>OX411554.1:7687423-8287423 GCA_948146395.1 Fragum whitleyi
GATCATCCATCGATGATAATTGATAATTGAGTCTGAGCGTGACATTTCGAACCATTTCACATGAGCGCAACGTTGAGACTCAGATCAGGCTATTCAGCCGAACAGTCTGATCGGGGTCTTAACTAGCGCTCAATAGATGGCTATGTACCTAAAACTTCTGTACAAAACCCAATATTAATTTTAAACACTGTGTGATTGTCCTGGCTACTCAACGTCTTTCCATCATGCACTCACGAAATTGATGGAAATGTCACGCACAGGCTCAATTATATTTTAGAGTAGGTATATAGTTTTCTAAATCATTTTTCGATGGCAAGTTTTTTTATCATTAAAAACAGGTCTCTTTAAGATTCGAATGGTGTCAAATATCGTAAGGAAATTCAAAACCATTAATGATTAATAAAATCATTCAAAAGAGCTTAATAATTCATTTTTTCTTCCTATAGATAAACAACAATAGATCGTAGAAGATGGGGTCAAAATTTAATATTACTTTTTATCAATATTCGAAATCGAAGTCAAAGGGATTTCTTTTTTTAAAGTAAACAGTCCGTACACTCATTAAATTCGCCAAAGAGCATTGTAGTTAGCAAAAAGGATAAAAAACGTCGTTTGGCTATCTTTGTTTAAGCTGTAGGAACGGCATCTTGACCTCAAATCATCGAACATTTCTCTACTGACTTAGTAAGTGACACAGGACAATAAAAATGCAATTCTGAAAGACGCGCGTTATCGAATCTAGATCGTTATTTGACTAAGTATGGGTCCCGGGTTCGATCCCGATGGCGCCACATAGATTTTTACATTTGTCACCCATTAAATAATCGGACGCCTAAGGTGCAATCGGGAGCCCTTGGCAATTCTATGGAATATGCCTTGGGAATAGAAAGGGTGCAGCCACGAAAACACGTCATTTCGCACGTTGGTTAACTTGGCGTATCTAATATCAGGATGATGTTGAATAACAGAAAATCAACGAAATCTAGATCTATATTAAATCTTAGAACATTATAATTTGATAACAAAACGCGTTTCACTGGGCTTTGTTATCAAATTAACATATGTTCCAAATATATGCAAAGACGATCAGAAAGCATTGAAGAAAATTGCGTTTCTTTAAGGGTATTGATCAAAGTACCGCCGTAATACGAATTACCTACAAAATGGCCCAAAATTACTACTCTTACGTCCGAGGCACTTTCCAGTTTACGGAACAGTCCGAGCGGTGTTCCGAATGACCAATGGGAAACAGAAGATCAAAGGTCGAAAAAGATACAGTGGAAGTAAATTTACTGGCGAGAGAAATGTTTATTGTGTCTGCCGAAGCATTGTATACACAGAGGATATTGAATGAGTGGTCATGGAATACCGAATTTATTAAACGAGACATCTATAAACAGATAAAAACGAGGCTGTGCCGAGTTTTTATCTGTTTAAGATGACGAGTTTAATAAATTCTGTATTTTATGAGCACAAATTTTATATTCTATTTATAATGTGACTCGAATTTTGGTTATAAAACGAGAAAATTACGGTATTTATCGATTCATGTTATTCCACGAATTGTATATAACGCCGTTTGCAAATGACGTCAGCAGATCCACTATGACGTCATTTTCCTATAAAAAAAAACATTGTTCTTCGTTCTTAGCTCATTTTCATAGTTATTTCACTAGTGTTATAACACCCGTGTAATATCAAAAATATTCAACGGTGTTATTTCACTCTCGAGGCGTCGACCATATTATAAAATAAGCCGTGAATAGCATTGAAAGGTTAAACATACATGTACATATTTTAAGCGTTTTGCTCAGTGCTAGATTTGACGCAGTTCGTTGTTAGGTTCCATCACTGTATGTTTTTGGGGGTTTAAAAATTATAGGTATCACTTAAACAGCACTTGAGGACATAGAATACAATGTAAATTATCGAAAACTCATAAAGGGGTAATTTTTCCGATTTTGAACAAATAGAAGTGGTAGAATTTCACCCCAAGCACCGAGAGAAAATACGACATTGTTATAGACGAGTTTAATTACGTATTGGCTATTCAAAACACGGATATTGCAGACTTAGATAAATATAATTGAATTGATGACATAACAAGACACGCTCTGATAGCAGATATAGTTAAATAATTAAAAAAATAAACATTGCGTGGAATTAATCTATTGAACGGACCATCTGAATAAGACATTTCACTGAAATCACAACTTCAATGGCGTGTTGAATCTGTATTTTTTGTGAAATTATGAAAAGATTGTTTATTTACAGTGTTGTGTGAATGTCTCTGATGTTTTGGGATTATGTTAATAAACAATTGGGGCAATTCTTTGAATTTATAAACTATGCTCTCGTGAAAAGTAAAACCAGATAAAAAGGAAAAAACATCTATGCAAGTTCAAAACTTGTTTATGCAATGCGCGGCGGAATTGATTAAATTCACAGATGGCTCGGAAGAAACATCCATCATATCACTAAAATTAGAGCAGCTCTGAACAATTAGAATTCGTAATTAAAATCGGAAATTAATACAAGTCGGAGATTATTTTTTTAGGGACATCACAAGAACCTTTGAAAAAGAATCAATTTAGTTGAGATTCATAAATACTAGTGGCTAGTAACATGCGGGGTTATATATCATTGCCGCTGGTCTTTCAGTTATTTTGGAGCGGAAGTTCCGGACAAGAGAACTATACTTATAAGGCTCAGAACTATTATACATATTTATCGTATTACAAGTACGATGGAAATACGAGCATCACGGATCTGATACCTAAAGCCAACTTGTCCGAACCAATCGAGGTCAATATATCCATGGTGTTACACGCTTTATTTGATTTTGACGTTTTGACGAGGTCGGAGGGAGTCTAGAAATGTCGGTGTCCGTCAAACTCCTCTGGTACGATGAAATGGTGGATATATTCCTGGGGACAGGAAATTACGGCTTAGCTTACACGCTGTCTGCTGACGAATCACTCAACTCTATCCTGGTCCGGTATGATAGAATGTGGACACCAAAACTCGTCCTCGGTAACACTGTCGATGAATTCTCTAGAATAGGAGATCCTGCATATATGTGTCGATACAATCTGTCAAACGGAATGGTTACCTGGCAACCCAAGTTTTTGTTGAAGAGCACATGTTCGCCCGACGTCACGTATTACCCTTTTGACAAACAAGACTGCACTTTCACAATTCTATCCTGGGGATACACGTCTAACGAAGTCGTTTTGACGTCGATGTTGAGCGAATGGGATCTATCAGCCTACGAAGGAAACGGCGAATGGGACATCGAAGAAACCGGTGCGGGATCTTATCAGGCCAACTCACAATCCGTGTTTGAACTCAAAATATCGTTAAAACGTAACCCGCTGTATTTCGCGTTCAATATAATAATTCCGGTCATCGCAATATCTCTCCTAAATGGCGTCGTGTTTTGGTTACCGGTAGATTCCGGTGAACGTGTAGGATTCTCTATCACGTGTTTTCTGACGTTTATGGTGTTGCTGAGTACCATCCTGGGCTATCTTCCAGCATCATCCGGAACCATGTCGTATCTGTGTTATTATGTTGTCGTGATGATGATTTTTAGCGGGATGGTGACCGCGTTTGTTGTAATTAACTTACATTTGTACCATAAAGAAGAACAGGACACTGTTCCGTGGTGCTTGAAAGCATTTATTCGATTCTGGCGCTTCCATTGGTTTGTAATGACGGGGATAGCACAAGATCGGAAACGCCAGTGGTTAAGGTTGATGAACAAGAAACAGAAACACACTCCGGTAAACCGAAAATAGTTCTTTCGGAGTCCATGATGGTGAAAATTGGAGGCAAGATGGAGAAACATCCGGCTACTGAGGCATGGCGGGAAAATGATGACGTCAATAAAGAAGAAATCGTCACGTGGAAGGACTTTTCCAGTTTCCTTGACAAGTTTTTATTTTTGGCATTCTTGTCAACGGAAGCCTTTTTCTCAATTACATTTTTAGTACCGCTAGCGTATCGCCAGTAATAATTCGTGATATCGTATTCAACGTTGTATTCTATTGTGTCATATTTCAAATCTTAGAGACGTTTCGGCAAACGATTATTGTTAACTGAAAGTGTCATTTACGTTTGGCCTTAGGACGATTTATAAAACGACATAAAAAAAATTGGACGTCCTATGCCATGGTTTTTAAAATTAATTTGTATACCTATTTAATACGATATCAATGGTATCATAGGAGGGGAACAAAACGCCGAGAGGGGGGGAGCTTATAAATGGGTAAATCTAGCTATTTTGTAACCCCCTCTCGGATTATCTAAAGAAGAGGTTAAAGTTCGTAACATCGTAAAATTACATTCATCTCGATCAAAACCATTCGAAATCACTCGTTCAATGCTCCTTTCATTCGGTCTAATAATTCAAACGCCGTCAAAGCGTTGTTGGTAGCGCGCCGGACGATCGATCTAGAGGTCCCTGGATCGATCCCCGACGGCGGCACCCATCCTTTCCGACTATTTTTTACCACCAATAGGAAGATAATCGTAGACCAATGTTGAATAGAAACTGGAGGCTAGGAAAGGGTGTAATGGTAGTACTGGTTTGATAAATACCAGGAATTCATTGTTAGGTGCTCCAGCCGCCACTATATGACTGAAATAATGTCAAAAGCGGCGTAAAACTCAATTTAAACATACAAATCATTCCAATAACTTCACTCATGCCATTTGAAAACGCTCCGAAAGCGTTCAGAAATGCTTCGTAATTTTGTTCAAATTGTTCAACCTTTTATTCGAAACGATCAAACATTTCCATGATTTTATTGGCTGGTGTTGGTTTCAAAGTATCTTATTGGTTCCTGAAAACACTCAAACACAAAAGTATGTATATCTTAAAGGGAGGTAAAACAATTATCGCTAATTTCGCCCAATTGGACGAAATAAGCGATATTTGATTACCTCCCGTTAATTTAGCTCAAAACTCGCGCCTCCCACATAATTCCGTTCATTCCGAAATCATGACAAAAGCGTTCACCTTGTCAATTTTACAATGTATCAGAAAGCAGGCTATCGCATCTAGGAATAACCCCTGCTTGTGGAATATGGAAATCTCCCTAAGTTTTCATATCGTTCCTTCAAATTCAAATGTTCTTGTCTTTTTTTTATACATGTATGTCATTTTCTAGCACTTTCCCTCCTACGTCATGATATACGAACAATGGCGTCTTTCAGGCCGTTATGTCAATAAGATATTGTTATGATATTCGGAACAGCTATAGGTATCGGCTACTGTGGCTTTCGGAATTCGGAGATTGATCATTAGGATTAGGCAGCATTTTTCCTGATATCATAATTCAGATGGCTTCCAAATTATGAATTCAAAAAAGTCTAAGCTAAAATCAAGGTTTCCAAATTTTTATACGGTGAAGAACGTTGTTGAAAAAATAAAGTCACATGTACTTAGCCTTTTTTTTTTCTTTTCCAGCATTTTTTTTTCTTTTCCACAATAGTTCCGTCAAGTATCAAAAAGGTGGATTTCTTTGAATAACATGCACTAAATTTAATAAGTTATGTTTTTAAATGCCATTTGCAATGACATTTCTTTGGCGCATTTTATTTCTTAAAATTTGAGACACAACACTTGATATTCTCCTATAATTGATGAGTAAATCGGTCTCTTACATGTGGCTTTAAATAAGAAGGAGTCCTTCGTAAGAAAGCCGCCGTCATAGCGCAGTTGGTAGCGCGTCGGACTGTCAATCTAGAGGTCCCGGATTCGATCCCCGACGGCGGCACTCATTCTTTCCGACTACATGTATTTGTCTCTCACCAATGGGTTGGTAATCGTAGACCCATGTGAGATAGTAGCTGAAGGCCAGGAAAGAATGTGGTGGTTGTACTGGTGTGAGTTATATCAGGAATTCATTGTTAGGTGCTCCAGCCGTTGAAAGTGGCGTAAATATCCATTCAATCAATCAACCTACGTGAGAAATAAGCCATGTGTTCAGGTTGACAAAACGGAGCAAACTGTTTGCACGTGCAAAGCGGGGTAAAATTAGCAAACAGATTGCTTGGTTTTGTCATCCTGAACGCAGGGTCGGTGTCACTAGACTACTTATGAAAAAAATTAAAAGTAAGTTAAAATCACAAATCATACCTGGTGTTTTCATTCATTGTTAGATTCTGCCTCAAATACCTCATTCGAATCGTCTTTAGAAGACGTTTCCAATGAGACGATGCATGACAGAATTCCATATTTAGTAATTAATCTCGGAGCATCAATTTTTTTTTTACCTCCGCAGAAAAAAGATCAGAAGATGTTTAGTTAACAGGACCCTGCTCTGCGTTTAGGATCCTGAAGCGCTCGTCGCGTACATTTATTTTTTGGTGAGCATTGAATCTTGAAAGCGAAGGCGCTTTCGGACACTGACAGATGGCTAGACAACAAAAGTGATTCGTTTGAAAAATTAACCACGCCTTACCCTTAGACAACATTGTTTGATATAAAAAAAAAAAAAAAAAAAAACAAAAAAAAAAAAACAAACAAAAAAACAAAAAAAAACAAGTATACTATTTTGTCTCTTAAAATGATTAAAAATCAAAACAACACAAGAATCATGGCACTTTCTTTATGATCTGTGGGAGAACAATCTTCCGCATTTTTTTGGTTGTTGTTGCTATGATAGCCTACTGATGGGGCTTCTCGCTGATTATCATTGACGACCTTAGGAAGCAAAACAGGGACAGAAAATGATGGAAAAACGCGAAAGTGCCCGCTAACGTTCTCATGCGCTTTCTTTCCTAGTCGCAAGGATTGACCTTCCTTATCTTAAAATTCTATTATAGACACCGTACCTATTTTTAAAATGGTTTGATCATTAGAATATCAAATGTAGACGTAATTTGAAATAACAAAAGAGTTGGCATTTATAAAGATCCATAGTTTCCAATCTTTACTCTTTTTTTATATTTTTTCAACTGTTATTCAATAAAATAAGTATATCAATAATTCCTGTTTTGTTTTTGTTTTCATTTCAAAAATGCAGAGAGTAAAACGATGCTCCAGATGACGGACTTGGAAATAAAAAGTTGAGTCTATAAATAGTTACATTATTTCTGAAAGAACACCACACCAAAGCTAGATAACAATGGCTTCTCACAGAGTCATTTTCCTTGACAAGACTTGAACGGCGCTTGTATGATAAATATACAGGGTTCGACACTAAGGGGAGTCCAGGAGTCCGAGACTCTCTGTTTACCAGTAGGGACTCCTTCCATATGCAAATAAGGAGTCCGATGGTCTCCAGGGGTCATATGAGAATGATTAAAAACAAATGCACAGAGCAGTGTCCTTTCTAACACTTGCCAAAATTGTAGATCTAGTTGTTGAAGAAAACATCTGCATTCATCCTGTAGTGTTTTGAGCAAACATAAACTTCTTTGGAAGACCATTGTGGAAAAGAAGAAATTGCTTGTTATCTCAATATTAACTGAACAATAAACGGTACAAATGATAATTAACTGATATCATCTTTTACTATCAAAGTTATATAACACTAATACACTAATAACTTCGAAATGCAATAATTTAGTCAATTCTCCCGGGAGTACAAAAAAATCAAATACCGCGCCCAGGTATGAGTCAGCCATGCGTTCAGGATCACCGCGTGGTGCTAACAGTTTTCGAATTATACCCCGCTTTGCACATGCGCCCTGCGTTCAGGATCACATTTTGAAGATTTTCTTGACTAGCCGAAAGCAAGAAACAAAACACATTAAGTCTGTCTATAACACGGTCGCTCACCTTGCAAAATACTTATACAAATATCTTATAAAAATATTTAAATTCTATTCAATAAAAAGTGAAACATCCAATTAACAAAAGGCGAGACCAATTATTCGATATTTATTGGTGAATTGAAAATAACTAGTGTGAATTTAATGAATATCGTAACTATAGCTTTATTTAAACTGTAGTTACCACATTTTTGTCACCAACCCGTGATGTATTTTATGAATTTACTAGTCAATTAGGTCAATATCTCACCAGACCGAAAAGAAAAACTTAGTAATCAGGGGCCCGTTTTACTAAACTTCTTACGAAAAAAATGATCGTAAGTCAAAATCTCAAATCGAACCTGGTGATTTCATTTATTGTTAGTTACTGCCTTGCTATATCTCATCGGAATCGTCTTTTGAAGACGATTCCAATGAGATAATGCATGGCAGAATTCCATATATAGTAACTACTGTAGAAGCAATTTTAATTTTTGACTTACGCAAAAAATTATCGTAAGATGTATAGTAAAACGGCCCCCAGGTATACACAGCTACAGTTAGTAATGTTCAAATGATCAAAATCATTCTAAATCATTAACACATCGCTCCATTCATTTATTCCAAACACTTTTTGTGTTGCATTAGAGAACCTCTTTAAGATCAACGTGAACACCTAACAACCTTCTGGTGGCACTGCCTATATGGGCATTTCGGCGATGTGCAGTAGTTTTTGGCCTCACCGACGATAGATAAACATAAAAGGAAAATTTTAATCGCTATCATTATTTCAATGGGAAATCAAAATTTTGATAATTGTTATTAGATTTTTTCAATGTGGTCTGAAACATAATTGGAGACTCATGTCCATTCGAGTCATTGTGGTTGTCTGGAAAAATCTGGAACATTGCTTAAACATTAGAGAATTTTATCTGTTAATTGTGTTCAAGCTAGTTTTAGGAAGTGGACCCGTAATAGTTCCGCAACATTTCGGAACTCATGATCATTCACAGTGTTAAACGAGGTTTCCTAATTACATCATCGGGAAACCGCTGTTAACACTGTTAACACTGATCCTTGCGATATAATTACAATGATACTGAATTAGCGTTCAACTCCATTCCAGTAAACATACAAAAGAATGTATCTGTCGACTTTTAATCAAAATAATTCCATGCATTAGGGACGGCAAGATATTTAAGCAATCGTTGATAGAGGTACTATACAAAATGTTTAATTATCACAGCTGTTAATCATAGATGATGCGTCTCTATATTGGCTAAAACTGTCGGAATCACTATGATTGAATTCATTAACTCAACTGATAATGGATAAACGAAGGGAAAACCTCTGTCAGTACTTTGAGATGTTTTAAATCCCAGGAAGTTTATTTGTAAAAATATGCATGTTGGACATACATGTAGATAACATCGGGCAAGTAGGTTTGTCTGTGGGCAGGTAAAATTCCAAAGTTACTTGCCCAACGGGCAGTGAAGCTGAATTTCTTAAGTAAATCACTTGGTAAAGTCTACTAGATTCTTTGATATCTGAAATAAATCTGTATAAAAATTGAATGCAATCAAATTCCTCATATACAACTATGATTAAACAATATCTATATTTTTGCAGATAAATCATTCACGTGATTTGAAAATTTCCCATCAGTTACCACCGAATATCTTGACTACATTCTGTCGTGGTAATAGAGATAAAATAAAAGCCATATCGGACATGGCCATCCCCCGCCACCAAAGCTTGATAGTAAACTGAAGCCTTATCAAAAGGTAACTCCAAAATTATGCAAGCAAGAGTCTCTTTGCACTTCTCCTTGAGATATATCCACTTATACAGTTTCAAGTTGATAGCTGTTATACTTTAGGAGATATGCTCTGGACAAGTTCAGTGATAGAATGACGGAAGGACGGACGGAGACCATTACTTTATCGCCGAACGGAGGGGGGTGGGGGTGGGGTGGGGGTGGGTGGTAATAAACGCATTGAGACAATGAGAAAGTACACACAGCAAACAATTTCTCCTTTTCACAGAACGTTTTCATTGCGCAGCCTCGATACTTGTGTGGTGAAAATCTGTAGTCAGATACAAATGAAACTCGTCACATAAAAAGGAACGTCGCAAAATAACTTATACATAGAAATCAGCAGCGCCCATTTTAGCCATATTTCTTTTGTCTTATTATAATTCTTTGAGCAATTTGACAAAAGGGTTACCAAAGGATCATTCCTGTGAAAATTCATTGAATGAGATCTAGTTTAATGAGATGTAGTTTCTGAGAGATTTTCAAATGAACTGTTTGCTGATGCACAACAAGCACAAAAGACACTTTGCCATGAAAATAGCAAACTGGCCCAGTAGTGCCAAAGTCTTTTTTAAAATACGTATAAAATTCTGACAGATCGGCCCCATTCCAGAAAGGAACATTCCTTAGGACCCTATAATAATTCTTTTGAAAGTTTCAAAGAATTCCCATAATATATGTGAACTGAAACGCGTAAACAAGAATTCTTTACGGGAAACCTGTCATCGCTTTTGCTTTTTTGAACGTCGGTCTGAAGAGCTTACAAGGAGAAAACTGACCCTGTTTTCGGTCACCTAAATTAAAGCCTATAATTCTAGTTTCAACTTAAGCGATTTAGAAATACCTTTCCAAATCCTTCACGCTAAATATGAATATTTATGCTTTTTATGGTTTTGGGTGGAAATAATAGCTCCCAATTGCTTTTCTGACTTTGGCCTATAGGGGGAAGAGTGCGGCTTTTGAACCAATGGGCAGTTTCAACAAACAACTAGTATGTTATACGTCATATATGATTCCCTTAGCCTTTAAGCTTTGGAGATTGACTATTTTCGTAACTTATGCCCCCTAGGATGGGTCCGATTTTTGAGCTCAGGAACATTATTTGAACTAAGTTTGTAGAAGTTTCTGAAATTAAGTTTTTCTTTACATTGGACCCAAATGTTTTGCCTTTTTGACCACAGTCCTTATAGGTTTGGAGATTTTCAAAGTTGCAATAGTCAAGCATTTTTCAAAAGTATCTCTAAACTTTAGTTTATACTAATTTATTTCAGTTCGATTGAGAGGAAGGCCAAAGCTTTTAGAGTCGCTCTCGAACACTCTATCCTGGTGTTTTAACGTCCCTTAGAGAGAGGGAGAAAGCGGTAAAAACCCACTGCAACCGGACTGAATTTTACAGCTGGGTAAACTTGGGCTGGATATTAAATGTTTTGCTCATGTATACAACCCGGCGACTGTTGGGCTAGAATCACGGATCTCCAGGTAACGGGTCGAGTCCATTAACCACTTGGCCACCGAGCCAGTCTCAAATCTTTGGCCCTAGAGAAAGCGCCGTTTTTGACATCATTGGAACAAAGTTGATAGAGAACAAGCTTGTGGTGCTAAAAACCAAATACGATTGTCCAATGCTTCGTTTTTTTTTATTTTTAAAATCCAGCGTTATTTCTTAACTTTGTCCCCGTGCTGTTTTGACCCTAGAAAAAAAATTGAAAATCCTTGGTAGGGAACGATCTCACCATGCTTTGAGCCAGATATGAACGCCATAAAGTATGGCCAAAAGATCATATTTGTGAAGTTTGATTTAATTTTATCCAGTAGTTTTAGAGGATATTTTAAGTAATTTTTTGCAGATGTAGAGACAGACAGACGGACAGACAGACCGACGACTGATATTCTTCGGTCACAACAGCTCGCCTTGAGTGCTTTGCACTCAGGTGAGCTAAAAATAAGAGAACAACTAAAGTCTGTTCATTAATTTTACTTAATAAAATAATCTTGGCATGACAAAACTTAAATTCAATGAATTAAATCACACATAATAAAGCTTCGATAAAATACATGTAACTTAACACCGGAGGCCTAAGCACATTCCTAAAAAAACAGATAAGAACTCAACAATATGTTGACGACCAATATGATAATGGCAAAAAATGGTAGAAATGATGAAACTCTTTGTACAGTTAATAAAATCGTGAAATTGACAAGCTGAATAACATTGGAATGAAATTAAACGAGATGGGTCGGGTTTGGAGCGTTTTTGAATGGTGTGAGTTACTGTTTGGAATGAATGAACAGAACGCTGATTGAGTGATATAGAATGGTCTATTTCGTACTTAAGGCCAACTTCCCTTACCAAAATATATTGCCTCTCACAAACATTTGCTGCAAATTTGCAGCCAATTTGCAGCTAATGTTTGCGGCAAATTTGCTGCGAATTCGTTTTTCATATGCAAATGAGCTTTCTTGCAAACAGTTTGTCACAAACTTGCAGCAAACTATTCTCGCAAACTCCCGGCAAACTCTCTGCAACCTTGCCCCAAACATCCCGCAAACAATCTTTTCAACAACTCTCTTACTTTAAATAAGGTATTTTTCCATGTGTAATAAGTTGCTTTTGTAATCCATGGGTCATAAATGTTTTTATGTGCAATGTTTTGGTTTCTGAAGGTTTAAAGTTTAAAAAAAAAAAAAAAAAAAAAATAGTGGAGTCTGCAGAACTTGAACCAGGGTTTTCTAGTAAAGGTCACAAAAAATATTTTATTATTATGTAAATCTGAGATTTCTTTCTCAAACTTCATGATTCCATATTCATTTGTCAGAGTAGACCTATGCTGACCTTCAACTATACCTTAGATCACTACACTATTACCCTATCTAAATCGAAATTGATAAACCATACCTTTTTAACTGCTACACTCAACCACTGGACCACTGAGGCAGATGGTTGAGATGATCTCTCTATATAATAATAAACTTAATGTGGCTTCTAATCTGCTGCAAACTTGCTGCAAATTGCTTGCGAGAACAAATTGCTGCAAATTTGCTGCAAACAGTTGCTGCAAACAGTTTGCTGCAACTGTTTGAAGCAAATTTGCGGCAAACTGTTCTCGCAAACAGTTTGCAGCAATGATGAAGTAGTTAAATTTATATTTGTGAGCCGTTAAGCATAATAGAACCATGTTAGGAGGGTGAAAAGTTTCAACTTGGGGAGAGACTACACTATCTGAGTAGGCTGGCTGGGTTTAAAACTTTTCCGGTTTATGTTTTTTCGGAATTAAGAATGAATATATCTTAACCATATAGCAATGTTTTCTGTGTTGAACCTCTAGGTAACCTCTGCTGAATAATCTGACCTCTTATTTTAATATTCACTTTATACTTTACCAAGATGGTATCTTTTCATGTTTGGGATGGCTTTTGAATTACAGCTACCTTCTTTGAGCATGTGCACAAAAATTAATATATCTTTAATAATACTTAATGAAAATGATATATATTAGTTTAAAAATGGAGTATACGGCTGCTGTAAACACTATTTTAGGTACCGGTATAATGAAGGGACTGGATGATATAATAAGAAAAAATTCTTAGTAAATTTTCTTCCACCAGTATTTTCACACTTAGATACAGTGTATGCTTACATGAGCATGCACATACATTCAGGCTGATGTTAGTCTATACTGTCTGCTAAAGCCTTATGTAGGCCTACAGCAGAAAATACTTAGATAAGCATGGGAAGGGTTAATAATGACTCAAAATAGCTGTTTACAGTTGGGATGAATTTTTTTTTTCAAAGTTCATCTTGTTGCAAACTTCCTGCTTAGTGCACGATCTAACTAATGAAAAAATGTGTTCTCGCAAAATTACTGCAAATTTCCTGTTTGCGAATAGTTTGCAGGAACATTTTTTTTTTTATCCAAGGAATTTACAGAATGTTTGCAGCAAATGGATTTTCTGCCTCAAACACATGTTAAGTTGCTGCTAACTGTTCTTGCAAACAGATTAGTTTGCGGCAAATTTGCTGCAAATTTGCAGCAGACTTTTTATTTCTGTAAGGGTTCCCCTCCTATAATTATTCATTAAACTTTTTTTCTCTTGTAGAAAGTCATGTTAGACTGTTCTCTACCTGCTTTTATATTTGATATAACTCTATCATTGTCTTATTTTGTTTTATAATTCCATAAGGAGTCTGATTGCTTTATTAGACTATCCTCATTCTTAATCTATTCTGGTATAAAGAATAATATGTTAGTGTCAATTTTCTGGTCGGGGTTTGGAGGTTTTGCTTAGTCATGATTATTTCTCAAAGCCGAGACTAGAGAAACATTAATATCTAGGACACAAAGATATTATCCTATTTATCATGCAATTATCTTTCAGTGCTTAAAGCTTTATGAAACCTAAAAAACCAAAGAAATTTAGATGGAATTCCTTCTGGTCAAGAGTATGAGTGTACAAATTCTTTCTGAAAATAAATTTCCAGTTTCATGTTATCAAGTATTATCCATAATAAATGCCCTGGCAGGGCGGAGCCTAAGTAACGGGTCGTTGCACTTAAGGTTAAGGGAAATCAGCTTTTATCTAAAATAACCTACTTCTAAAGAGAGTCGACATAAATAACTCGAGACCTTAAATCGTAGATTGGTAACCAAATCCTCGTAACTTCAGCTTAATGAAGCTGAAGTTACGAGACCTTGGTAACCAAACTATGAAATGTGTTCACTCTCTCAAAGCACGAGAATCCTGTAGGTTCTAGGATACAGTTATTTGCACGCGTTAGCGATGATTACCGACTAAAACCCAAACTATTGAAAAGTAAACTCTCCAAATTACGTCACGGTTAAGCCCCGCCCTGCCAGTTCATTAATTACGCAGAATAGGTGAAATCAAGGACAATACAGGCTTCGTTGCATGATAAATAACTCCCGTTCATGATACCTGTTTGTCTAATTGTTACCACAGACCGTCTACAGCCTGTTTCAAGTCTGATAAAACTATATTAACACATTCCTTTGTTGTATATCTCCCAATTGAGAGGATAATTGTTACGTCAAACTGTCTACAGCCTGTTTTAAGTCTGATATAACTATATCAATATCTTCCTTTGTTGTATACCTCCCCAATGAGAGTCTGATTGCATTTCTAGCTACTGCTTCCTTTATCCCAATGGCTAACAGAATTGGTGAAGGCCTGAAATGAAGAAACAATAGAAAGTAAATTGACACTCATCCTACAAACAACCATTCTAAATTGCATTCTCATCCCTCTACCCATAGCATTTAAGTTTAACGCCGCTTTCAACATTATTTCAGTTATATTGTGGTGGTTGGAGCACCTAACAATTGATTCCTGGTATTTCTATCACCAGTACAACAACCACATGCTTTCCTAGCCTCCAGCCGCTATGTCACATTGGTCTATGATTATCAACCCATTGGTGAGAGACAAATAGTCAGTCAGAAAGAATGAGTGCCGCCTTGGGGATCAAACCCACGTTGTCTACTGAATCTAGAATGATCATACTACTCTCCTGTTTAAGAATCTTTGAAATGCCGCTTCCAGTGTGACTTGTACTACAACCATTTTTTCAGAATATTCACTTCACAGTTTTCCCTGATTTTTTGCTTGATGGGTCAAAAATGTTTATTCGAAGGTTTTAAAGGAACCATGAAAAAAATCACACAAAAAAATAACAAGAACACTGGTGCCAATGTTAGGCTCTGAGGTACTGGACAGTGGAACAAAAGGGCAATAGTGGCCCTTAATCATTCACCTGAAAAAACAATCTAACAAAATTTCAAGGTATTTCTAAGATTCAACCCCATGACCTAGTTATTGACCTCACTTGATCCAATTTCAAACTTGTCTGAGATTTCATCAAGATAAAAATTCTGACCAATTTTGAGGTTGATTTGGCTTAAAATATGGTCTCTAGAGTGTCCACAAGGTTTTTCTAAGATTTGACCATGTGACCTAGTTTTTGACCCCACTTCACCCAATTTCACACTTGTCCAAGATTTCATCAAGATAATCATTCTGACCAATTTTCAGGTTGGTTGGGCTAAAAATATGACCTTTAGAGTGTCCAGGTTTTTGTAAGATTTGGCCCCTTGACCTAGTGTTTGACCCCACTTGACCAAATTTCCAACTTGTCTGAAATGTCATCAAGATTATTATTCTGACCAATTACCAGGATGATAGGGCTAAAAATATAGCCTCTAGAGGGTCCACAAGGTAAATGTTGACGACCGACATCAAGTAACCCCAAAAGCTCACCTTGAGCACTTTGTGCTCAGGTGAGCTAAAAAGGGCATATTTTACACAAAATGCAGCTAGACTTATTTCACTAAGTATCAAATGAATGGTAGATATAACAAAATATCAAAGTTTTCTCAAAACATCCAGGTCCATAACAACAAAACCATGATTTCAGCAATACCTTGGTTTTTTTTTCAACAAAAACAGCCAAGCTAATAAAGCTGATTTAGATAAATTTGAACATGCATGTAACTAGAGATGTGACGAGTAGAAATGTTGTTCCTGTGTGCCCAAGATATTGATTTTGTTTGGTTGTTTGAATGGGGTTTTACGGCACTTTCAACAATCTTTCAGTTATATCACGACGGCTGGAGCACCTAACAATGGATTCCTGGCATTTCTCACACCAGCACCTGATGATCAAAACCAATTTATTGATTTCATCAACTACATACAAAGATGGTCCAGAATTTCTGTATATTGGTTCGAACATAGAAATTCCGACATGGATCTAAGGAACAAAGGAGGTGCTATTCTGTGAGTAAGTGGTCAGGACTCTCAAAACTATGTGAATGAAGTCCATGGATCCATCTGGAAATCAACTTCAGTTTAGAATTGAAGACTGTTTTAACAGTCTTCAATTATTTCACTGAAGTTGACCCCCCAAAGGTATGTATAGACCTACAATTTCAAGTGAGTGATCAAAGATCATTTTTACATTGAAAATGATAGGAGATAACGGTTTCTCGGACCTCACTTTTTCTTGCGGAACTATAGTGCTTTTACAACAGTCAGGTAACAGGTAATGATTTAGGACCCGGGTAGGAATCTTACTTTACCCAATACCTGTGTACCCTAGTACTTTTCCAAGCTCTATATGTTGATTGATTGAATAAAGTTTTACGCCACTTTCAACATTTTTTCAGTTATATCGTGGCGGTTGGAGCACCTAACAATCGATTCCTGGTATTTTTCTCCCGATCACAGCCTTTCCTAGCCTCAAGCTGCTATCTCACATAGCGCTATGATGGCGGCCAGCTCTATATGATACATACCAATTCTGTGCATGACATGCTGCACCAACACTAGCTTGTAACATCTTACATCTGGATAATACTGTATGGCCTGTAAATACATTTAGGAAAGAGAAAGACAAATTTGAGAAAGAAAGGATGGGTCTCCATAAGGGCCTTTTCTTGGGTAGAATAGATTTCTTTTAAACTTTTGCCAAACATACTGTGATATAATTTGTGTCCATTGTCAAAATATTGGCATCTCAAACTTATTGGTTCTAGCTGTGCCTTGGGTTAAAAGTGGGTGTGGTAATTTACTACTAACTTGAGTTTCATTATAAAATCTTTATATCATTTAATATATTTTGTCAGTAGACGCAGATTATATCATAGTATTTATGGCAAAAGTTAAAAAGAAATCTTTTCTAGCCACAAAAAGGCTTTTATGGAGACCCTACCTTTCTTTTAGTTTTTGACTACGTGTTCGTAAATAAATTATCTAGCTAAGTTTACAATCAGTGACTTGTGAATACAGTGATCATATCTGTTGAATATTATTGACAATATCACCACCCATACACTATCAGTGAAATTGTCAATCCAATACATGGAAGTTATTATTGAAAGTTTTTGGGTGATATTGACAATTTTTTTTTAGAAATAATTGGTCAAAATCATTTCAAGGTAAAATCCATCAGGTACAGTTAAGAACATTGTGTAAATGACAAGATGAATGATTTTAGAATGATTTTAGAATGAAATCGAAAGAGTGTGTGGAGCGAATTTTGAGTGAAAATAAAGGCAGATAATCCAATATAGCTAATTTTGTTCAGGATGAACAAAATTAGCAATATTTATTACCTCCCTTTAACAAAATATGCATACAAGTTCTATAGATAGGTTCCTATTTCTTGAAGAACCTATCAGACACTTACAAATTCAATCATGTAAATGAAATCACATTTTTTTTTCTAGCTAAAATTATTTTGAATAAAGTTGTTATTTGTTTTTCAGTTAGTTTGGAGCATTTTTGAATGGTTTGAGTGTGTGCTTGGATTGAATGAATGGAGCGCTGAGAGATTGATTTGGAACAGTTTTGATTGAGATGAATGTCAGTTTTACGATGTTATTAACTGTACAGTAAAGAGGGTGTATAGCTTGTCTTATTTTTTTATTTCTCGATGAAACTGTATGTTGTTGGTACTAATTTTAATTGTTTTGTCAAGATGATTCTTATGAGTTACAACAACATAAGGCTTATGATATCATTTTTAAAATACTATGAAATTGGCTGCAAAATATCATAAAAAAATGTGACATTCATTATGATTGCATTTACAGATTGTCGGTCAAGTCGTACTTAATCGTATGGTGTTTGAACCCATAAGAATCGTATTGTTGAGACCATTCTAATGGGTTCCATCATCATAAGATTAAGAAATTACTAATTTTCGTTAAGAATGGCATCTTTTTCTAAGATTTTACTGACGTCAAAGGGACGCTGTATGGTGGTCGCTTAATAAAATTGGTTGCTTAATAGACATGGTTGCTCGAGCAATATCGACTGTACGTCAAAACTTCCAACAATTGGAACCTTGGTTTGGTCCCAAGTCACAAAAAATATCCTTTTCTACATTTGTATCCCATCAATAGTTTAAAGACATTGGTGGATCAAGAAGGGTTTGGAGGGTTAGAAAGAACCCCCTCTGTATCCAAATTAATATAATATATTGTAGTGGACGAATGAAATCAAAACTTTGCAACACAAGAAAAACAACCCCCTTTTTGTAGTGTTCAAATCACTGGAACTCGAAATTCTACAAATAAAATATTTCTAAAGTAAAGAGTATGAGCAATTAGTCCCAAAGTTTCCTTATTTATATCATGCTTACCTTGTGACAATACAAAAGTTCAATTCAACTTTACCTGCTCTCCTGATTTCACATACATTAGGGTGACTTAATAAATTATATCTATAATTTTTAGTCTAGAAGACCTACCTGCCAAGTTTTCGCCTAGTATAGAAACATTACATGTGTTTGGTAGTCTAGAAGATCCTGGTAATTTACCATTAAATTGTACTCGACCAGGAAACTTTTTCTGAAATCAGAACCAATCTACAATTCAAAGCTTATCATTTAATTAACTAACAAGAGTTAAAATGCCTTTCCTAAAGTAAAATTCCCAAACTATCCAGTGCAGTTTGAATTGTATGAGAGGGATTCAAACAACAAGGGAATGGGTAAAACTTTTGCAATCCTTTATTATATAAATCGAGGGGTCAGTGCAGCATTATTGTAAGAGCCTATAAATTTATAGGCTCTTACAAAGTTGTTGTGCTGACCCCTGGATATGTAACATTTTATGCCAATAAGGACCATCTGTGAATTCAGACTAAGGCTTTTGAGCAAATTTGGATTTTTATTTAATGCTTTTCGGTTGTTTAGCAAGGAATAACCATAGATTGTCATTTGGATAAACTTGCTGGAAAGGTACTAGTTGTTTTTTCCATGATAATTACCTGAAGTTGGTCCTCTAGATAGTTTCTGCATTCTTCCATGCTTTGTTGGAACTTGTCTAAGTTATCAGCAACTATCTCACATGCCTGAAAATCATAAGACTAGAAATCATTTTGATGCATCTCGAGAGGTTGGTGCCTATATATTTATAGGCACTTACAAAAGTATTGCACTGACCCCTCTATCTGAACTAAGCTATTGTGAGTGCTTGCCTATAAATATATTTCAATTTTTGTGCTGACAAAGACATTGCTCTACGCAAATTTTTTGTAAGTGCCTATAAATATTTAGGCACTAACAATCATTTTATGCTGACCAATTGATCGATTCTTTGCTTCCAAAAGTCATCATCTTCATACACTTTAGGAAAAGATGCAGAAAACACAATTGGAATAGGTACTGTAAACGGGGTAATTTTGGCGGTGGTTTAATTTTGGCTATATTGGCGGTCAAGCTAAGATGCCCCAAAATCAATCCACAGCTAATATTTGTCATTATTTAATGAGCAATTTCTTTATCATGATGGATATGAAAATTTGCGTGATATACATTTAATTAGTCAATGTTACTTAACTTTATATCAAAGATATGCAGACCATTCTTATTCAAATTGGAATCAGAAAATCTGCTGACAACATTGACATCAGTTTGATGGGTCAGCGAAATACGATTGTAAGTGCCTATAAATTATAGGCACTTACAATAGTACTGCACTGATCCCTCATTTTCAAGATTCCAGGTCCAAGTTGGTTGATCAATTGAGATGAAAATCACAGCAAAAAAGTGTAAAAAACTTATACACATGTTATGACATTAGCAAAAGGTGTGAAAACAATCTATCGTTAAGTTTGTAGAAAGATGACAATATAATAGAAATTGACTTTCTTATACTCACGTTCTTTAAAAAAAGGAAAAATGAAATATAGATAAAAGTGTTTTATTTTGGCGTTATAGTAAGATGCGGCAAAATAAATCACTGCGAATAAATTGTAACCGAAAAACTGCCAAATGTGGACACCGCCAATATAAAGCCGTTTACAGTATCAAACTATCTTTCCAATTTTCACATTTTTTTCTTCCCAAAATAGTTTTAAATTCTTTTTATAATTAACTTTAAGCTTGCATGTTTTGCAATTCCTATGTTTCATGTTACTGTAGGATAGTTTGTGAAACTTGAACATTAAATGTTTTCAAAATTTCAAGATTTATTCATTCTTTCAAATAGGATAACTCTTTTAGTACTTTGTTAGAGTCATCCCCTTAAATCAACTTATAATTTATCTCCATTTAGCAACTGTACATTCTTGTAGGTATTCCTATGAGAATCTTTTGTATCCCATTATGACAAATCCTTGGTACTTTCAGAAGATTCAGCCCCTGAAACTTGGCTCATATAAATCATGCTGTTTACCGGTTACAGGTCAAAATGTTCAGTTGCTGTTGTTAACTAAATATACTTAGAGTCATTACAAGGGTAACCGGACAAAATCCCCTCCGGACAAAATCCCCTCAACGGTTTTTTGACATGGCGGACAGAATCCCCTCGGTCATTTTAACAACGCGGGCGTAATCCCCTCAATCCGTTTTTTGAGGCGGACACAATCCCCTTCATTAATTTGCTAGGGCGGACATAAGCCCCTCGTTCGGAATTACAAGGCGGACATTATCCCCTCAATCAAAACTACAGGGCGGACAATATCACCTCGCCGTAACATAAAAATCGGACAGAATCCCCTTCGTAGTTCGAGTAGATAGATCTATGTTTATTGTTTAAGTTTAGAAATAAATTATTTCAATCGAGTCAATTATTCTATATTCTTTAAACGACTATATTTCCTGAAAGAATAATGTTGCCCACTAATTAACGTGATACCAATTAAGAAAATCCAATTTCTATTCTCGTATACGGTCTACATTTCCACAAAGAAAAGTGTTACCTGACAATTAACGCGTGAATTGCCTCTGATAGTTTTAATCAGAGAAGCTTAAAAAAAACCATATGTTTCGTTTTAAATTTTTACATTAAAGTAAGTGTTTTTGTTTCTTTATTCAATGATTTTGAACGCACAAGACTTACTAAATGACATACTAAAGTATGCTTGGTCGCGTCCTTCTTATGGATAATTTTTAAGCCTATCCACATAAGAACGTAAGATTTTTTTTGCAATGATTTAATTTATAACGAAAGTTTTGCTGTTTTTTCTTGTATTTGAAGGGGATTGTGTCCGCCTATTGAGGGGATTAAGTCCGCCTTATAGATTTGATTAAGGGGATATTGTCCTCCTCGGTAATCAGACCAAGGGGCTTATGTCCACCCAAACAAATAATTGGAGGGGATTCTGTCCGCCTCAAAAAACGGATTGAGGGGATTATGTCCGCGTTGTTAGAATGACTGAGGGGATTCTGTCCACCATGTCAAAAAAACGTGGAGGGGATTTTGTCCGGAGGGGCTTTTGTCCTAGAATCATTACAAGACTCAAGACTCGTTTAATTGCTTACATTCAATCATTTAATCCCACTGTCAACTTAATTAACAGATGTTTGAAAATGAGACTGGATTAATTGGAAAGTGAACAAAGATTTTTTTTCAAAAATGAGTTGCTATGCTATACTGACAATAACTATGCCAATTTGATTAAACAGTTACACTCATGGCAAAACTCAAACCTATGACCCATAGAGCCAATCGGGAACCCTCGGCGATTCTACGGAATAGACCTCGGGAATAATACGGGCGCAGCCATGAACGCGCGTTATTTTTCACGTGGGTTTGTATGACGTCACAAACATCAACGATCCCGCTAAGGATGACGATGCATAAAACAAAATCAACGTAAGAATAAAAGAGGGCATATTATAATTTAATGACAAAACGCAGTGTATTACTGCGTTTTGTCATCATATTATAATATACCCAAACTTGATATCTCTATAGAAATTCGGAAAGAATTAACAAAATGTCATTTTCTTCAAGCGTATTAAATGACCGAAGCACCACAAGAAGCCGAATTACCAAAAATACGACGCAAAATTACTACACTTAGGTCCGAGGTTCTTTTCAGTTTACGGAAAAGTCCGAGCGATGTTCCGAATGCCAAAGAGCTACATTACCTTGCCAAGTCCAGCTATCATTCCAGTATTTTCTGTTCTGAAAGAAAAAAAGACCCAAACTTGAGTAACCTTACTTAAAAAATGATCTATGTCACAGCAGTGCAATAACCCTGTTGAATATTTCTAATATTACACAAGCGTTATTACACTAGTTGAATAACTAGAACTGTCGCAGAGCGGACTAATACCCCCCACAAGCGCTTTGTCAGAATGCAAGTGCTATTAGTGCAGGATGTGTTTGTAACTAATATTGAGGTCATATGTAGCATTTGCATGAAGTTTCATGATTGTAGGTCGCTTGGTTTTTGAGTACAGAGTCCAGAAATGAAAATTGAACAAACATTGACTGTGACCTTGACCTTTGACCTATATCACCCAAAAATGGTAGGGCACTTCTTTGGATCATAAGCAACATTTGCATAAAGTTTCATGCTTGTAGGTCACTTGGTTCACGAGTTAAAGTCCGGAAACGAAAATTGAACAAAAATTTACTGTGACCTTGACCTTTTACCTATGTAACCCCAAAACAATAGGGCACTTCATTGGGTCATAAGGAACATTTGTATAAAGTTTTATGATTGTAGGCCACTTGTTTCTTGAGTTAGAGTCCCGAAACGAAAATTGAACAAAGGCTGACTGTGACCTTGACCTTTGACCTACATGACCCAAAAACAATAGGGCACTTCCTTGGGTCATAAGGAACATTTGTATAAAGTTTTATGATTGTAGGCCACTTGGTTCTTGAGTTAGAGTCTGGAAACGAAAATTGAACAAAGGCTGACTGTGACCTTGACCTTTGACCTACATGACCCAAAAACAATAGGGTACTTCCTTGGGTCATAAGGAACATTTGTATACAGTTTCATGATTGTAGGCCACTTGGTTCTTGAGTTAGAGTCCCGAAACGAAAATTTAACAAAGGCTGAGTGTGACCCTGACCTTTGACCTACATGACCCAAAAACAATAGGGCACTTCCTTGGGTCATAAGGAACATTTGTATAAAGTTTCATGATTGTAGGTCATTTGGTTCTTGAGTTAGAGTCCGGAAACGAAAAGGTCTACGGAAGGACGGACGGACGGACGGATGGACGGACAGACGGACGGACGGATGGACAGACAGACAGACATGGTGAAACCAATATACCCCCTTCTACTTCGTAGGTGGGGGGTATAACTATGCAAATGAGCTAGGAGCGTATAGCAATGATATATTTTTGTTGTGAAAATGATGTCATAATGCATTGGATGACATTAATTCTCAAACCGTGAGACGTTTAGTGGAATAACTTAGACACATAAATATCTGGAATTTCCTCGATTAAATGCAAAAATTCATGTCAAATTATAAATAGAATATCAAATTTGTGCTCGTAAAATACCTGATTTATTAAACTTGTCATCTAAATCAGATAAGAAACTTTGCACAGGTTATCAAGATAATCTTATTTTTTGATTATCCACGGACAAGCATTAGAGAAAAGGGTATTCATGTGATCCTATTTAAAGTCAAAAGTAATTACAAAAGTGGTCAGGGTCAAAGATGTCTAGAATTGTCACAAAGCAGACCAATACCCACAGTGGTAGTTTGTCCCTGTAAATGTGCTATCTGTGCAGGAAGGTCAATTCTTTAAGTCAGATTCTCGAGATGTTTATTTTTTTTATCTTACAAAGTTCAATTATGACATTGAAATAGTACCAGTATGAAATACTTTGCGTAAAATCTCAGTTGAGTATAAAAAAGTTTTAATAATTTTAGGCCTAGTTATGTCAGATGTTTTTTTGCATCTGCAAGATGTACTCTTCCTGAAGCTCTGGTATGACTCACCCTGGTCGATAGTTCCATTCTTTTACCCCACCAAACAACATGGGATATAATGTATGCAATGATACAATACTATTCTTTAAACCTCTAGCATACACAGTGACTTCTAAACTAAACCCTATGTTGTTGAAACTTATTTGAATTGTCTCAACGAGAAAATTTCAATAAGCTCACACAATAAAGGTTTTTTACAGGATAACTCAAAATTTTCATCCAAGGCTTATTTTGCCCCCTAAATCCAGTTTGACCTACCCTGGTCTAAAGTTCTTCTCCTGTCCCCCACCAAACAACATGGGATACAATGGGACTTTGCCACTCTTTAAGCCTCTAGCATACAAGGCTCCTATCCTTGGACCATAAAACTGAAATGTAGATAAATGGGAAAAATCCAATCATTTATATTCAGAATAAGTCTTTCAAATTGCACCAACTAGATAAAGAACTGCAAGGGGGTTGAAATACAGAGTTTCTCTTCTTGTCCCCGGACAAGTCAAAGATGATTTTCTATGTCTTGTCACACATCAAAGATAACATGTCATCAAAAAAAAAAATCAATCAATTTTTAGAAAATATTGTTTTTAAGAAGAAAAAGCTGGACTCCAGTATTTTTTTTATTAAAACAATGTTTTCTACCAATTGATATTAACATTATGATAATCATTTTTTTCAAAATCTTTTTAGTACTTTTCTGATATTTGTCCTGGTATTTACTTGTTCACAGACAAGTGGCATATAAAAAAGTAATTAGCCGCAGGTAGAAAAACCTATGTCAAACAAGTTGGGCATGGGAATCCCACACCCCTGAACTGTAAAACTAATAATCTTAAACAAGTTACTGTACACCGGTAGGCAGGTTTGGCAAGTATTGACTGGGGCGGTTTTAACCGTATAGTTTTAACTGTTTAAAACCGCCCCGGTCAATACTCCTGGAAGTGGTCAATACTGGTCATTTGCAAAAAACAGGTGGTTAATACTGGTTAATTGAATAATTTAGTTGGCTGAGTGAGATTGAGTCGTCAATTTAGTGTTTATTACTATATGAAATATAGTATATATCATGCACATACTGTTTATATATGGATATACTGGTTCATAAATGAGCTGGCCATGATCATTGTAAAGGCTATTATAATGTCACTTTTAAAGAAAACTCTGAACTGGCAAAGGTAACTTTATTGACAAGACTTTCACACTTATCAAATTGAAGCACACTGTCACACAATTCAAATTGCAATCAGATGTCAAGCACAACTACTATCATCTCAATGACCAGTAATTGTGTATTGATAAAACAAAGAGTCTAAAACACACCAATGTAATCATTAGGTTAGTCCAGACTCAGTTACTATAACATGTGTTGGTCCCTGGTAGATTCCAATATAGTCATCCAGGTTTCACAGAAAAATATTTTGGCCCTTGATCTGTAGCAAATTTTATCTTTGACTTTTCATCCTTTCTTTTACAGTATGGTCATTTAGTTATTCATGAATAGAATAAAGTACAGCAATGAAATTTGAAAAGAATTAATGAAAAGAAATACATTATAATTTTGTTCAAAAGACCAACTGACCGCCAATCAACCACTGTGTAGACCAGATTGCTTTTAGCCTTTCAAAATTGAATAACTTGTTTCCTTTATTACTATTACTACATCACTAATTAATATTGCTTTTAAGTCTTTTTTATCATAATAAAAGAATATGGCACTAAATGGCAAGATAATAGGGTATGGTTATATGAATTGACCAATCAACCAGTATTGACCGGTTAAAACCAGTATTGACTACCGGTCTTGTCAATACTCCAATCGACTGGTTGATTGCCAACCCTGCCGGTAGGTATATTTTTCAATGGCCTATGCCTATGCTATGTTAAGTGCCATGATTGGTTTTGTGTCAGGTAATATTTTGAAAATCAAACCTTGCATCCAAATACTGAGAGATAATATACACCAAGTATCTGTACACTGACTTGTATCATTTCTACAGTCTATGTTGTTTCACTGTGTAATGGACTTTTTGTCGGTCATGAGAAAACAAGTAATTTACCTAAGTCACACATTATGCCAAATAACTGTGAGCTAATCAATACCAAATGACCAAACATTGATATTGAATTTCAACAATGTTCTGAGCTTGGTCAGTGGATGTAAGGATTGGTTATGCCTCACATGAATCACTAAACAGTAAGTAAATCCATAAACAACCCTAATGTCCGACTACTGTTAGATAATCTACACCAAGTGACTGTACATTAACTGGTATTTTCCCATTGCTTGATCAGTATCAGTGTGTGTAAGGATAGGTTTTGTGTCTTATTTATTATAAAATAAGTAATATTACAAAATAAGTAATTCAAGTAAATCAAACCTTATGTCCGACCACAGTGAGATAATCTACACCAAGTGACTGTACATTGACTTGTATTTTCCCGATGGCCTGAGCAGTATCAGTGTGTATAAGGATGGGTTTTGTGTACGGGGACTTTCTCTCTATGGACTTGATGGCTTCTGATATCTCCTTCACAGGCTGAAAAAACATGTGTACATTATCAACAATTTCATGTGTGCAGAAAGTAAGGATTCAGATCAGCTTGTGCATCTGCACAGTCTGATCAGTCTTCACTTTGCATTATGTGTCTGTAGAATGCTAGTTACTGAGAAACTTCTTAAGACAGTGAAAAAATTGTAAAAGCATTGTCCAGCCCTGTGTTTAGGTTGACAAAATGAAACAAACTGTTTTTTAAATTAAGCCCTACTTTGAATGTGCATTTGTGTGTAAAGCAAGGTTCAATTTGCAAACATTTGTCATCCTGAATGCAGGGCAAGGTAATCAATGTCTGTACATCAATGAATTTACACTATGGCATAAAAAGACTACATGTTAAAATTTATTAATTGATTAGATTTATTATCATTTTATATGCACGTCGAAAGTCAGGAAGTATTATGGGATCACATGTTGTGTCTGGCAGGCCACATCCACTTCTTTGTCCAGGTCATAACTCATTCGGAACATCACTCAGCCATTTCCATAAACTGCAACAGACCTCGGATGTATGTAAGGCGGATGGGTATGTAACAAAATCATGCATTTTGTTAGGCGGAAACAGTGTAAGAAAAACTAGCACTGTAGATTTATATCTTTTACAGTAAATAATGGCTAAAAGATCTTAATTTTTGAGAATGACGAATCATTCTCAAAAATTAAGATTTTTTCAGCCGATATTTAAGAATCTTAAGATATTTATATAAGGATACGATGGTTTCACGTTTCACGACTTAAACGATTAGTGTTGGCGACGTCGAATATTTTCACTCAAAGTTTCGAGGGCTAACGCCATTAAAACTGACGTCATCGAGTTTTCCAAGGTTTTCCCGTAATTTTTGAAAACAGTTTGTCTATGTACATCCGAGGTTGATCGTGAGATTGGCCGAGTGGTGTTCTGAATGGATCATAACTCAGTTCCCTTATGTCTGATTGTATCAATTGATCTGCCCATCACCCAAATTTACTACGGTCTTGTGTTGACTTTTTGATGTGTGATTGAGTTGGAAATGTCATAGGCAAGCTCTTTTTGTGTAAAGCACTGATTTTTGGAACAAATGTTTTTCAATAATAACTTTCAATGAAAAAGTAAGTCCAGGGTACCAATTACACAAATTCCCTTGACCGTTTACTTGGAAATCTAACTTTAAATCAACACTATCTTTGTTATATCCTCGATCTTCTTCAAAAAACTCATAACCTTAAAAAAGCTGTAGTAATGAAATTTTAGCATTGGACAAAAAATATTTTACATATGCTGTATTTTGGACAAAACTCTTTTTTTATCTATCAGCTTTGACCTTTTGCATGTCAAAATATTCACATGACACTAGTACTCATTCATAGACACACACAATGACAGAGGTAACTCTATATGCCCACCCTCCATTTAGTCCAGCGCTGTTAAAAATGTTCTTAAGACCTAAATGAATGTTTATAAGTGGATTAGGGATAAAACTGACTTCCCATTTATCAACTTCATAATTTGAGGGCTTAGAGTAAAAAAAAAACAGTGTGTGTCTATACACTATATAGAGCCATACTATGGTTTTGCTCTAAGCCCTTGATTAATTTAAAATGCAACCATCAATTTGAGCAAACCAAAGCTGTATTTCAAACCTGTATAATTCCAGTTTCATTGTTTGCCAACATAATAGATACCATAACAGTGTTTAGCTTGATGGCATCCAATACATTCTTGACCTCTAGTTGACCTGTCACCTGGGACAGTGTGACGTAGGTTATTTCTGTAAAGTAAATTTTGTTTGCAATCAAAGATCAACATGTAATTTACATACACATAACACAAATCATTTAAAATACCATAAAATTCTAATAGAACCCCATGCCCTAATAAAACCCAACCACTTTCTTTTGAAGTCAAAAATGATCAATGTTTTACTAATTTTCAGAAAACTTGAACCCTCTATACCCCCCCCCCCCCAATCAATAGCATGATGATTGCAGCAGAGGGTCAATATAACATTTGCAGACCAAATTTTTACTTTTTGTGTAAATTCGATGCTTAAATAAATGTTTTAATTTGATAATTTTTTTGTTTTCTGAGTGCACAGTACCTTATATTATGTAAACCTCACTTTTACAGTTAGTTACATCATGAAATTGACAATCACCTAAATTAAAACCGTTCTAAAATGCCCACTCAGCGCTCCATTCATTCATTCCAAGCACTCACTCAAACCATTCCAAAACGCTCAAAACCATTTAAAATATAGAATCAACAACGTCATTAAAAGTAATTGATAGAGAAAAATCATGATTTCACTGACATAATTCATATTGTTAGCATCTCATAGGTTCTTGAAGAAATGGGAAGCTATGTATAGAACTTTTCTTTCCTTTCTCAACTAAGGGAGGTAATCAATATCACTAATTTTGTTCATCCTGAACAAAATTAGCGATATAAGATTACCTCCTATTAAATATACTCAAAACTAGCTCCACACACTCATTCATTTTCATTTCTAAATCATTCTAAAATAATTCACCTTGTCAATTCCATGATGTTGTTAACTGTAAACTATGGTTAATTCTATTCAATTACAGATGACCTTATGTTTCTATTTCAACTTTGCAGTCATAGTAAATCTCCTGCATTTGGCATTTTGACCAATTTTCCAAGTTGTAACATCAATAGCCACTAATGAAGTCCCATCCTCTTCTAAAAGATTGATTGATTGATTATATGAAGTTTCACACCACTTTCAACATATTTTTCAGTTATATCGCGGCGGCTGGAGTACCTAACAATGGATTCTTAGTATTTCTCTCACCAGTACGACCATCATATCTTTTCCTAGCCTCCAGCTGCTATCTCACATAGGTCTACAATTATCAACCAATTGGTGAGAGACAAATAGTCGGAAAGAATGAGTGCTGCTGTTGGGGATCAAACCAGGGACCTCTTGATTGACAGTCTGACGCGCTACCAACTGCGCTATGACTGATGCTCTACTTCTAAAAGAAATTTGAAGATTCTTATGAAACCATGAATTTGTATATACAGAATTTATAACACTCATCATCTAAAACAGATAAAAAGTTGGCAATGCATCTGTTTAAAGATGGCTTGTTTTATAATTTCGGTATTCAATGACCACTGATGCAATTTCTGCCCAGGGAGTTTAATGTGTCCCCATCACACACCCATGGAAAGGTTGAAAAGTCACACACTGTCTAAATAAAAGATTGCTGTATATTTATGACAATTATTTTCTTGCAAGTCAGTTTAACTTAAATTTATTTCTACTGATGTCAATAAAGTAATTATCTACTGCTGAAATCATTTAAAATTATGCAGTTAAATATTAGCTTTTTTTCGTATATCATTTACTCTCAAAGAAAAAAAAAGGATGTAATACTCTACTAATCCACAAAAGATGTAATTCTCCATTAATCCACAAAGATATAAGACTAAAATCCTAATCACACTTTTGTAGATATCCGCTTCATACATTAATACAATTTCATTTGATTTTTTTTTGTTTCATAGCTATATGAAAACACAAAATGTTCTGTTTTCATCTGTTTAATAAATCAACTATCCTCACCAGCTTGTCCCGTGTTCTCTAGATGCTCCAACATCTCAGTGACTGCGGGGTGTTCCATATGGGATGATATTATATGAGGAATGGGTTTGGCATCTCCATAACCATTTATATCAGAACTTTTCGCATGTCCCTCATGAAAATAATGGACAGCTGATTGTAAGATCATATTATTTGCCTGAAACAAGAATTTATGGATATATAAACTGTAAATAAATGGTAGTGGACCTGTAATAGTTCTGCCAATGTTTCAAAAGTTATGAACTTTAACAGTGTTAACGCGGTTCCCTAATGATTTCATTAGGAAACCTTTGTCAACAATGTAAAAGATTATGAGTTCCAAAATGTTGCAGAACCATTACATGTCAACTACCTTCAAGAAAGGGAACAAATACATAAGTTTTTACTATATCAAACACTTGATCCCAAAACTAAAGTGATATTGGAACACTTTAATTAAAAGATAGATATGTATCCTGTCAGGTAAAAAGGGACCACCTGGCTAGTGTGTAAAGTGTTCACACTAGTCAAACTGTGTTGTCTGTGTATTTCTGTTTATTTATTGTCGCTACCGTAGCACATGCCCATATCAGCGATGCCCCCAGAAGACGGTCTGTTGTTACGGGGGATAGTGCAAGGATACATGATGAAACTACTGCTGAGATCCACCATGGTTCTTTAAAGTGCCCAGTGTAAGCACCGTCTCACAGGGCCTTGGTTTAATGCCTCATTCGAAAGACAATTAGTATGTTAGTGTGCCAGCCAGGGAATCGAACCCATGTGGTCGACATTCAATGGTTTTGAAGTCTGGTGCTCTACCAACTGAGCTAATCAGGCTGACATTGTGTTGTTTGCGCAGGCTGACAAGGTTTTAATCTATCTTCCTGAAATAGATTTTTTGAAATGTGACCAGTCGTTGACCTGCTCTGCAATCAATCTATATTTCAAATGTTTATTTCAGTGAGTTTTCAAATTGCCTTTTATAGTGTGCAAGGTCACATTTGAGATATTATAAGTATTCATGTACAATCAGTGTTATAGTCCATGGTTATTGATTCAATAAGTGGCACAAATGCTTTCAAAACATGTTGTTTCTCTTTCACAGGTTCATTAGGTTCAGACTGCATTTTAGACTTAAATACAGTCAATCTTGCTTGAGCCATCAACAATTTTCAAACGTGACCATTTTCAAAATTCCCTTTCTTTATTCAAAATGCCTTACAAAGTAAATAGTATTGAACTAAAAAGTATCCTTAACTGATCCTATGTTGTTGAAACTCAAAGGAATCATCTCATTGAGGGGATTCTAATTATTGTTTACAACACAAGATAATTGAGAAATTTACAATAATATACATATTCGATTAATTATTATGTATCTTATTTGTAAACAAAACAAGACAGTACTAAATGGCATTCTCTTAAATGACTGTTTTTTGGTGGTTCTGTAAGTGGTCACTTAAAACAAGTTTTACTGTATCTTAATAACCTACCTCAGTTCCTCCTGAAGTAAATATAATCTCTGAAAAGAGAAAGAGATGTGTAAATAAAACACTAATGGCCCCAAAATGGATTTTTTAAGATTTTTGACTTTGCAAATTGACCTTAATGAATGACCTTGATCTTGACATTTAACACGTATAGTTTTTAGGTTAAGTTTTTGCTGACAACAGTAAAACAATATTATATGCTCAAAATGGGGAAATAAAAACACTGATTTGCATAATATTTTTGAAATACCAAAACAATGTAGGGGACATAAGAAGTGGGTTAGGGAATTGGACTTGTAAACCAAATATTTGAGTATTGTTGTCCGCGTGGGTTCTAGGCCTGCTCACGTCAGATATTTTTCAGCTATGCTTCGGTTGAGGATAGTTTGTTTATAACATGGGGGCTCCTCTGAGATAGGCCATTGAGCCATTTATGTTGGCACTGTACCGACTTGGTTAGATCAGAAAGCACATTACTGCCTAGATAGGCTTATCGCCATCAATATATGATGACTCTTAAGGGGGAGTGTGTTATGGGAGACCACTTTCACCACTGTCCTGCATAGCTTCGTAGGTTTAAATACAATGTCTGACACCTGCGCCAAGGAAAATATTCTTTGGCTCAGTGGTTAGGGCATTGGACTTGTAAACCAAATATTTGAATAAGACTAAGCTGATTTTTTTTTATCTAGAATGTTCATCTTAATCTTCCCTCTGAATAAGCTGTGCTGAATCCAATCCCTTTTACAAATATTTAAGTGATTCCTTGATGGCCCCTTTTGCAGGATGGGACATATACAGCCTGGTCACTTACAAACAAGAGGGCCTTAAACCACTCACCTGAATTTTATTGAAGCACTATTGTACTGAAGATTCATGCAAATTTGCCTAGTTGTTAAGAAGAATTGGTTATTCTAAGAATTCAACCTGAAAATAGGCCCAACCCTCCTGAGCTCATACTTATGGTCCAATCAGAATGTCAAAAGATCTTTTTGTAAAGGTTCACCAAAAATACATTCTAGAAAAGTTCCATTCAAAATAGTCTTTCGGTTCTGTAGGTGATGTTGTTCACAGATTTTCTTCCCAACCCATATAAATTTTGTAGGTAGAACTTCCCAAATCTAAATTCAAGACAGGTCACCAAGGAACATTGATGCCAAGTTAGGCAAAATTGGTTTGGGAGAAAAAGATTTTAAAGTGGAAATATGCCTTACCCTGCCATGCCCCTATTTGGGGGTCAATAAAAATTTCATGAATAAGTTTTGAGAAGGGTCGCCCAAAGGAACATTTCTGCCAATTTTGGTTAAAATCCACCTGTTCACAGTTGGTTACAGTGGAGAAGATATTTTAAGATTTCAGGGTCAAAAACTGCCCAGCCCTGCCATGCTCATATTGGGGGAGTCAATCAAACTTCCATGACCCAGTGTTGAAAAGGGAGACCCAAGAAACAAATCTGCAAAGTTTTGTTGAAATCCATCCATCGGCTACAGGGGAGGAGATGTTTAGAGAAATGGTGATTACTTCCGATAGACAATGACTGTTGGACAATGCCTGACGGACAAAAGGTGATCACAAAAGCTCACCTTGAGCATACTGTGCTCATGTGAGCTAACAAAATAGGGCACATCAAAATGTAACAGGCAGACTGATATGCAAGCGATCAGTGCAAAATAAAAGCTTGCAGTACATATTTCATAAATAGTTAGTAACATTATGAAATTGACTCTCATTCCAATCAAAACCATTCTTAATCACTCACTAGGCCCTCAATTAATTCATTCAAAACACTGTATCAAATCATTGGAAAACACTCAAAAATTGTTCAAAGAACAGATTGTTCATAAAAATCAACATTTCATTGAAATCAAGCAAATCAGTGCACAATTTTATCATGAAACATGGATTACAAAGTATCTGATTAGTCTGAAAAGATACACAAACAGGAAAGTAGGTTGATTTTTTTAACCCTTTCCTGTTATGCAAAATTTTGGACCTGTCCAAATTCAAAGGTTTTGCAGACGAAAATTTAAAGTGGACTTATTTTGAAAAATAACCATTCAGTAGGGTAGAAAATAGTGTGGAAAAAGAAGAAATTGCTTGTCAGAAGCAATTTCTTCTTTTTTCACAATGTTTTCTCAATCCTAAAATCACAGGCACGTTAAAAGCAGGGATTAAACAGCAAAGGGTTAAAGGAAGGTAATAAATTATTGCTAGTCTGATTGGATAAAATTATAGATAAAGTATTACCTCTCCTTAATTCCATTCAAAACTCGCTCCTCCCTCTCATTCAATGTCATTTCCATATCATTCCAAAATTATTCACCTTCTCAATTTCACAATGTTATTAACTGCAGCTTCTTGGAGCACTTAACCTTTGTCATGCTGAACATTTCTGCTTTTGCAGGAGCTATAGACAAACATCAGCCTGCACATATGTGCAGTCTGATGTTAGTCAACACCACCTAATTCTTACTTTCAAACCAGAATTGTCAATAGATTTAGTTTTTCAAACTAGAAAGCCATGAATGGCTTGAGTCGCTCCACAGGCTTGAAATTCTTGTAAAAGCAAATAAATGTTTTGACTAGATTTTTAGATATTTGGGGCTCTACTGATGTTGAAAATGATTTTGAAAGTTTTAACTATATAACAGATAGAGAAATGACCTCTGCTATTAAAAGACATATTTTTCATCAAATAAAAATAATTTTTGGCTGAATGATAATGGGTCACCCAAAGATCATACCAAAAATGTTTGATTGATATCCATCAGTTACATTCTGAGAAAATGTTTTTCATAGTTTCCACTATTTAACATATTGAGAATTGACCTCCACCCATAAAATGTATATTTTTCATCCAATCAAAATAATTTTTGGTACACTGCTAAAGGGTCACCCAAGGATCATTCCAGTGAAATTTGGTTGATATCCAAATATCAGATTCTGAGAAAATGATTTTCAAATTTCCCACTATATAACATATAGAGAAATGACCTCTGCCCATAAAATGCATATTTTTTATCCAATCAAAATAATTCTTGGTACACTGATAAAGGGTCACCAAAGGATCATTCATGTAAAATTTGGTTGATATCCATCAGTTACATTCTGAGAAAATGATTTTCAAAGTTTCCACTTTATAACATATAGAGAAATGACCTCCGCCCATAAAATGCATATTTTCCATCCAATCACAATGATTTTTTGTAGACTGATAAAGGGTCACTCAAGGATCATTCCAGTGAAATTTGGTTGATATCCATCAGTTACATTCTGAGAAAATGATTTTCAAATTTTCCACTATATTACATATAGAGAAATGACCTCCGCCCATAAAATGCATATTTTCCATTCGATCACAATGATTTTTTGGAGACTAATAAAGGGTCACCCAAGGATCATTCATGTAAAATTTAATTGGTATCCATTGATTAGAATCTGAGAAAACTTACTTTTTACCATATTTGGAAATTAGCCACGCCCATTAAATCCATGTTTTTCATTGGATCATAATTTCTTGAACAACTTTGAAAGAGGGTCACCCAAGGATCATTCCTGTGAAGTTTGGTTGAAATCCATCCAGTAGTTTCTAAGGAGAAGATTTTTAAAGAAAAGTTTACGACCGGACGGACGCACGCACGGACGGACGGACGGACGCATGACGGACACAACGCCATGACAATAGCCCCAGTGGCTTTCAGCCAGTGGAGCTAATAAAAAATGACCTACAGTTGGTACTTTCAGCGCTTTTTGCCCTTTGACTTTTATGCAAATTTTTTGCCAAAATTTATTCAGCATGACAAAGGTTACTATTTTAAGAAGTACCTGATGGATCTGCACCAACCATCCTTGCCACATTTTGTCTGGCTTTATCTATTGTAGCTTTAGCCCTTTTACCTATAGTAATTTAAAAGACACAGTCATATAATTATTATACATGCATGTTTATTGTTAACAGCAAAGAATACTCAGGATTTATTGTGGTTAAGAAAGCATAATTCAAGACTAAAATTAAATTTTGCCAAGTCATCAAAGGGTAAAAATAGTTCTATTCCTCATGAGGAAAATTTAAAGAAATTATTTCTATTTTTCACATCCCATTTTCAATTTCTTTCTCTTCTTATCATATTATATCTTCTTTAAGACTTGCTGCTAACTTTGACAACGATCTTATAATTTGTCTTTAATTCCAGATTAGTCCCAAGTATTGTTATGTATATGTTTGTTAATTAAGTGAATACTGTGTTTCTTTTTCTTTTAATTGGGTTGTGTTGCAAATATCAACATAAAGCAAGTTTGATTGTGTTAAAAAATCTTACCCCTTTTCATACTGAATAAAAGATCTAGTCAAAATTGCAAGAAAATCAAAGTGCTCACAGCACTGAATGCACCAAATGGGAGTCGGTATATATTTTGACAATTAAATTTTAAAGCTTTTCTTGTTTCATAGAAAGAAAAAGAGGTGGTAGAGACAAAGATCAGACTGCACATATGTGCAGCCTGATGTTTGTCTAATTAGCTCCTGGCAAGGCAGGAGTAATCCAGGTTCAGCATGACAAGGGTTAAAATTTAAACTCCTAAAACTTCCATATAAACACACTCCTACCTGCTTCATGTGAGCTACTAGGGTTACCCCATGCCTCTGACAGGGCCTCTTGAATGCTGGACAACACTTCAGGTTCCAATGGGGTAGTCGCATTGTAGTCTAGATATATTATACTGAAACACGAGAGAGAAATCAGGGCTCATGCCAGTGTTTGAAATTGAGGAGACAGAGGAGCCATTGACACCTAAACCATTGGGATCAAAACTCATTCTTAAAGGGTCAAAACAACAGAGAAGGCAAATTATGAGTAGAAGTTCATAGATTTCAGACTGAATTGACCTTTTGTTGTAATAAATTAAGGGAAAAAATAATCAGTAGAATTCTCAATAGTATACAAGATACATTATCGAGAATTTGAGTGACAAAACCCAGTTTTTACCCTTATAATGACCCCCTTGAGAATAATTTCTACATGTCAAAATAGTATATTTTCAGATTTTTGAGGGTAAATTACCCCTGGTTTAAGGGTCAAACATGAGCACTATAACTACAGTTAATAACAACATGAACTTGACATCTGGATCAAAACCACTCCAAAGTTGCTTGCTCAGCCTTGCATTCTTTCATTCCAAAAACTCACCATACCATTCAAAAAAGCTCCAAAATTGTACAGAAATGCTTCGAAATTTGTTAAAAATCAATCATCCATCATTCAAGTCCATCAAACCTTTCCATGATTTTTTGACTGGTGTAGGTTTCAAATTGTCTAATTTGTCTGTATAGATACTCAAACACAAAAATTAAATAAAGCGATGAAAACAAACATTGCCAATTTGGTCCAATTCTGTGTTTTTCGACAAGGCAGACATTATGCCTTACTTAATATTGTACGGGGGGCAGACATTACCCCCTTTTGAGCGGACCAAAGTCCCTTGGTAATTATTAAGGAGAATGTTATCCTCTTGCTTGAAAGAAGTGACACGGACAAAGTCCCCTCCTTAATCAAAAATATATTTATGCCCTGGCAGGGCTGAGCATAAGTTAAACTGATTGTTGCATTTAAGGTTGAGATGATGCAGCTTTTTGGTATATTTTCAAATCACCATTATTGATAGGCGACATGTTAACAATGAAACATAAATTTTAGTCATCAATGGGTAACCAAAAGTTGGACAAGCTGAAGTTATAAGGTTTGGTAACTCAATTATTGAATGTATTTTCTTCAGCAATTTCTTCCTTATTTTAAGGGTACAGATATTTAACATGTTAACTATAATTGCCAAAAAAATCCTGACAGAATGACTGAATCTATTATATTGTAAAGTAAACTTGCCATATTACATCATAGCTAAGCCCTGCCCTGCTAGGTGAATAATAACCCAGAATACCAAACTCTGAATTGGAAACATATTCCTTCTCTACATGATAAATTTTAAGGTTAACATTGTGGAAACAGATTTTCTCATTTCTGGTCACTGCGTGCAGACCAAAGGATGATGCAATTAAGATTTACAAGAAAAACATGGCACAGCAACCTTGTGATGCCTATAATGTGACTAGAGGCTACAGCCTCCATGCGCTCTTGAGATTTTCAAAAAATTGTAAAACATTTTTTTTGTTTACCAAATAGCAAGGGTTAAGGCATACATAAAATGATGTAATCATGACATGGTTTAACAAGAGCACCGTAAGCCGGTGCAAACCCTCGGCTGTTAATTATCACTCAGGCAAATGCAAATATATGAACTTGATACCTACAGAAAGGTCTTGTACCAAGCAATGATCATGTGAAATATGAAGGCTCTTTGACTTATCATTCAAAAATTATAACCAAGTAAAAAATTTTCGAACAAATTTGACCTTGAAATTTGACCTTGACTGATGACCTTGGACTTGGTACCTACAGAAAGGTCTTGTCCCAAGCAATGATAATTTGAAATATGAAGGCTCTATGACTTTCGATTCAAAAGTTTGACCAAGGTTAAAGTTTGTCACGCCAATGACAACGACTTACAATTCAAAAGTTATGACCAAGGTTCAATTTTTTAAAGAAATTTAACCTTGAAAAATGACCTTGACCTTGACTGATGACCTTGAACTTGGTACCTACAGAAAGGTCTTGTCCCAAGCAATGATCATGTGAAATATGAAGGCTCTATGACTTACGATTCAAAAGTTTGACCAAGGTTAAAGTTTGTCACACAAACGACAACGCCAACAACATGAACGACACCAGGGTGATCATAATACCTCAGGTTTTCTTCAAAACCAGCCAAGCTAAAATGAATTAAAGGTTATGCTGAGTTTACAGGTGCAGTAAGGGCCCTGTAAGCAAAACATAAAGCTGGCTTTAGGTATCTCTTTACTTGGAAACATCCTGTGGGAAAAAATTGTATCTTCCATCACCAATTTCTTGAATATGGTTTCAGTTTATTAATGGTAATTGCTCAACTGACAAAAACAAGATTGTGACTGAGAAAAATTATGATGATTTGCCTGGCTTGCTGTCTTGTAAATTTAAAGAAGGGGATATTGGGATAATGTCTGCCTTGTTGAAAAACATAGTCCAGAGGGGCTATGTTCTAGATTCCTTAGAAGCAACAGGAAGAGTCATGTGATTTCATTTCTTTCATCTCAGAAGTGTTGTCACTAATTACTGTCAACTTCATCCCTATTTTCTTGTGTGTGTGTGTCCTAGATCAGAGAAGACTCTCACCCCTAATTTTTACCCGCAAGCAACAATTATCGTTACTCGTAAAGGAAAAAGGATTAATTACTGATTTGAAAAAGTTTTTAAATCATTAAATGATTGTTAAATTGACCGATTTACAATATACAGATAGCTTACCTGTCACTTGACATTTCAGTTTGACAACTCCGCGGGAAATTGCTCTACGTTTTCTGCTTTCTCCGAAGAAGAGCTTTGTTTACACCACTAACAAAAACAAAAGAATATTGTTTATTAGCACTTAACATGAATGAACTTAAAAAGAATATCTTCAATATGCATGTATTTTGATCATTTTAATCGCAAATTTGAAGTTTTCAAACTATTTTTACAATTATTTTCGACGTTGTAGGTTTACTTTTTTAGTGGCTATGAGCAGCAAAAACATGGCGGATGATTTACAACTTTGATAAAATTTGGAATCTACAAATCAGATCGAATTTAGATAAGAGATCGGGAATGTCAGTTCTTAGTTCTTTATTTAGTGTATTTTATAGATACATCTGTTCCCTTAAAGGCTGGATTTTCCCCAAGTTTAAGGACATTTCCGGAGAAATCGTCCTAATTACTGGTGGGGGAAGAGGCATAGGCAGACAGTTGGCTTTGGATATCGCACAGTATCGACCACAACATGTAATTTAACTACGATTAAGGTAGTGGAACCGTAATAGTTCTGCAACGTTTCTGAAGTAATGAACTTTGACAGTGTTAACCGAGGCTTCCTAATTATTTTCATTAGGAAACCTTGGTAAACTAGTGAAAGATCATGAGTTCCAAAATGTTGTGAAACTTTAACGGGTCACTACCTTAATTTGTTGAAATCAATTAGGGCAACAGACTCAAACACGACTGACTTACCAATTAATCAATAATTCTATCAAAAGCTTTCCTAATCTTATTTTATTCAGTAGAGCGGTAAAAGTTTGCACATCTAGGGGGTAACAGAAAAATATTTTTAATACCTATATATTTACCTGGGAACACTTCCAGTTAAGCAGCCCCCTGAATTTTAACCCTATGACACATCAGTAAAAATACATTTTTTTGCCTTTCAATAGATTTTTTATTATGGGGCCTACCACCCCCACACCCAAGAAAAATGACTATTTTAACTTAGGGGCCCAGGCTTCAAAAATTCAATAATTAACATAAGAGGCTTACGGATTTTCCCAGAAATTGTATGGGCCCAGCCGAATATTCATGGGCCATGGGCGACTGTTGGGATGTTGAAATGTGAACACGCAGGCGGCTGATTGAGTTTACTTAGCCAAACTTTGACTCCCTACAAACATGTTTTGACCCCTAAAATTTTGTTTGACATCCCAAAAAATTAGGGTTAGGGGGTCATTGACCCCTCAATTTCAGATCCTTATACGAGCCCTGAACAACCAAATAATTGTGACTGTCTGCCGTGTCAGTCATCTTTTTATGCTAGAGATCTTTGTCGAAATACAAAGACTTCTGCTTCTGGGTTTTGACAGAATGGTATTGCTTTTTTTGCTAATTGGAACAAACTTTTGATATCAATATTTGTAAGCGCATCATTTTTTTCTCTGAATATGTAGTCTGCCTGTTCAGCATTACCAGTAAATGGGCCGTGGCCCTTGTAATGACATTACTATTGAGTTAAAGTCGCGACATCAGTATCACTTCAGGTAGCCCCGCTGTGCCGTCATTTAAGTATAAAATATTCCCGTTCCGTGTTTTTGAGGTTCCACTTTCTAGTAGGTTCTGCTGTCCTGTTATTCTGTTGCTCAGCATTTTAGTTACCACCCTTACAATATTCTTCCAGTGCCATCTTTTTGTCACATACAGAGTTTCAGGTAGAAAGAGTGATTTTGCTTTCAGAATGAAAATTACAAAATCAAACCCTTTGCTATGTTTCCCTTTTGAGTTGTCTCATCCAGACAATTCCAAATGAGTGCCTATAACATAGGATGAAAATGAATGTGTTTTGATTTTCATCATCTGGATCAAAACTGCATAGTGTCCCTGAGCCTCTAATATACAATATGTACACATGCATGTTAAAGATCATGTTGCTACATGATGACCCCTTCAAACAAGGTAAAGAAATGGATAAAAAGGTAAAGAAGAATGTTCATGTAATTTTGGTGGTCTTTCTTAAAAGTGATATGATTTTTTTGGGACAATGGTGCAAAGAAACTGTTCAAGATCCACTAGAGTTCTCAATCAAGCTTTTTTGCTTGACTATTTTGTTGATTGGCCATCAAAATAATGATGCATGGCTTATAATATAACCTGACATAGCCTACCAACACCACGCTTCTTTTCTTAGAATGCTAATGTCAAGGTTAATTTTCGAGGTCAAATACTTTGAAAGTTTGAAAAATTGCATTGTGGGGAGTATAACAAAATCAGGGATCATTCTGGGATGGGCCGAACTGATTTTGAGGACAAACTATTTGTGATAGGCTTAATCTGATGATAGTTTTGGATGGGCCCCATATATAAGCTATTCAAATCCAATGCTTATTTTAGTCTAGGATAGATATTTAGGATTCTTCGGCCCATCCTTTTTTCCAAATGGCCCAGCAATTTTGCAGATGGCCCATCAAAATCCTAGATTTTACATATAAATGAAAAGGGGATGGGCCATTGGCCCATTTCAATGGCCCATCCTTCAAAATTCCAGAAATATCCCTGCAAAAAATCTTTCTGGCTTGGCTTAGGAATTTTGGCATTCTCAGCAACAGAACAGTGTGTTTTTTAAAAGAAGCTACTTATGGATACACCAAAAAGGGGGTTGTTAAAGAGAATGGTCACTTTGTAAAAGTTATGTTTAAAAAATAGGAACATTATTTTGATTGAATATGTATGTTATTTGGAATCTAAAAGAACATTGTAGATGTGGTCTCTTGAAGAAGATCTACTATCAGGGCTTGTGTTTGACCCTTAAACCAGGGTTTTGACCCTCAAAAATATGAAAATATCCTATGTTGACCCTTAGAAATTTCTTCCAAGGGGGTCATTTTTACTCCCTTGAGAAAAAATTCAAAGGGTCAAATCTGGGTTTTATCACTCAAATTTTCAATCATGTATCTTGTATACTGTTTAAAATTCTACTTATTAATTCTTGACTTCATACTATTACAAGAAAAGGTAAATTCACGCAGAAACCTGTAAAATTCTACAAACAAATAGCCTTTTCTGTTTGTTTTGACCCCCTTAGAATGAGCTTTGACCCCCAGAATTTCATGGTCTAGGAGTCAATGACCCTTCAGTTTCAAACACTACCACAAGCCCTGACTATAAATAGTTAAAATGGTAATTCTTCATCAAGTTTAGTTACTTATCACCAGACGATGGCTCGATACAGTTGTATATGTTTATATTATTTTCAGATAGTCATATGGGGAAGAACTGAAGAATGTTTACAAACTACGAAAGATGACATTAAAACTCTTGGTGTGCAGGCTTCATACTATCTTTGTGATGTCAGCTCAAGAGAACAAATTTATAACACAGTAGGTGTTGTTTATTTTGCATATTTGTTTGACCCATCATGCTAAAATGGTCCATCTAGGAACTCCATAAAATGAGTATTTGGAAAAGAGATTAGTTCTAGTACAGGTCAACAGGTTGCATTTGATAAATTCCTTCACAGGAAGGTAGATTAATTATTGTAGATTCAGAAAATTAGTAAAAGACAAAAAGTTTTGACCCTAGTTAGTTAGTCCATGCAATCTGCGCAGTCTGAAAAGGGTCAACACTTTTATGGACTTCCCAGATGGTCCCTTTTCGCTCTACGGGTCACATATTTAACTGATTATCTGATTGACCATTTTATCTTTCTGTGAAAGAATTTTTGAAATATGAATATATTGCAGAGTTTCCAGATGATCCTGTTTTGTGTGATGGGTCACAATTGAAAAAAAAATACTTCATTTTCTCAAGAAGGCTTCTTACACATTTTAAACTTGAGAAGACATTGCTGAAGAGAAGAAACTGCTAGTAACAATCAACTTGTAATTTTGTTGCAATATTTTACCATTTTGTATTATTTATCTAAAATGACCTGGCACTCTTTAACTTCCGTCAGTGCTCGAGTGTTCCCGCAGCGTACCTGAATTTTATTTCACCGTTTTACTTATTTTGTTATATCATTTCACGTCTTCATTAAAAAGTCCCGGTAGTGCAGTGGTTACAGACGCCTTCCCGTACACCGATAAGTTTTTGGGTCGAGTTCAATTCCCGACAGAACCACATTTTTTAATTATTGTGATTATCATTAATATATTGATTTTTTTTCTAAATTACATTTATTATTATATTATTTGTAATTAGTTTTTTTGGTCAGTTACGATAAATATTTTTTTATACTTCATTCAACTTTTGTTGTTTCTACCAACCAAGATTATTGTATTCTGATCTAGAGCAAGATTAGCTTCATACATCAATGAAAAAAACCTACATTATAAGTTATAAGTAAGCTTGTACCAAATAGTAATGCTAATAAAGATCTAATTTGTTTCATGATATTGAATTATTAGATATGAAGAGAATAGAGTTTTTGACGTTAATAACCTAATCAAACTTAAACAGATATTCGATTAACGTTTTCAAACCCTGTATATGTTTTAATTTCATACCATCAAAACTTTAAAAGTGACTCTCTATCTCTTGAATATAGATCTAGATATATTTCAAAATTTATAATTATTTTCAGTAATTAACAATGATTTATAGACAGGACTTTGCAAAAGTCAAATTGAGTCTGGCGGAAAAAACTGTGTCGAATATCAATAGTCTTATGCATCACTGTTCAAAATATCAAAAGAATCAAAATGGGTACTCAAAAAAGTGTTGCCCTAAAAAGAAATAGAAATATTTCTGGTCATTGTCCGGCTTGAACTCGTGACCTCCCGATTATGGGAAAGCATCCTTACCACCACCGCTATATTTCCGTATGCACTCTGAGTTGTGATACATATTTTTCATATTAACTTCGCGAGTGTAAGTCTATATTAAGAAACATATTTACCGACTATCAATTGGGGTCAAAAGGAATATTTAATGAGTGCCAGGTCATTGCAGATAAATAATATAGTTTCTTATAATATGACCTACGTCTTGGGAGTGAAATAAGTTTACCCCGTTGAATATTTTTGATATTACATGGGTGATATTACACAAGTGGATAAACAATGGAAATGAGCTCAGAGCAAATAGCAACACTATTTTGTTACCGCAAAAAATGACGTCATAATGTATATATTGTGACGTCAGTTTCAAGCAGCCTTGTAAGTTTTACGGACAATTGAAATGTTGATTTTCAAGAATTTTGACGCTTTTTCGCAAAAATTCGGGTCATATTATAAATAGAATATAAAAATTGTGCGCATAAGATACAGAATTTATTTAACTCATCATCTATAAACAGATAAAAACTTGGCACAGCCTCGTTTTTATCTATTTAGAGATGACTCGTTTAATAAATTCAGTATTCCATGACCACTCATTCAATACTCTCTATATCTCAAATGTCACCTTATTTTAGTTGTTGTCCTCATAGATCTACTAAAAAGTACACAAAGATCAACACTTACTATGCAAAATCTTTGAAAATGACGTTAGACGGACACAATAATATACGTTATAAATTATATAAATTTCGGGTTGTTATAGGCATAAGTTAACGGACAAAACCAGGGTGTTATTGAGAGAAAATGTGGTTTAATAAGTAAATTCACGTGGCGTTAACGCCCGGCTTTTTTCACTCAAATATTCTTGATCTGGGCCTATACACTTTACCAGTTTTCTTGTCTAACGTTATTATAGAGCATACCTAAAGATGTTGCTCTAAATCCCGCGTAAAATTGTGTGACGTCATAAATTAACCAAGTAAAGTCGGTATAAACAAGATGGACGGTGTAATGCTTGAAGGCATATTAGTAGGTTTGTAACTGGTTTTATATTGTTTCTATTTATTATTATATTATTATTTTTCTTTTATGCAATAATAGCTTCAATTCACAGGGCGCACTCGGGCGTTAAACCATTTTTCTTGTCTCTGCAAATGTTAACGCCCTCAAAAACATGAATTAACCCCATATTAAACCACTAAGATGAATCTTTTCATTACATTTTTACTACTCCTTATTTCTTTCTTTTTGTTTTAACTGATGCATAATTTTAATTCTGATGAACGTTTGAAAGCAGGAGACAAGTATTGAGTAAACAATACAACTCTCATCAGTTTCTCTCTTATCAGTCAACTTTTTGGTTGACAAACATAATATGCAATAAAAATTTTTTGGTGATCCCTCAATAGGTTGTTAAGGTACTTTACCATGAGCTTATAAATTAATATTTTTTCAGGCTAGACAGGTGTATAAGGAAGTGGGTGCAGTAACCATGTTAATCAACAATGCAGGAGTTGTGTCTGGAAAAACTCTGTTAAACCTTCAAGAATCCAGCATTATACATACACTGAGGGTTAACAGTTTAGCTCAAATATGGGTATGTTATTACATTTTTCATTCCTCTGCTTAATTCATATGATTTTAGGAATCACATTTCAAAAATGATTTGTATTAAAGGCTTTCTGAAACTGGTTAAAAACTATGTAAGTAAAATTGGCTTTGATTTCTAAGAGTTATTAGATGATTTTTAGCTCCACTGGCTGAAAGCCATGGGGGTTATTGTCATGGCGTTGTGTCCGTCGTGCGTCCGTCCATGCGTCAGTGCATCCGTTCGTAAACTTTTTCTTTAAAAATCTTCTCCTCAGAAACTACTGTAAAGAATTTCAACCAAACTTCACAGGAATGATCCTTGGGTGACCCTTTTGCAAAGTTGTTCAAGAAATTTTGATCCAATGAAAAACATGGATTTAATGGACTGGCTAATTTCCAAATATGGTTAAAAGTGAGTTTTCTCACATATTGATGGATACCAATCAAATTTCAAATGAATGATGCTTGGGTGACCCTTTATAAGTCTACAAAAAATTATTGTGATCGGTTGGAAAATATTCATTTTATGGGCAGAGGTCAATTCTCTATATGTTATATAGTGAAAACTTTAAAAATCATTTTCTCAATATGTCAGTGATGGATATCAACCAAATTACACTGGAATGATCCTTGGGTGACCCTTTATCAGTCTACCAAAAATTATTGTGATCGGATGAAAAATATGTATTTTATGGGCGGAGGTCATTTCTCTAAATATTATATAGTGGAAACTTTGAAAATCATTTTCTCAGAATCTAATTGTTGGATATCAACCAAATTTCACTGAAATGATCCTTGAGTGGCCCTGTATCAGTCAACCAAAACTTTCTGTGATCGGATTAAAAATATGTATTTTATGGGCGGAGGTTATTGCTCAATATGTTATACAGTGGAAACTTTGAAAATCATTTCTCAGAATTTTAGTGATGGATATCATTCAAACATTTTTTGTATGATCCTTGGGTGACCCATTATCATTCAGCCAAAAATTATTTTGATTGGATGAAAAATATGTCTTTTATGGGCGGAGGTCATTTCTCTATATGTTAGTATAGTTGAAGCTTTGAAAACCATTTTCAACATCAGTAGAACCCAAAATATCTAAAAATTTAGTCTAAACTTTTATTTGCTTTCACAAGAGTTTCAAGCCTGTGGAGCGACTCAAGCCATTCATGGCTTTCTAGTTTAGAACTTATCAAAATTTGAAATCTACATTTAACAATTGATAGTTAAATACTGACACGGCTTTAAAGATTAACTGTATAGGAAAGTTTGTTATGATTTTAGCATGCAAGAGATCAGAAATCCGTAGATAGGGAGTTTAATGCATAGACTGATACTGTAATTTCCAATGAAGCTCCACAGAAATCCCAATTGGATGGCTTAGTGCAAAACAGTTGTAACGGCCTAAAAACATATAGGCAGTTACAACTGTTTTGCGCTGAGCCATCGTAATAGCAGGGATACTCCTCGATAATCAATGATCCCTTTTTTCATTAAACAGTACTAATATATAGGAAAGAGCAAAAAACAACAACATAGCTTAGTGCTTTATTTTTGTATTTTACCAAGCCAGGTTCTATAACTACACTTTGTTCCTTACAATTGTTGGAAACATAGTGGAGTTAAATGACCTTTCCCTAGAAATGATGGACCCTGATCAAAAGACCTTTTAATATCTTATTATTATATCTTATAAAATGATGCTGGAGGAATCTTTAGCTCTCGTTATTAGGATCCCTCCATATAATTTTGGATCCTTTTGAACCCTTTTTAAAGCCATAATAAAGGTAGAACATATACTTCGAGTTATTCTATTGTTTCCTAAATACTCCCAGCCCCACCTTTCCATAGGTATATAAAATGTGATGATTGTGTCTATTTCCAGACAATTAAAGCATTTTTGCCAGACATGATAGCCAATAATCATGGCCATATTGTGTGTATGAGTTCCTTATTAGGATTGATGGGGCTGAAAGGGACCTCAGATTATACAGCATCTAAGTTCTCTACGACTGGTAAGTCAAATAAGATTAAACCTGTCTTATAGTTTGAAGGAAGATATTACATTGATCTTTAAAGAGAAATATTTATAATATGACCTACATGCTGGGAGAGAAATAACCCAGTTGAATATTTTTGATATTACACAGGTGTTATTACACTAGTGGAATAACTATGCAAATGAGAAAAGATGGTACAGTATAGCAAAGTTTTTTTTTGTGAAAATTACATTATAATGAAATTGATGACATCAAATGGCAATCAGCATTTTCTGATTTGTGGAAAAACTTAGACTTGATAAATTTTGTCAACTGTCTCAATTTATTGCAAAAATTCAGGTCATATTATGAATAGAATATCAATTTGTGCTCTTGAAATATGGAATTTATTAAACTGGTTAAAAAAATAGATAAAAACTTGGCACAGCCTCGTTTCTATTTATAGATGACTTGTTGGGGGAGGGGGGGGGGTTCATATTTCAATAATGAACAAAGGATATTCAGTGAGCCTAAGTAGACTTAGTTGCTTGTGTTGACATTAAGTGATTGTTGTAGCTAATCAAGTACGAGAAGTCACAGAGAGCCATAGTTTCCTTCTCTGCAAGTTAACTCAAATACAGTGGGAAAATATGTTAAACTATTTTAAGTTTTGTAGAAATCTCTTTTCTAAATCTCATCTTAATCAATGCTATGAAATTCAAATCTTTTTAACATTGATTTTTTATAAAAAAAACTTTACTGAGAATTTTACCTTTAAAAATTTGGTGTAATGAATTCCTTCTTCCATTGAAATGGGGCTAGATTGTTTTTATTTAGCAATAAATTGAATGATTTTATCAAACTGACAACTTTTGCATGATTTGTATATTCCAAGTCTGATGGTAAGTTTATTGCATGAGCTAGAAGTTTTTTCAGAGATGTGTTTGTTAGAGCAAGATAAAAAATCCTGCTAGATAAGATTTTAGAGTCGTCATTATGAATGATTTTCGATGATTTGAGTGAAAGCATTTGACTTCGACAAGGCTACTTATGCCAATCAAGCATTGTTTCCCCTTATTTAGAGATCTTAAGATTCTGATTTAACTGGTAAAAGATTCTCGTGCTGTCAAATGCTAAATCTTGAAAATATTAAATTAGATTCTTAAGAATCTCACTATAAAGAACGCACCTCAGAGGTGCGTTCAACTTTGTTAGGATTACGATTTTAAAAAATCTTAAGATTTTTAATCAGGATATCTTGCCTAACTGGGTTGAAATTCCACCATGCAGCGGGGTATTTCCAAATTGAAAATCTTTAGATTTTTAAAAATCATAATTCTAACAATCAGACCTCTTTTAATAAGACCCCTGGTATTAAAACAACAATTATACTATAAACTATTATATATCAGTTAAACGACCTAATGTTTGCCAGAGTTAAAACAATATTAATGTTTGTTCCAGGTCTGATGGAAACTTTAATGCATGAGCTAGAAGTGTATCCAGGTATTAAAACAACAATTATACACCCATATCAGGTAGACAACAATATGTTTGCTGGAGTTAAAATCAGGTAAGAGCATCTCAATAAATGTTTTCAAATTTAGCAACTAGAATTTTGTACCTACAACATTTTTGTCGCCTTCTAATTAGGTGTAACTGCAAGCTCAACATTAACTTCTGTGTGATCACAACCTTTTACCTAAGAATAAGCATAAATGAATTTTAGGGGTACAGACAAAATCTCTCCTTGACATAATCCCCCTCGGACATAATTTCCCAGTACAAAAGCCCCGTGGACATAATCCCTCCTACAAACCAACCCACCTGGACAAAAGCCCCCTACAAAGTGTTTATTTTTTTGTTTATTTTCATACACTTTTATTAGCTCACCTGAGCTTTTGTGATCAATGAATGTCCATCATGCGGTGTCTGTTGTCCATCTTTATGCGTCAACAATTTAAGTGTTTACACTCTAGAGGCCACAAATATGATCCAATCCTCATGAAACTTGGTCAGAATGTAGGTCAGGTCACAAGGATGAACCCTCTTGAAAATGGAAAGGATACATGCCATATCATGGGAAAGGGGCCTTAAAGACGATTTTCTTGTTAGCTCACCTGAGCACAAAGTGCCCAAGGTGAGCTATTGTGATCGTACAATGTCTGTCATCCATCGTGCCTCGTGCGTCGTCCATAATTTCTTTAAACATCTTCTCCTCCTAAACCAGTGGGGCAATCTTGATGAAACTTGGCAGGGATGTTCCTTGGGTCAAGCTCTACCAAAGTTGTTCAAATAAATGAAATCCACCCTTAACTTTCCCTTTACACTTAACAAAAAGGGTGATAATATGAAAATCTTCAAAAATCTTTTTCTCTGAAACCAGAAGGCAGACAGCTTTCATATTTGGTATGTAGCATCTTCTAGTTGACATCTACCAAGTTTGTTCATATCAAGACCCTGGGGTAATATTTGGGCTTTGCCCGGGCGAAACCCTTTTGACATAGAATCAAAGAGCCAAAATCTTTAAAAATCTTCTTCTCTGAAACCAGAAGGCAGACAGCTTTCATATTTGGTATGTAGCATCATCAATTGGACCCCTACCAAGTTTGTTCATTACAAGACCCTTGGGTAATATTTGGGCTCCACCCGGGCACACTCCTTTTAGCTCTTCTGAGCACGATGGGTGAAATGGGAAAACCTTCAAAAATCTTCTTTTCCAAAACTAGAAGGCAGACAATTTTCATATCTAGTTTGTAGCATCATTTAATGGACCTCTACCAAGTTTGTTCATATCATATCTCCTTTTTGACATCTGCCTATTGAATTAATGTGATGTCCCAGGGGTCAAAGAGATGCAGGTGAGCGATCAAGGACCATCATGGTCCTCTTGTTTACACTCTAGAGGCCACAAATATGGCCCAATCTTCATGAAACTTGGTCAGCATGTTGGCCAGGTCACAAGGATGAACCCTATTTAAATTGGAAATAATCCATGCCATGTCACGGAAAATGGGGCCTTAATTACAATTTTCTTGTTTACACTCTAGAGGCCACAAATATGGCCCAATTTTCATGAAACTTGGTCAGAATGTTGGCCAGGTCACAAAGATGAAGCCTATGGAAAATTGGAAGAATCCATGCCATATCAGGGGAAATGGGGCCTTAATTACAATTTTCTTGTTTACACTCTAGAGGCCACAAATATGGCCCAATTTTCATGAAACTTGGTCAGAATGTTGGCCAGGTCACAAAGATGAAGCCTATGGAAAATTGGAAGGATCCATGCAATATCAAGGGAAAAGGGGCCTTAATGACAATTTTCTTGTTTATACTCTTCAGGCAAAAAATGTTGTGCTATCTTCATGAAACTTGGTCAGAATGTTTGCCAAGTCACAAAGATGAACCCTATTGAAAATTGGATCAATCCATGCAATATCAGGGGAAAAGGGGCCTTAATGACAATTTTCTTGTTTACACTCTAGAGGCCACAAATATGGCCCAATTTTCATGAAACTTGGTCAGAATGTTGGCCAGGTCACAAAGATGAAGCCTATCGAAAATTGGATCAATCCATGCAATATCAGGGGAAAAGGGGCCTTAATGACAATTTTCTTGTTTATGCTCTAGAAGCCACAAATATGGCCATATCTTCATGAAACCTTGTCAGATTGTTGGCCAAGTCACAAGGATGAACCCTGTTGAAAATGGGAGGGATCCATGCCATATCACAGGAAAAGGGGACATAATGACAATTTTCTTGTTTATACCCTAGAGGCCACATATATGGCCCAATCTTGATGAAACTTGGTCAAAATGTTGGTCAGGTCTCAAGGATGAACCCTATCGAAAATGGGAAGATCCATGCCAGATCACAGGAGAAGGAGTCTTAATGATATTTTTCTTGTTATAACTATAAAAGCCAAAATTTTTGCCCTAACTTCATGAAACAAAAGGTTTTTTGTGTAGAAATTATCACCTTTATCACATCTGCCTATTTAATTGGTGTGATCTCCCAGGTGTCAAAGAGATTCAGGTGAGCGATCTAGGACCATCTTGGTCCTCTTGTTATTATCATTATATTTTAAACCAATGATATTATGTATTATTCAATAGTCATATGTATAAATATTGTTATTTAAGATGATTTTCTTCTAGTCTTATAAAGGTGTCATAATTACCCTCTCAACACCTACGCTTAGAAATGGTCTGCGAAACTGTTAAATAAACCATGTAAATTCTTCACTTCACAAATTTTATTAAATGATGTGAGTTTATTTATTTGTTTCTTGAAAATGAAAAAAACAATATTTGATGTCAATTTAGTCATTAAAAGATAAAATGCTGTCCTTTGAGAAAAAATCAACATAAAAATGTATTTTTATCTTCCCTAACTTTTCCTACAATTTTTAACATGCAAGTGTGTCGTTCTTATACATTCTATATAGGGCTTTCAAATGGGAGGGCTTTTGTTTGAGGGGATTTTGTCAGGGAGAGATTTTGTCCTAAATTCGAAATTTTAATATAGTATTGACAGGCTTCCCTTTGTATGTTTTCAGGTTTAATAAAACTTTCATGATGACTTTCCTATTAGATTGCTTACAATCTATAGAAAATCAATGTCTATCTGTCTGTCAACAATTTCTTTTAACATCTTCTTGTTCCTAAATGACAGGGTAAATCAACCTGGAATTTGGAAGAAATGTTTCTTTGGTGATACTTTACCAAAGTTGCTAATAGAATTTAATTCATCTAAACCGCTTGTTTCCATGGTAACATAAAGGTAGTAAATTAACAAATGTAACCAAACTAAATCTTCTCCTAAACCACTTGGCCAATCAAGATGAAATTGGCTGAATTGTTCCATGATTGAAGCTTTACAAAAGTTGTTAAAAAGAATTTAATCCCAACAAAAACTCTTGTTGCCATGGTAATAGGGATGATAAAAGATTAAGAAAATCTTTTAATTGCTTCTGACAAAACATTAATTTGAAATTAACGTGTGAAATCACATTAATGTTTTCTACAAATTTTGTTCAATAATCCCTCCCCCCTGGCCCAATACGGGCTCTGCTCCTTCACAGCTTGTTTTTCACAGGAACAAATGAAGGAAATCTTAAAAAAAAAGGTTTTGTATCCCACCAATTGGTGGATAAATATAAACCTTTATAATATGACTTACGTGGCAGAAGTGAAATAACCCCATTTAATATTTTTGATGATGCACAGGTGTTATTATACAAGTGGAATAACTATGCAAATGGGCCAAGATCCTATAGCAACATTTTATTTTTGTTGTGAAAATGAAGTCAAAATGCATTTGCCAAGTGGGCAAAAGGTGTTAAATATTTCACAGAATAACCTGAATCAAAAGATATCTGGAATCCTCGATTAATCAAAAAAATCAGGTCTTAACATATATAGAATATCAAATTAGTATTAATAGAATATCAACTTCATTAAACTTGTAATCTAAAACAGATAAAAACTCGGCCCAGCCTCGTTTTTATATATTTTTGGATAACTCATTTAATAAATTTGATATTCCATGACCACTTATACAATATTCTCTCTGCCTTTGTAGGATAGTAGTAGGAGGCTAGGAAAGGAAGTAATGGTAGTACTGGGGTGAAACATACTAGGAATGATTTGATAGATACTCCATATATATGATGTGACTGAAATATTGTTAAATGTAGAGTTGAACCCCATTCAAACAAAACAAACTAAAGAGGTTACTAAGCTATTTAGGACCATGATTACTCAGGACCATCATGGTCCTCTTGTTATAAATTTTAAAATACATGTCTTCCTCTTATTGTTCTCATTTTCTATTGGGAAAGAGTAGAAGGTAAATATATAGTTGATACTTCAGCTTTTAGTTTATTGTAGCATAAATTGCTAAAAAAGTAAAAAAAGTATTGTGGTAAAGTCTGTTTAACAGTGAAATTGACATTCATCTGGATCAAAACCAATCTACATAGCTTGATTAGTGCTCTATTCAACGCATTCAGCCCACTCACTTTAATCACTTTTAAATGCTCAAAAATCATTTAAAAAAACACTGGAAATTGTTCAAGGCTACAACAGCTCATTCTAAACCATCAAACTATTTCGGGATTGTTTTGGCTGGTATTGATTTTAAAGTGTCTGATTGGTCCTCAAAGACACACAAACAAATAGTAATAATCATTTTATTAAAGGAAGGTAAAAAGATATCAATGATTTTGTCTGATTTGGATGATACAAGCGATATTGTATTTTCTCTCTTGAATTTCACTCAAAACTCACTCATCACATTCATTCAATTTCATTCCCAAATCATTCACCTTGTCAATTTCAAAATGTATCTGTTTGTGTGTCTTTGAGGACCATTCAGTTTCATTCCCAAATCATTCACCTTGTCAATTTCAAAATGTTCTTAATTGTAATTAAATGCATCTTGTATTTGTTGTATGCAAGTTTACACTGTCCATTTACATTTTCTTTGAATGAAAAGAAAATCAAAATGATGAAGAAAGATATTATGAGGTTGCAGAATTTTTTCGTTTATTTTATTTAGCTTTATAGCCAAAGCTTTTGTCAACTTTAACACCATGGCTTTTATAATTGTTAGAAACTTCAAAATTTAACTTGAGAAACTTTGCAGATTCATAAGTATCAAATATTTTGTCTATTTTCTACCAAAACCTCATAACTACAGCTGTAGTTACGAGATTTTAGCAGAACATCGATGATTTGTTTAGTAAGATGTGTGGTTCTTTACAGCATGACTGCTTGCTGATTTTGTTCTGTTGTTTGTTCGGAATGTAAAAACCTATTCAAACTTTAATAAAGGTATGTCAATTGGCATGTGAGAGCACATGCAAAGCGGTGTAACATGTGTGAAACATTTGACAAACACTTTTACTCTGAACATAGGTTTGGTTTTGTCAAATTTTGAATTGACCAGTATCTATGGACATCTCTTTTCTCTTTTTTTTTAAAAGCATGTGCTTGCCTTCATAGTATACCTTACTGTGTTTTTGCCTATATGGTGCAAGCTTACCAAGAAAATTTACAAACATTTCATTCTAAAGCATATTTTAAGATATTTCTATAATGATTAAGGCTAATTAATAATGAAAATCAAAAAATATCAGGCAATGGATCTTTTGTTCATATATCATTATCTTTGTAATAGTAGGTACTGTACAATTATCTGGATACGTTAGAAAGTATAGATTTATATTAAAGGCATGAGTGACTTAGCTTTTGATTGGATAATTCCATCAATGATTGTTTTAACTCTTACCTGAAAAGAAGAAGAAATTGAGATCCACATGATTTTTCTGCCCCTTTGGCCCTTTTTGCCATGAAATTGGGTTGGGACTATAGAGTTGTCTCTGTCCATGTATAAGTGCATGTATGGATGCTTGGATGTGAGCTGGGGTATGTGTTTTTGGTGGAGTGTTTGTCCCAGTTTTGAAAAAAAAACTTTAAAGGGTTTAAAGGTAAATCCTTTGAATCAAAGTTGTGGTTGGGATACCGCTCCTAACCTGTGCTGAAATCAATATCTTTTTCAAATATTTCTTGAACAGAATAACCAGGACCTGAGCTTACTTTTTTCATGCTCAACATTTTCTCAAATTTCTACTTGTAATATAAGCTTTTATTTGGTTGTAAAACTATAATAAATGTATAGACATGACGGATAATATTAATGAGTTGTTATTTATAAATATTAATTATTAATATTATCTTTTATCTTCATACATTTATTCAAATTCTAAGTTTGTAAAAAATTTCAGTTGAGAAAGAGAAAAATTCGAGCCCAGATGGTCCCATTTTTGCTTGAGATGTCGTATAATTATAATTGTATTTGAATAAAACACAAACTTTTTTAGGTATCTGCGCACATTTACCTAACTTAAAGACTGGACTGAAATCATAAAGTTTGTTGTTTTTTTTTAATTGGATTTCATAGAGCTTTCCACAGAAATACAGTTTGATTTCCAATAGCAACACTCATCATTTCAAACTATTTGTCTCCCTTCAATGGGTTGATAAATGTTGATATATATATTTTGGTTAAACAAATTTCGTATGTTTTGGACATATCAAAAAGTCATTGGCAAGATTTTTTCACAAAAAACCTAAAATGGCAGGCAGTGTATTCTAAGATCAAACTGCATGGCTGTGCAGGCTGATCTTAGTCTAAACTATCTGCCAAAATGTGTTCACAACAGAAATATGTTATGAAAAGCAGAAGGTTTAATTGAAATCCTGCATGAAAATGAAATATTTTGGCCTCAGAGGGGGTCATTTGAATACCCTTAACCTTGAATCCACTGCTGATTAACATACACATTGCCTCGTTTTTAATGATTGAAAGTTTGTTCTTCTTTTTAGGTTTCCCAAACTGTTTCCACCATTACAAGAGAAGTATGTGAGTGAACAGTCTATTAAAGCCATTTTATCCAATAGAAGACAGATTGTTATGCCTTCATACTTTTATTTTGTACTCTTTCTTAAAAGGTAAGTAAACATTAGACTTCGATATTATTTCTTAAATGGGGAAAAAATCTGATCATCGTACAGTAAAACCTGTTTTAACCAACCACTATTAAATTTGAACACATTAGAATTATTCATTGAGATGATTCTACCAGGGTTCTATAATATGAAATTCAGTAATAAACAATTTTTCATTAAGGATTGGCCTTTTTTTCAGAGAATCTGCTTACAGTAAGGGGACTTTTTATGAAGGTATCTAATTGGATTTGGTCGCTTGATAGAAGTTTTCATTCAAGCAATATGGTCTGTAAATGTTCTCTGCATATAAAAAATTTTCTTTGCTGAAATAAATAAAAAAAAATCTAGCCCGTTTCTCCAATAAAAACTACTTTAAAGAGGTAAAAAGCAATTTGTCAAAAAAGAATGTATTCATCAAAAATATATTGATGATGATTTTGTGTGATGCTGTTTGAATGATAATGCATTTGAAAAGTGGATTTTTCTGCAATATAATGAGCTTGGCTGTTTTCAAAGAAAATTTGAGGAATTGCTATAGTCTTGGTGATTCCAGAAAAAAATTAAATTTATATTCACTATCAAAAGTGCAATGTATACTATCAAGGGTCTATCTTTTAAATCATCTTTAGTAGAATCATGTCCCTTTTTGATGAAGATTAGGTTCACTATCCAGCATGCCCAACTTGTAATCTGATGGTTGCAGTTCAAGTCCTAAAGGAGGCCGGTAGTTTTTTTTTTAGCATGTCACTTTACAGACCGAGCCTTGACTACCCAGCTATTACAGTGGGTAGCAGTGGTTAGAATCCATTGCCTCTCTTTCTCTATGTGTATGATAAAATCTGGCATGAGTTAGGACAACTATGAAAAGAGGAGTCTTTGGACCCTTTATTGTGTTACCCTCAAGTAAAAATTAAATTTAAAATAACACACAAAAAAAACCAATAGTTGAGGGTAGTCATGTGGTATGTTTGTAGACATTTCTAAGTACGGTTTTAATATTTCTACTGTTAGTCATTTAATCTGTTCTATATTTTCAGTTTTCTACCTGTAGCTTCCCTGTTACCAAGTTTACAGTTTATGGGACTAGATAAAGCAATGGATAGTTTTGAGAAATCAACACAAAACGCATCAACCTCAGCCTCTATTTGAACTTTGGATGGCCTGTTTCTAGCTAGAAATCAACTATTACTTGTCAAGTAAAGTGGACTATCTGCACAGGTACAGATAAGAGGAGATAAAACTGGTGTAAAATCTTCCAGGGCTTTTTTCTTCAAATTGGGAAGAGGCCTTAGCCTCTTTCTTTTGGAAAATTGAAGCATGATTTTCTGAAGAATTGAAAAAACAAAAGTGAAACAAAAGAAAGTATTAAAAGTACAATTCATTCATCATTTGCAAGATTTGATCTGCGAAATTTAACTGCCACAAATAGTAAAAATAGAACATTTTTTTGAATTGGGAAGTATCCTGTTATAGGCCTTTGTAAAAAAACAATAAAGGTCCATATTCATTTCTCAATGAAACCCTATGTTGTGTGTACTCATTTGAATTATCTTTACAAGACGATTCCAATGAATATCAACAACATAGGGTTTGTGATATAATTATTGAAATATTTCGATTTTAAATTCAAACTACCCCTTCTATCTTTAGCCCTGCAGCTTGGAACTGACTAAAATAGATACTTTAAATAGATATTCCAGCACAGGTGCATTTCATAAAATAACTTCTGGGGAAGGCAGAGTGATTATTCTAGATTGAGAAAACTCAGCCTGTGCAATCCTCACAGTCTTACTAGGGTCAATACTTTACGCACAACCTAGATGGTCCCTTTTTGCCAGACGGGCAACTGACTTTGTAATGAATAGAAATGTGTGTGTGTATGGTTGGCAGTTAACAAAAGAGTACAAGGGTATTGAAAAAATGTTCAACTAAATATGTAGTTATGTATCAAAAACAAGCATTCTTATTAGCTGAAAATTGTTCATGCAAAATTTAAACAAATTTTGAGTATGCAAAAAGGTTGTGGGCATAAACACTAAGCAATTCCACATGTCCCATTTTTATCAGGGATTGACACTAACTTCTATGAGTAAGGGGTCCACTGGACTCCCAACTTTCAAATCAAGAGTCCAAGCTCAAAGTAAGGAGTCCTAATTTTCATAATTCGGAGACCATTGTGGAAATGAGAAAATTGCTTGATACAAGCAATTTCTTCTTTTCCACAATTTTCACCCCTTAAGAAAATGGCTTTCTGTCTCAATACTACTCCATGGGAGCAGATTGTACCTTTAATGACTTAAGTTTTTAAATATTTTTGTTGATATATTCTCAATGAACCAGCAAGTCCACGGGACTCCTCACATGCAAAATAAAGGCGTGCGAACTAGTATATAAGGAGTCTCAGAGTCCCGGACTCCCCTTAGTGTCAAACCCTGTTTATGTATCTGTCAAAAGACAGAACATATTATGTGACCCATGATGTGTTGCTGTCTGAGTTGGTGGGCAGCTTCCACTTCTTTGTCAGGAGTATAACTCTGTCACCTTATGTAAGATTGACTTGAAACTTGGCAGTTATGTTCCTCTGATTATTTCTTTACCTTGCTTAACTTTTGAGTTATTTCCCTTTGTTGTTTTTCATACTTTGATATCTAGCAGTGTAACAGACATATCTTCTGACAATTTGCCACCTTAATCTTTTTTATTTTTGAATTATAAGAAATGATATAAATAATCTGTCTTAACAACTGAGATGTTTTTTAGTTGAATGATTGTAAATTTTAGAATGTTATAGAATTTACCTGTTTATTTCTGTTATATTCATTAAAAAAGATTGTTTTTCAAAATTACATTTTGATGTATTTTTGTTAGAATTTTGAAAATTTGTTGCAATTGATTTAGATTATTTATTGAAAAATTGTTTGATTGATGGCATTATTTGTTTACTTTTTAAGAATAATAGATATTGTATTTTTGTGCTTTTAAAAGGGTAATTCAAGAAATGTATATTTGCTTAACACAGATTGTGTACTCTGCTGATGTGCTTGGAAGCTTTAAGATTATTCTGCTTAATTTTGGTCATCAATGTTTAACAATGAAGCAATTTTTTTAAAACAAACAAAAAAAAAACCTTTATTTTTTTATTTATGCAATTGGAATAAAATTTAGTATGTTTTCCAGTCTCAATATGTCAGTCTGCAAAACAAAAGCACTTAAAAATTTGTGAAAAAAAGACCCATCAAAAACAATTTGTTTGTTTGAATGGGGTTTAATGCTGCTTTCAATAAACTTTTAATGATATTGCTGTGGCTGGAGCTCCTTAAAAGTGATTCCTTGTATTTCTTACACCAAAACTACTATAACATCCTTCTTAGCCTCCATCTGCTCTCCTAGATAAGTCTATGATTATCAACCCATTAGTGGGAGACAAATAGTTGGGAAAAATTAGTGCTGCTGTCAGGGAACGATCCCTTTTGACTGATACTTCAACAAGCTACCACTGCGCTATGATGGCGGATTGCAATCAAAACAAAGATGCAAATCAGGTGCACAGTAACAGATCCATGCCTTAGAAATTAGGTCTACCCCTCTACTCTGTACACCCAATATTGTATTTGTATAACTATCTCCTATGCTGTAGGGCCTAATTTTGGGATACATAGGCATAGTATGAAACCATAAAGGGTGGTCTTCCTGCAGCAGCGTCCTTTAAGGTTCCTGCAAGCAACACACAATTTACCCATATTTAGTATAATGATAGCTTTCATCCAAACTACAGATAGAGGGAGTATTTTGTATTTCAAGTTATTATTATTTCAACAGGACAGCTCAATTGAGAACACATAACATAGGGTTTCAATGAGAAATTAAGATTTTAAACTGGCATTACCCTGTCTTATTTGTACCTCTGTTTCAGTGATGCTGATATCAAATAAATGTCACCATTCAGTGTCATTTGTTAATGAATATCTTCAAAACTAAATGAAAAAAAAGTTGATTGTTTATTTGAAATCAAATAGTAAATAATATTATTTTGCTTAATAATTAATCTAAGAGATGTGCAAGTGATGATACCAAAGTCAAGATCATGGTCAAATTTCTGATCGATTTTGCTGTTTTCCAAGGGATGTTTGTGTTAAACAAACAGGTTTTATATAGTATTGGTGCTTACTGTTCAAACTTTTGAGTGGACACACATAACTATGCATATGAACTGTTATATGATAAACTACATGTAAAATTTATTCAAGACTGGACAAAATTAAAAGAATTTACTAACAATGTATCAATGCTATATACATATACAAAAATAGATCTGTACTTACTAAAGATGTTTACTTCTTATTATTGATATTTTGGGAACTGTCTTCTAGTAAGGATTTTTTTATTTATTTAGTTGGTGCTTAGTTCTGTCTCGTTAATAATTGCCATTTATGTTTTTCTTCAAAGTATATATCTTATACACAGTCTGACATCCTTTCTGTGGAACTACAAATCTATGAAACTACTTATCAAATAATTAACTGCCAACTTTTTAGCTCACATGAGCACACTGTGCTCAAGGAAAGCCTTAAGATCACCCTGAGTCTGTTGTACAACATGCATGACCAACTTTCTTAAAACTTCTTCTCTTCCTGAATAGCTTTGCCATTAAATTTTGCCAGAATGTTCCTTGGGTGGCCCTTTTCAAAAATTGTGTATGAAATTTTAATTACTCCAAAAATATTGGCATGACTGGGTGGGGCTTATTTTGACCTTGAAAACTTTAAATGTCTTCTTTTATGTAACAAGTAGGCAAATTTCAACCAATCTTAGAAAAAGTTTCAGGTGAGGGATTTAGGTTCATTCTGGCCCTGTTGTTGTTCATTTTATTACTAGCTGTTTCATTAAAATAACCTTTTACAAATTTCCAGATAACAATATTTTAGACAGGCCCAATTTCAAAGGTGTTGAAGAAGACTCTTTCAAAAAGCAATATTTAAAATTGTAGATCTTGTCTTCTTCAGGGAAAAGACTATTTTTGGAAATGAAGAAATTGCTTGTTACAAGTAATTTCTTCATTTTCATCAATGTGTTTCCAATGTTTATTTCATTTAGAGGGGTGTGAAACATGAGTGCTTGTGTGGAAACAGGTTTTATCAACGATGCTGTAACAAATGCCTTTAAAGTACAGAAATTGATGCAAACATTTTCTGATAACAACTTTTATCTTGTAACTAAACAAATATCTGTGTGATAACATCCCATTTGATTGTTTTTACGAAATCTCATAGATATTTTTAGAACTATGACATTATGAGGTTATTTTTAGAAACTTGCATTTCTGTTAGAAACAATCGACGAAAACAAGGCAAATAGAGGTTATCAAATAAATATAATACATTCTTAGTGTGTTGTATGAAAAAAATTCTTTCTTGGTTTTGGGAATTGATAATTGTCTTGACAGAGCCTGGACAATTATTTATTCCCAAACCCTTGCTAGATATTTTTTTCATACAAAACATTAAGTATGTGTTATGCATGTCCCTATCTGTATCAGGTTATACTTTTGGATAATGATGGTTCAAGAAAAATGGACAAATACACAAGTACAAGAGGTGAAAATGTCCATCAAAGAACTTTGTTTTTCTACAAATCCTATGTTGTTGGTACTCATTTACGAAGTTTTATTGTTCAATAACAATTTTAATGATTACGAAATATGAAGGGAAACATTGCTCAAAATTCTTATGTTGAGCCCTTCATAATGCAATAAACCCTGAATGCTGAATAAAGGCCTTGCTAAAATTGCATCAAAATCAAAGAGCTGAATCCAAAGATGCATGATAGTGAGTAAGTATTTATAATTTTTGAAAAGGAAAATCAGTTGTTAATAATTGTTGTCAAGGAAAAAAAGTTTGTAAAGACTAAGATCAATGCACATATATGCAGGCTGGTCTTTGTTTATACGTCATGCAAAGCAGAAATATTTGAAATGAAGGGTGACATGAATAAGTCTTTCTATATTTTCAGGGTTTCTTTCCAATGTAGTCTGCCATACAAATTCTATTTAGTCTATGACATTGGCTCTGTCACATAGCACAGTGGAAGTGCATTGGACTATCATTCAAAAGGTCCTGATTCGATCCCAGACTGCTGCGCTAATCCTCTCTGACTTTTTGTCTCAAACCAATGGGTTGATAATCGTAGACCTATGTGGGATAGCAGCTGGAGACAATGAAAAGATGTAATGGTTGAACTGGTGTGAGAAATACCAGGAATCCATTGTTAGTTGCTCAAGTCGTCTCGTGATATGACTGCAAGATTGTTAAAGCAGCGTTAAAACCCATACAAACAAACAATTAGTATTTGACTTTTTGATGCAAATGTGACATTTGTGTTTGTATCTTTAAATATTTTAGCTTGTATATTACTTTTAATGTATTTTCCAAGCTTTCTTATGTAATTCATAGTGCTGTCTCATAGGATTTTATGCAACAAAATTATGTTTAAACATGATGGGATAAAATATTTATTTATTAAACGTGATTTTATTGTTAATGGTTTATTCTATGTTTCTTTCTATTGTCCGGCCTAAGTTCAGGACGCAAGCGTTAAACGTTGTAATCGTTTAAAAATTGCACAGCTTTTCAAGTGAGTTTATGTTGAGGGGTCAGTGCAACACTATTTTAAGTGCCTATTAATATATAATACAATAATAATATACAATAGTGTTGCACTGACCCCTTGATGTATCCAAATTTGCTAGAGAAAGTTAATGGACGGACAGACGGACGGAGGCACAGCCAGCCGGACGGACAGAAAAAAGCCATCGTTATAGTTCTTCTGACCTTTCATCCAATTCACTTCGAACTTGCACAGTATCATTTAATAGGGTAGGATTAGATAATAGGATAGGAATTGATTACCTCCCTTTAATTTCCCCCGAAATTTGCTCGTACGAAAATTATTCCCTATGTCAATTTCACGATGTTCTTAACTGTACCAGTTTTATTGTATTTCCTAAACCACTCTTACTGGATGTGATAACTGTCACTTATACCATTCGTACAAATGAAGATGACTTCTTACCTGAATACAGTTTAAAAAGTTGTAATGGTGACTTCAAATACCCAATCATCAATCGGTGAATAAATGAAAACCTGAGCTGGGAAAATATGTCATGATTGTAATTTTATGATAGCTTCAAAGACATATGTTTAGGTGCACCAGATTCTGCGATGTAATTGATATTCTTTTAAAAGAGACCCTATTCTATCAATCCAAATTCAGTTTTAAGGGAATGCTCTCAGCAACTGGATTTGATGTACAACATTATTTCTTTATTGCTTTCAGGTGGATTATCGAGAAATAATGGTAGATTATCACTTGATAATCTCACCGAAAAAGCAGTGAAATTATCAAAAACTTATAACCTGCTTTTGTGCATTTCATCAAATCTGACGTCATCTATGCGGAGTGAAATAAGTGACGTCATAATGAACGTTGCATAATGACGCGCTTTATGACAGTATGTCCTAGAAATTTCACATTTTGTATGATTTTTGCAATAAAGAAATAGAATAATCGTTTGTTTTTAGAGTAAAATCGATTAATATTTCGTTTCGTGAACAACAATAGTTACATTTTCAATCGTGGCTCAACCACTCGTGAAAATATAGCTTTTGTTGTTCACCCAATGAATATAAATCGATCTAACACTGAAATAAACGATTATCCTCTATTTCTTTAATGCTTTTTATTGGTTTATCAAGGAATAACGGTAGATTATCATTTGATAAACTCACCGCTTACCATTGAAATTACCCAAAAGCACAAACCCCGCTTCCGTTCATTTTACCCTATCTGACGTCATTAGCCGAGCCGAATAAGTAATATCACTGTGGACATTGTATAGCATTCAGAGTAAAGTGACACGCATAAAAACTGTCCTAAATTTTTTTATTATGTCTTATTTTCGGTATTAAAGAAATAGAATAATCGTTTGTTTTTCGAGTAAGATCAATTTATATTTAGCTATGTGATCAACAAAAGCTATATGTTCAATCGTGGCTCCTCCACTCATAAAAATATAGCTTTTGTTGTCAAATAACTTTATTAAATAATTATAAACTGATCTTACACTGAAACAAACGATTATCTTCTATATAATGAGTAATAGAAATATATGAAGGATAGGTTATGATGACAATATCATTATATATACTCTATGAAATATTGACATGTCTGTCATATCTATACTTTCTCGAATTTATCATATAGCCCAAGATTCACTGCCATAATTTTACACTAAATTAATATGAATGAGGTCGCAAGTTTTATCATTATATTTGGTCAGAGCCTTAGATCATAAAACTCAATTGAGAATTTTCTCGACTTTTAATCAATTTAGAGGATAATATTAAAAAGCTGTTATTTTTAACAACTAATTTATATTATCGATTATTTTCTTACATTTAGTTTCTACATTGAACTTATTCATTTCTATTTCGATATCGACGAAAGCTCTAAGCTTAAATAGTCGCCCGCGAGCACCCATTTGAGTTCTTTTCACGCCCCTTAGACATCGACAGTGGTTTAAATCCACTGCTACCCATTTTTTCAGCTTGATGAACTTGGGCTAAGGTTTCCTCATTAACACACCGTGGCGACGTTGGGGCTTGAAGCATGGACCTATAGGTCAAAAGGCGAGTGCTTATACCAATAGCACACCGATGCAGTCAATACATTTAAAACAGTATTTTAACAGAATTACAACATTAGTCTAAGTTGAAATATGAGTAAATTCTCAGTTGAAAATGGAAACATCTTTATAATTTTCGACCCAGATCTATAAATGTAAGAGAATATGATATACAACTTTTATCTTTTAGTTTTGCAGGAAATTTTATATGTTTTCCATTTTTATTCAACTCAAGGGCAGAATATTCAAGGTAACTTAAGAATGACAGGAGCATTTTGACTTTAAAAAGTCTTATGCACAACTAGACATCATAGAGAGTAATCGTGTCTAGTTTCAGCTCAGTGAATCTCTTTCAATTATATGGCAGATAATTCATGATTTCTCAGGAATGATAGAGCGATTTGATTTTTTAAGGTTTCATGCACAACTAGACATCATAGGGAGTAATTTTTTCCAGGTTCAGCTCATTCCCATAGATAGTTTAGGAGGAATCGAGCGGATAGAAAACAGTGATTTTCGTTAAATTCAAGGGCAGATAATTCAAGATTTCCGCGGGAATGACCAAAGCGATTTAATTTTCAAAGGTGTATGCACAACTAGACTACATGAGGAGTAATTGTGCCAAGTTTCAGCTCATTCCCATTGATAGTTAAGGAGGAGTTGCGCACACAAAAAAATGCTAACGGACTGACAGACCGACGGACAGACGCCCGGGGCCATAGCATAATTCGACCCTTCGAGCATATAAAAATGCTAGCAGTATATGCTAAGAACAGACTGCATATCTGTCTATCAAACTTTTGTTCACAACAGGAATATGTCGTGAACAGCTGATTAGAGGATATTGAATGAGTGGTCATTGAATACCGAATTTATTAAGCGAGTCAACTATAAACAGATAAAAACGAGGCTGCGCCGAGTTTTTATCTGTTTAAGATGACGAGTTTAATAAATTCGGTATTTTATGAGCACAAATTTGATATTCTATTTATAATAATGATCTGAATATCCGCAAAAAAATGAGGGAATTACAGATATTTATTACTTCAAGTTATTCCGCGAAACATATAATGCCGTTTGCAAATTGACGTCATCAGCATATTATGACGTCATTTTCACAACGAAAATATGACGTTGCTAAAAATTCTTAGCTTATTTGCATAGTTATTCCACTTGTGTAATATCACCCGTGTAATATCAAAAATATTCAACGGGGTTATTTCACTCTCGCGACGTCGGTCATATTATAAAGTGGATTTCTACCCGAAAATGAAATAAATGGGCTTGAGAACCCGATCTGCCTCCACCACTGTACGAAAATAAAGAACGATAACCCTAGATTCAAAGCGAAATTTCTCAACACTTATCGACTTGCACAGTTCGCGCAGTCTAACCCAGCCCTGCGTTCAGAATGACAAAACTGTGCAAACTGTTTGCCATTTATACCACGCTTTTTTGGACGTGCATTTGCATCCAAGGCGGGGTAAAATTGGCAAACAGCGTGTATCGTTTCGTCATCCTGAACGCGGGGCAGTGTCGCTTCATTCCGTAGACTACATTTATCGATGATATGGGAGTACAGTTAGTTATCGTGAAATTGACATTCGACTCAATCAAAACCTTTCTAAATTGCTCACTCAGCGTTCCATTCATTCATTCCAAACATCCACTCAAACCATTCAAAAACGATCAAACCGATGGAAAAATATAGAAACAACAACGTCATTCAAAGAAATTTTGATGAAAAATCGCGATTTCACTGACATAGTTCAAATTGTTAGCGTCTCATAGATTCTTTTAGAAATGGGAAGCTGTGTAAATAGCTGTTTTCATTTAGATTAAAGGGAAGTAATCAATATCGCAAATTTTGTTCAGCTTGAACAAAATTAGCGATATTGGATTAGCCCCCCCTTTAATTTCACTCAAAACTCACTCATCACTCGTTCATTTTCATTCCAAAATCATTCATTTTGTCAATTTCACGATGTCGTTAACTGTAACATCGCAGTTTGCACTAGAAGTCGATATTTAAATGTTGTGTAAATAACTAAAATTTCAAACATGTTGTATTTGATCAATTATTTAAGTCTTAAAACTAAAACACCTGTAACATCAATTAAATTGTGACATTTTAACTTTAAATATGTATAATTCATACATAGATCAAACTTGTTTGAGGTTTATGAACAGTACGCTCGAATTTTTAAGTAAAATAAAAAAAAAATCGCATTATCTTATTTTAAATCTTTGTAAAACGCTCGAAAACGATCAAGATTGGCTCTTTTCTACACGCATGCGCAGACGTGCAAAGCGAGTGAGCATTTCTTAAACGTTGCGCGAACGAACGTTTATAGCTTTTAAACGTTTATTAGGATGAATTTCAAAGGATACATGTTGTCGAATATCCGGGTTCAAGTTTTTTTTTTTTTTTTTTTTTGCAAAACAAGGCGACCGACCGTTTTTATGTTTAGCATTTTTCAACATCTGTTTTGCAAGACGTCATACAATTTACTACAACTCAGAAAGATTTTGTACTACAAAAATAGAAACAAAAAATCTCATCATATATTCTCGACATGTAAAAGGTATTTGATACCATATTTTCATACTGATCATATTTTGAATACTGTCAAAAATGTCTACAATGCTATAACAAAGTCATTAACATTTCAATACAAGGATACCAGACAACATTTTTTACAAAGATCAAGGTCCTTACAGTTAGTTACATCGTGAAATTGACATTCATCTCAACCAAAATCATTCTAAATCGCCCAATCAGCGTTCCATTCACGCATTCCAAACACTCACTCAAACCATTCAAAACGCTCAAACCATTTGAAATAGAATCAACATCGCCGTTCAAAATAAATTTTCATAGAGAAAAATCGCAATTTCTCTGACATAATTTAAATTGCTAGCGTCTCATAGGTTCTTGAAGAAATAGGAAGCTGTGTATAGAACTTGCATATTTTATTAAAGGGGGTAAACAGTAACGCCAATTTTGTTCATCCTGAACAAAATTTGCGATATAGGACTACCTCCCATTAATTTCACTCAATACTCGCTCCACACACTCATTCAATTTCATTCCAAAAGCATTCACCTTGTCAATTTCACGATGTCGTTAACTGTATTTGATACCATATTTTCATACTGATCATATTTTGAATACTGTCAGAAATGTCAACAATGCTATAACAAAGTCATTAACATTTCAATACAAGGATACGGGACAACATTTATTACAGAGATCAAGATCCTTATGTATTCATAATTGTTGTTTAATAGTGCTACTGACTAATAATGTTTTGTAATGCTTGACCTCGAAATAAAGATCCTGACTGAATTAATGAACTTCAGATCCGATTTGAAACTGCAATTCAATTGGAAAATTCTCAAACGCAACGCGCCACCCCAATAATTACCATTAATGACTGTTAGAATTTCTTTTGAACTCACTTGAGAACAACTTGCTCAAGGAAGCTTTTGGGATCACCCTAAGTCCGCGATGTGTCGTCTATAGTGTATCGTCAACTTTCTTAAAACGTCTTCTCCTGAACTGCTGGACTAATTTCAATGAAGCTTTGCTCTAATGTTTCTTGGGTGACACTCTTTAAACGTAGCACGTGAAATTTTGATTGACCTCAAAATTTTGGCGTATCAAGGAGGGTCTTATTTTTACCTTTTAAGCTTTGAATGTATTTTCCTCAGTAACAAATCGGCATATTTCAACCAAACTTCGGAGAAATGTTCCTTGAAAGACCCTTATAGAAATTGTTTGTGAAATTTTGATTACCCCCCCCCCCTCCCCCAAAAGGGCGTGGCAGGGTAGGGCTTATTTTGACCCTGAAATCTTTAAACCTCTTCTTTTCAGTAAGCGATTTTCAGATTTCAACTTAACTTGGCAGAAATGTTTATACATCCATTACTGGTATTTGATATTAAATTGAATCATTTCGATCTAAACTCCAACGCCCATAAACATAGTTTTGGAGCGCTTTTACGGGTTTCGCAAGACGTTTCATCATCAATTAAAGTATTTGGTGATGTTTCGGTTTGAATGGATTCTTCGATAACTAACAGTCAAAGGAACAGCTGGAAATTACAACAAACAAGCCTATAGAAAACAAAAATATAACTTTATACAGAGTAAGTTTAATGCCAACGGACAATAAATACAACAAATTTGATTCAAGTTAATAACCAAGAACTTTGTAAATGTTAGAGTCTCGATAATAAACAATATAATATAAAGGTAGTGGACCCGTAATAGTTCCGCAATATTTCGGAACTCGTGATATTTCATAATGTTTACCGAGGTTTTCCAATGAAAACATTAGGAAACCTCGGTTAACTCTGTTAAAATTCATGACTTCTGAAACGTTGCTAACAGTTAGTCCTATTACGGGTCTACTACATTAATAATCATCTAGATTAAATTGAAAATAATGGAACTTTTTACTGTGAAATTCTAATCATAACGGATATACAAATTTTCATTTATGAGATGTCAACGGCGTAGCACGAAAGAGTTGTCCCGATGATTCAACAATATACGTAGATTTAAGAAATAGTTGTTTTTTAAATGTTTTTTTTTTTGAAAAATAACGTCTTCCATTTCATTGAGTTTCTTTTCCACCAAGTCGGATGTTTTCTACAGATGTTAGCTGCACTTTTGGATAGGACCAAAGTGACCATAAGGACATTCTGAAATGATAAATTAATAGTTAAAAAATAATTCAACTCAATGAAACCCAACTTTTTCATTTACCAGAACACATTTTAACTGTTTATGGTAAAGCTTAGGCACATTAAGTGAAAGTATGGTATATGAAATTGCTAAAAGCAGATATGCGAATTGTTCGATATTGAAATTAGTGGCAACAACAATTTATTGTTTCTGATAGTGAAAATGTCAAAGTCTGTCTTTAAGCACTGAAAACATTAATGATTATATTTAAAAAAAATCTTTTTACAAACACTTTCGTCATTTTCCACGGGCGTTTTCCGAGCTTTTCGTTGATGTTGTTGTTGAGTGTCGTAAAAAACCAAGAAAAATGGGTTCACTAGGGGACTCTCGTACATGAGTACATGTCAGAGAAAACTAAAGCTTGTAAATGAAGTTCAATAGGTCAAACATGCGATGACGACCTTATATCCGACCTTACAACATGTAAATGCAGCACACTTATAGACCTGTGAAGGTTCATTCACATGTTAAGTTATCGAAATAAATGACATTGCATATTTTATATACACGTAGATGGGCAATTGAGCGAAACTATCATCAAGCAAATAATGATATCTCAAATCTTAATGCATTTTTAACAAGATGTGTCTGTTCAACATTAAATGTTTTTCCCACTGCCATTTTTTTAGCAATAGCAGTTTGATACAATATTGAAGTCACCGACAAAACAAAATTCAATGTAGAGTTTGAACATTCCGAATATGGCTTTGACCTTGATTGATGTCCTTGACGTTGGTACACACCAAACGGTCTTGGCACAAGAAGTAGATACGTGACTAAGCCATGAACAAATCAAAAGTCATGACCAATTTAACATATTTATTCCGAGACAAACAGGCAGAGAATTAAATATTTAATTCATCCTTGGTAACCCAATGTCTCTACATTCCGCTAGCCACATTTATTAACCCTTGGACACAAAGACAAGTATTTTCTCGTTAATAGTTAATGAATCATTTCGATTGGTGATCTCAGTTTTATTCTGCATTTCACGTCATATCTATTTTCAAACACATTCAACTTGCCTATCGAAGCATTCTTTTCCTAACAGGCACGATAGATACGTCATAGCCTACGATATCGGAATCATTTTCGCTACCATATTTTCTTTATGTATGGCAATTTTTTTCCGATATATTATCAAAATATTTCCGAAAATTAGTCATTATTTTATCTCTTTAACTTTGTCACATAGCTAAAGGAAAATGGCCAATAATCTAATATCCAAAAAACTTACTTTATGAACAGTTGACTTGCCATATCATTTGTAGCATCAGAAAAACTCGATTTGGACTCTTTTTCGAAGAGAAGGATTACGTCATGGTCATTTTGACTGTCTAATCAATTTATTAAATTATCATAATTATTAACAGAAAGGACGTTTTGCTAGCGTTTTGTCCCAGGGGTAATAAATGGAGGGTAGCGTTATGCTTTACGCCTGCATATTTAGGAAGATATATACAGTTCTAAGGCTGACACTGTTATAATGTTGCAAACGTAACGTTTTTGGTGAACCACAAAATGTTTTAACATGACGATAACAACAATTGTCAAGTCATGTTGAGTTATTTATAGATTTTGAATGATTAGGGGGAAATATTCCTCTTATTGGGGTTTATGAATGACAATATTTATTATAACCTTCAAGCAAAGAAGTCAGGCAAACGATAGAAAGGCAAGCAATTAATAATCACAAATAGTTTGAATGTACAATATACTAGTGTGTATTTAGAAGGAAGAAAGGAATATATTCTTAATAAAAGAAGAGAAGCGTTTCAAACTGCATTCCGCTTTGAAATTTATAGTAACAAGAGCATCGTATGCGAGTGCAAACGCTCAAGTGTTCGGTTCCGGGATAGTGAAAAACAAATCAAAATTGAAAAGAAATAAAATTTGTACAAAAATCTATAAGAGTTATTCTCCTTAGCATACACTTTAAGTTCTCTTTTAATTCTTTGGTCGTATAAAATATTCACAATAAGGCGCTTACAATAACGCAAAATCTAGGATTCACCCCGAAAACCTCCGATCTTATAAGGTCGTCGTTGGGTGAAAAATAATAATCTTCATTAAATCGACGTTTGGTGGTAAAACAAACATCACATTTGAAAACGTTGCTACCTACCAATTAAGGGACAAAACAAAAAAGAGGACATCATGTGTCATTAATAACGTCCAAACGTCACACAACAGGCTTTCATTCTCCATCGTCTAACTGCCCGTCGACCACAAGCCAATGGCCAGAGATATCTGAAGGCGTATTCTTCATATCGTGGGGCTCTGTATACACACTTTCGTCGACATACATAGTAGAAACAGATTCCTGGAAAGATAAATAAACAAAAAAATAGCTTTTTTTTCCAAATTGGATTTGTCCGTTCTTTAACAATTTTTCATTCTAACTATGATCACTAGAGCACCTCTCAAGACCCATCAAGATTGGAAGTCCGATGCGCTAACAACTGCGCCATAATGGCGGTTTCACCAAAATACAGTTAAAATTGACGATCAAAATCATTCTAAACCATTCACTCAGCTCTCTATCATTCATTCCAAACACTCACTCAAATCGATAAAAAAACCGCTCCTAAATCTTAAGAAAACATTTCGAAATCGGTCAAGACAATTGCTTTTGCGCAATGCAAACTGTCCCTTTATGCGTGACAGCTCCCAAATATGTATAGATTCTTCATATTCTTTAACTATATAAATCACCTTTCTCAACACACATAGATGACAATAATTCGTGGAAAACTTCAGGGTCCGAGGTTAAAATAACTTTTCTCATTCTAAACTGAAATTTTTCTCATTCTTAAAAATTAAAATAAAACCTTTATGGGCATACAGGACAATATTGTTCAGTTGTTATCTTCAACAATCTATTAATAGACATAGACATAGACATAGACATATTTTATTCAAGTATTTAGGCCATCGGCCCATGATACAACATAATTACAAAGCATTGTTAACAAGAGTGACATAATTATTAACAGAAAAGATTTTCCATTTGTCAAGAAATTTGTTGTTAATTAAGAATTTATTCACAATATTCAGGAAATAGATATACTATATCATAACTACAATTGATATAGTTCTTAAATTGAGAACAAATATATATATTTAGTTTAATTACGAAAGTTCTTGTAACATTTCTTTTCTGAGAGCAAATGCTTCAAGGAGATATCTTGAGACTGCATAAATATTGTCAATATCATTTAACTTTAAGATATCATAAAATTTGAAAATAGTCCTATCTCTTAACCAATGAGTATAAAAGTATTTTGATCTAAGTTTTTCATAAGCTTGACATATAGAGAAAAAATGATACTCGTCCTCGATTACGTGAATATTATCAATTTTACAAATCGGACAAAATCTATATTCTCGATCTATACCTAGGTGTCTACCTCTTTCAATCATTAATTCATGAGAAGAGCATCTAAAATTAGCCAAAGTCTTAAGAAGTGTGTACGGAAGACTAGTGCTGAGATAAAACTCGGGTTCTAGCAATGATTAGAAAATTTATAGTGACTTGCTTTTGATGAATCACCAACATCACTGTACCATTTCTGTGTAAAACAATCTATTAATCTATTTTTAAAAACTTTCAAAAATTCTCTGTCATCGCCGACGTCATGAAAGATCCATACGTGTTCAAAACCATATGTAAATAGAATATTTTTTATTTGAGTGCACCAGTTTGTTCTCCCTGCTTCTTCTAATTGTAGCAACATATAGTAACAATGTTTTGGATACCTATTATTTCTCATTCGAATTAAAGTTAGCCAATACTTAAGACAGTAAGGAATATATGTAGTACATAGAGGTAATCTGCCACATTCGCCAAGAGCTAGAAAATCACAGGTATTTTGAGAAAGGTTGCAAAGTCGCTTGCAAAATTGAACATGGACCTTTTCAATTTGTTTTACACACTGAAATCCCCAGATCTGAGATCCATAGCATAAAATCGGTACTACAGTAGCATCAAATATTTTAAACATGTCCCCTAACGGGACTGAACCAAGATTTTTTCGAAGTCTAAATATATAATTTACAGCTTTCTTTGCTTGCAAGGATAACATTAAGTGAGTTTTTGACCAGCAAAGTCTGCTAGTAAAATATATGCCTAAATATTTATAAAAGGGGACTATTTCAATCATATGTTTATCATAAAACCATTTCTCATTTTTCTTAGTTATCCCACCATTCCTGAAAACCATAATTTTTGATTTATCAAGATTGATTTCTAAACCAATGCCTTTACTAAATTGCTCTATTGTATTTATTTGTCTTTGGAGCTGAATAACCGTATCAGCGAAACTCGAAACATCATCAGCAAACATTAAAATATTCATTTCATTTATATCGTCCGAAACAAAGATTCCACGTTCATTCTTACGTTGTAAATAACTAGCTAGATCATTAATTAAAAGAGCAAAAATATTTGGACTGAGAACACATCCTTGTCGGGTACCTATATTGCATTTAAAATAAGGTGTTAGTTTACCATTTATCTTAATACAAGATTCTAATTTACCATACATTGATTTCAAAGTATCTAAAAAATTTCCATGTATTCCCTTACGTTCTAAAGAATCCCAAAGTTTATCATGTCTTATACTGTCAAACGCTTTTTTAAAATCTATAAATATGCAATAAAATCTACCTCTACTTTTAGACAAGTATTTTTGGGCCAAAGACATTAAGACAAAAATATTATGAATCGTTGAATAATTTTTACGGAAACCTGCTTGTGATTCATCAAAAACATTATTTTGTTCACACCAATTTGATAATCTTGTACTGAGAATATGCGTGAATATTTTACAAATTGTGTCTATCAATGATATTCCGCGATAATTATTAGGGTCTAATTTCGTTCCGTTTTTATGTAAAGGCGTTATTATACTTCGACTCCAGCTATCAGGGACATTTCCACTTTCGAAAATTTTATTGAAGAAATTGTGAAGAAACGGTAAAATATCGTTCATTGTATACTTATACATTTCCATGCATATGCCATCTGGGCCTGGTGATTTATTAAGTTTAAAAAATCCAATACTATGTAATATTTCAAGTTCAGAAATCGAGTCATTTAATTTCTCGCAGGTTAAATTAAGGCGAATATCATTTAAAAAAGATGAGTCTAGCTCCAAATTAATGGAGTCGTTACTAAAAAGATTCTTAAAGTGATAAAACAAATCTGTCTCTGATATAGGAATATCAGCGCGAGTTACATTTAAAGACTTTAACATTGACCAGAAGCGTTTGGCATCATACCTACTATCAACAAGTTGCTGTCGTAATAATCCTTTGTATAACTGCTGTTTTTTACGACAAATTGACTTATACTTATTCCTAGCAATCTTGTATGTTTCTAAATCATTTCGATAACACGTTAATTTGAAACGACGTAACGACTTTACTTTTGACCGCAAAGCTGTTACACATTCATTATCCCACCAAGGAGATTTAGCTGTATTATACTTTTTGTAGTATGTTTTCTTTGCTTTTGCTGATTTTCTAAATACATCACTGAAAGTATTCTGGGTACTACTAATACACAAGGTATCATTATTGAAATAATTTGTTTTGAAATTATTGTATGCAGATTGAAAATTTTGATAAAACATATTAGCATCCTGTGACTTCCATGGATAATTATTAAAGGGAAGTAATTTTATACTACTATGCTTATCGAGGTCTGTTCTTTGACCAATTTGATTAAATTTTAATAAGCACTGTATCGGAAAATGATCAGAAAGATCATTTTCTAAAACGAAAAAATTATCTATATGTAAGAACAAATTTGAGGAGCAAATAAAATAATCAACCGTACTACATCCATAATTTGCCAAACAAGTATATTGCCCATTTGCATCACCACCAAACCGGCCATTTAATATATGAACGTCATAAGTACAGCACAGGTCAATTAAAGAAACACCAAACCGATTATATTCCTTATCCAGTGACTTTCTCGGTATATTAAAGGAATCAGATGGATAAGGTATATCATCGTTGAAAATATTACTAAGATCATCTTGAAATATGAAATCACTGAAATCGCTAATTCTCGCATTAAAATCGCCTGCTATGACAAGTGATGCATTTGGATATGTACTTGTAATTGTGAATAATTTGTCGCTAAGTAAATCTATGCCATTATTGTCACAAGAATTATAGATTGGAGAATACTCTGGGGATATGTACGTAAATATGAAAATAATATCGTTAGAAACATTTGATAAATTCGAAGTATCAAAGTGAATAATTACGGATTCAGATATATCCTCAAATATTCTTTGAAAACGACCCGTTTCTATAAGGTCTTTCTTAATGAATACAGACACTCCTCCTGATCCCCTGATTGACCCCTTCTTTTTGGTTCGCATAAATTCAAACGACACATAACCTGGAAAAAAATTCTCAAATGTTTCCCCTTTTATACCCCATGTTTCACATAAACAAATTATATTAAAAGTAGAGCAATAGTATTGGAATGAAGCATTATTCGTAAGTTTAGCAAGACCTTGAATGTTCCACGAACAGATGTTAAGTGTTAAATATCCATCCCCACTTCTTACATTGTCTGAATTTGAGCCGCGGCCTACTTGCTAGTCCCTTGTAGATACAGGTGCGGGCTGTTTCAGATTTTCGTCATAAGTGAAAATTTCACCGTCAACCGAAAGTTTGTCAAATTTTAAGAAGGCCTTTTTCCCGGCGTCGATCGCTTGTTTCATGAAAGGATAAAGTAGAGCACGTTGTTTTCGGATCCGCTCTGAGAAATCCTCACCAACTCGAACGCTTTGCTTATCTGCTCTCGGTTCCTGGTTCCCAAGTTCACGAGTGTTTTTAACCAAGTCCCTGTATGCTCTCAATATGCGCTCTTTGTCTTTGTAGAAAGAAAATTTAGCGATAATCGCTCTAGGTTTAAACTTTCCTGGTAGCCTATGTGCGCGTTCAATACTGATATCACTTGAATTTATCTCCAGTTTATTTTGTATGTAGTTTCGTACTTTTTGCTCGGTGTCGGCCCATGTTTCTCCAGCTGATTCTTCAATGTTGTAGAATTTTAAATTGTCTCTACGGGATTGGTTTTCCAAGTTTTCATATTTTTCTGTTAAGCTAGTATTTTGCCTTTTCAATTCCGTGATGCTCTCCTCCAATTTCTTTACATTTGTGTTTAGTTCTGTATTTTGGTCTTTTAACACTTTATTTTCTCTTTTGAGAGTCTGAACACTTCTCTCCATCTTATCAAATTTTTTGTCAAGCCTTCTGACGCTGCTTTGAATATCAAGGAGAATTGTAATTGGCATATCAGTGTAGCTCATAGACGGGTTATTTGCAGTTTCAGTATAGTTGGTGTAGTCTTCGTCGACAGATTCAAACCCATCACTCTCTGAATGCGAACTATCGTTTTCTGAAAGCCCGGTATCAGATAAATGAGGCCCAGCTTCCGTCTGTGGTTGAGCTTGAGAAGCTGAAAAGCACTCATTAATTTTTGGCTGATCTTGTTTTTGTTGGGGATTATCCATATTGTTTGAATAACGTCCATTGTCCTTTTGCACCCTTGGTATTGGTTGATTTCTTGCTGATACAGAGGGACTGGGGATATGAGATGATTCTTGAGACCCTCTTAATATTATCTTATGTTTACAGAGTATTATTGCAGAATAACAGCTGAAATCTCAGTCAATTCTCATTTGAGAATTAGAAAAAAATATTTAACCTCGGACGCAGATCATCGAGTGTCGACTAAAATGCGTCTACAGTTTGATATGAGCAGCTGCTATGACATAACACTCTAAAATCTACAACTCCGTAAAACAAATTGATCATGAATTCAGATATAGCAGATGTAAATCAAAGGGAATACTTCAAAAATACTTAAACCAGAGTTACAGATAGAGGGGGTATTTTGGATTTCAAATTTAAAATTTTCACTAGTTCCTGCTCACAGCCTATTTTGAGGGTACCCACAACAAGGGGTTCCATTTGGGAATAAAGATTTTAGACTGTAGTAAATGCCTCTTTTCTGTGCCCCTGCTTAAACTTCAACTCTTTATACGGAAACCTCGAGACGGTGTATTTTGAATGATTGTTTCTTTACGAAAGATGATCCATCAAAAAAGAACTTCAAACGAATGACATTTATCGCCCATGTACGACTTAAGATATGAAGTTGTAGGACTATCAAACATTACCCAACTTTCAAGAAACGGATTTAGGATAACTGTGGCACAAAATAAATATATACTAGTACCTTACTTAGTCCGAGGATGTTTTTCAATGCTTAAAAACATATTAGATGCATCAATATGTATTATGCATTTTGGTGCACGGGTCATTTCGGCGTCACATATTGTCTTTTTTCTTTATCAAATGCAAACTATACAACTATTTGAAGAACCAAATTACCGGAATTTTACAAAATGCAATCCGAAGTCATCGTTTGATAACTTGTCAACGACAATGAGCAATTTCGACGATGTATATAATTTGATTTTTAAATGGCCGTTGCCATTAAAATACAGACCAATTGTTTGTCTCTGAATGAGATTGGATTTTCTCACATAGCCACCGCTATCTTCCAAAACAAATAGGCACCAAAGACATCCTCGACTTACACATGAGTATAGCCACTCTTCAAATGATGTCAAATTTACGTGGTAATTATGCCCTCTAAGCGTTCCAGCTTTGTGAAATTTGCAAAAATGACATCGACGAGAGAAATACTCCCCGTATAAGTGATGAGGCATGAAGCGAATTCTTGAAATATACGATGTCTTACATCATATTTGATAAATCTTTGATCTGACAGAACGAAATATTTATTGTAATGAAGGCCATAAATCGACCATAAAAGATCGAAAATATAAACTAGGTTCCACAGTTGCCGCCACAAGCTTGACACGAATACCATTCCACAAAAAATGATTCAATTTACAGTCAATCATTTATGCCAAATCTTATAAAACTATATCTTTATTAATCTATGTACCTAAATCGATAATAATCAATTCGCAATCATTAAGTTTACGGATGGATACAGACATATTTTAACATGTTTGTCACGTTTCCTCGCAATATATGAGATTCAACCGCTACATTTACACGCTGAAAATAATTTCAATTAAGGTAGTAGAACCGCAATAGTTCCGCAACATTAATGAAAATCATTAGGAAACCTCGGTTAACGCTGTTAAAGTTCAATGCTTCCAAAACGTTCCGGAACTATTACGGGTCCAATACCTTAAAGAACAGAAAGACACTATACAGAGTTTTTCTTGGAAAATCTGTGTGAAAAAAAAAAGAGAAAAAAAATGGATACAGACGATCTTCATCGACAACGTAAGATTGTAGCGATGTTATGATTTCCGTGCGAACGTCTTTCGCGGAATGTAGAATTGACGTCGCGTGGTTATTATTATTGTCAATGACAGGTATATTATCAATGTGTCATTATGTCATGGTAAACAAGAGGTCATTAATGGTCTTAGCTGAGAGCTGGGTAACATTCAATTTATATACAGTCAAACTTGTTTTAAGCGAACACTACAGGGCCCATCATAAGCGGTCGTTTAAGAAAATGGCCGCTTATTTCGCGTTTTGATTCACAAATAAGAAACTTTGTTTTTGATTGAACATGCATATTATTGAGTAATTCTGTGTTGTTATAACTCAAAAGAATCGTCTCATTCTGTCGAGGTTAATAACATAGGATTCAATTTCAATAGTTTTTAAACCAACACTACTAAAAGAAGATTTTGAAAACGGTCGCTTCATAAAAATGGTCCCTTGGTAGACGTGGTTGTGGCAAGATTGGCTGTGCATTCTGTTTGCAGTTGGAAAGGCATAATTGCCACTGTGGCAAGTTGATGCATATTCGTTATTACGTTAGTACATGTACATACAATTAATAACATCGTGAAATTGACATTCATCTCAATCAAAACCATTCTCAATTGTTCACTCAGCGCTCCATTCACTCCAACCATTCACTCAAACCATTCAAAATCGATCAAACTCATTGAAAAATATGGAATCAACAACGTCATACAAAATAAATTATGATAGAGAAAAATCGCGCTTTCACTGACATAATTCAAATTGTTAGCGGCTCATAGAATCTTGAAGAAATAGAAAGGTATGTATATAACTTTTGTGCGTTTAAATTAAAGGGAGGTAATCAATATCGCTAATATTGTTCATCATGAACAAATTTGCGATATAGGATGATCTACCATTAAATTCACTCTAAACTCGCTCCACACACTCATTCAATTTCATTCCTCAATCATTCCAAAATTATTCACCTTTTCAATATCACGGTGTTTTTGACTGTACACGTTTGTCAGGAGCATATCTGCTACCTTCTGGACGACTTAAAAAAGAAGCGAAAATTGACGCAATGGTTGTCCATCATGGGACAATGAGCTTTTTGAACCAGGCATTCAATTACATTGTAACTAACTTTAGGTTTATATCGTCCTGGTGTCTATTTGTAAAATCTTCCGAACATGTTATTTTCTTGACTACAATATAGAATACCAATAATGTAATTTCTTCTGAACTGAAAATGACGTAATACATACTCATTGATGACTTTGAATCGTGTCACTTTGTAACCTTTTCAAAATCTACATGTAGTCATGAAATTATGACCTTGGTTAATATATCTTTTGACAACCAAATGTCCATAATTTTATTTCGATAATTGAGTTTTATATACAATTAATAGCGTAAGTATGCAAATGTATTGTAACAACACGCGACCTTTATGAAACCCTCATTACCATATAAACACAGGTGATATTAGTCTTTACCGAAACACCCTGCCTTTTATGATAATGCAAGTGCATGCTTGTTGATTTATTGGTTTATTGACCGATATGTAGTGGTAAAATTTCTTTTTCCTACTACCATGAGGTTCAATGACTCAAGAAAGATTGATTGATTGAATGGAGTTTAACGCCGCTTACAACATTATTTCAGTTATTTCGCGGCGGCTGGAGCACCTAACAATGGATTCCTGGTATTTCTATCACCAGTACAACCACCACATTCTTTCCTAGCCTCCAGCCGCTATCTTACATAGGTCTACGATTATCAACCCATTGGTGAGAGACAAATAGTCGGAAAGAATGAGTGCCGCCGTCGGGGATCGAACCCGCGGACTCAAGAAAAAGAAACATGCCTAATCCGATACATCTATAGCAATTTGGGACGATTTCATTCTTATTATATAACAATCAGTTGAATGATTCCTAAAATTGGAATTATACAAGTATAAGAAATAAATGTTCAGCCTTTTCGTTGAAATTTTGAAGCATTATAGAATCACAAACAAGATTACTCTACAACAGGGACAAATTAGTCGGAAATGCCCACAAAAATCAAAGTACCGATAGTACTGAAGGCCAGGAAATGTTTAAGCTTATAAGATAAGAATATAAAGAATGGGTAAATTTAAGCCTGTGGAAAGAAATACGACCTGAAGTTTCTTGTTTCTATGATAAAAATTGTTGTAGAAGGATTTGAATTATTATTATAAAGTCTTTTGAATTATTATTATCAAGACGTAACTTCTTTTCCACATTGATTTGTAAAACACTGACCTAGTCCTGTATTCGGATAAAAAAGGCGTCCAAGAACAATTTCCTCCTGAGACACACACTGGATAGATTTCCAATGACGATGCAAGGTAATATTATAGTTCAGAAGATCGTGAAAGTGACACAGTGAACGATTTGAGAATTATTGTGGAGTCGAATTCAATGAGTGCGGCGAGTAATTTTGAATGTAATCAAAGAAAGGTAATCCGTTATCGCTAAATTTGTTCAATACAAAAAATAGCAAAATTTATTACCCCCCCCCCCCTTTAGCAAAATATGGCTATAAGATCTAAAAATGGCTTTCATTGTCTTTACAAACCAATCAGCCGCCGTCATAGCGCAATTGGAAGCGCTCTGAGAGTCAATCTAGAGGTCCCGAGTTCGATCCCCTAAAGCGGCACTCATTCTTTCGACTATCTGCAATAGGTTGATAATCGTTGACATATGTGAGATAGCAGCTGGAGGCTAGGAAAGGGTGTAATGGTAGTACTGGTGGGAGAAATACCCGGAATCCATTGATAGGTGTTCCAGCCGTTACGATACAGCTGACAAATTGTTGAAAACGGTGCAAAAACCATATACAAATAAACAAACCAATCAATCGCTTACAAATTCTATTTAATCAGTGAAATCGTGATTTTGATTTTCAAAGAAGTTGTTGCTCTTATCCTTTTAGTGACTTTTGGCAACTTCGCGGGGAGAATATCGAAACTTTTCGGATTGAAAGGCATTTGTGTTCCCTAGGATAATCGGCAATGTATCTTGTAAATCCATCACACGACTATAGATGGACAGGTGTGAGAGACTGTACACTGGTATACACAAAATTGACCTTTGATCAATCACTTAGATATATGCATCTGTAATTCAAATTCCATGTTTTGCTGTTTCAAAATATGTACCCTTTAATCGAAAAAAAGGAAGATTTGGTAGCTTTGATTTTTGGTTTTAAAGAAATCTTTTCCTTCCTTTGTCAAACAAGAAAGTATGTTCTCATATTTTCCTGTCAAAACTTGAGTATAGCATTCTTATGCCTTCGAATACGGTGCTTGGCTACGATAAGTATTCATTTAAAATTTCCAAGATTTTTGTTTCTGAAAGGTATTACCGATCTCAATATCTATGGTTAACTTACTTAGATGAAAAAATAAACTGAAAATATATCTTTATGAAAATAGTATAATATGTAAGACTATATGATGATATTAAACATAATTTCTAGCTCATTTTCCAATATCTTGTTTTTATTCCAAGCTACGAAAGTCTGAAAATAGTCTAATATCAAGTGCATATGGTGATGCTAAATATTATTTCTAGCTCTTTTTTTTCAATGTCTTGCTTTTTATTACAAGCCTCCTTAGTCTGTGTTCTAAAGAGAACACTAAATGCCAACATATGGTCAAGTTTAATATAAGTAATATCAATATATTTGTATAAAACAATATTGTAATATTCGTTACCTACCTTCAACATAGGACATTTGTATTGCCATCATGCTGCAGACCAGTAATAAAACAATAGCTTTGGAATTCATGGTTATGGAAGTGCCGTTACGTTAAGTCCAAACTAAGCACGCGGTCCTAGCGTTGTATAACTGACGTTGTATACGTCGTGTTGACGCTTATGTAGAAATGAATTGTCTTAATTCATCGCTTCACTGACCCTGTCAATCAGAGTCATTAGGGGAAATTAGATCTTTATTTAGTCGGTCAGCCACGAGAACGTCGTATCGACGTATTAATCAAGTCTTAATAACTACAGTTTGTATTATCATATATGATTATTGTGTTCAACCATGATGTTTTATAACGTCATGTGTTGGTCAGTTCTTGGTCTGTTTCATAATTCATATCATGACAGGGGGGGGGGATGTCATCTTAAAACTGTAGTAAGTGACTATAGATATATAGGCACTTACAATAGTTTTAAGCTGATAGCCCCTAGATACACCCCACGATTTTGTGTTCAGATTTATCATCAATAAATTGATTGAAATCGAAATATACTTAGTTCCAAAAGAAAGTGTGCACTTTTAAATATCTCTGAAATTTCATAATCTATCGCCATGAAACGTCGTATGACTTTCTCAAAGAGTATGTACAAACGATATTTGAAAACAAAAATCGCGCGGTGAGCAAAAATCTTCTGCTAAATTGAGACATTTGATTTTGCATGATTTGCATGTGCATCACGCTTTGGACGAACAATTGGTCTGAAATGCATTCAGTTGAATCTTTGCAGCTTTCCTAAGCATAAAATCACATCTTCAAATACGATTGTGCATAAAGCGTTGTTTGACTACCAATAAACGTCGTTGAACAAATCGAACCTTGTCAGATTTAGAACGCCATTAAAATTGATAGAGCATTCATGTTCCAACAGAAATGGAGTTCATCATTTCGTAAGGCCTTTAATAAGCAAATAAAGATGACATAGAACGCAATAGAACCATTCAACGACAAGTTACTGGCCTTACGACGTATCAATGTCTAACGTTGACGTACACGTAATGCCTGCATAAAAAAATAATTTTTTTGTTTCGAAATGGCTTGGAATGGTTTCTAAAACTCTGAAATACAACATCAACACATAGCTCTTACCAAAGCAAAAGTTGTAAGGAGGTCAAAATCTCAATAATTTAAGTTCTGCCTGTGCGTTTGCAGCATGCAATACTTTATTCAAATCTGATTTGACTTTTAATTTCAAAAGGTCTTGACTTAAGTATGGTATCAAATTTACTCCATAATTTTCCTCCAAAATTGTAAAAAAAAAAAAAAAAGAAAAAAAAGAAAAAGCCCAAAAATGAAAGAGACACTTTCTTAAGGAACTTAGTATAGTTACATACACTTACAACATCGTAAAATATACAAGTTAAATGACTTTGGAATTATTCCGAAGTGAAATTAGTGCGAGGAGTGAGTTTTGCGCCAATTAGAGATTATTTTGTGCATCCCTTTAATGAAATAAAAAAATAAATAACTTTTCAGATTTTTTTGTTATCACGGAAAAATCAGATGCTAAAATATCAACACCAGCCAATACAATCATGCAGTTATTCACTCGATTTGATTTTAGGGTTTAGCATTTTGATTCGATGCGTTCTTTGAACAATTTCGGAGCGTTTTTTGATTGATTGGGGTGAGTATTCGGAAAGAATGATTGGAGGGAAGAGCTATTGAATTTGAATGGTTTTGATCGAGACGAGTATCAATTGCACGATGTGATTAAATGTATTAGCCTCATCAGTCCCTGAAGTAAATGTGGTTTTCCAAGGTCAAGTTTATTGTCTGAAGCACTTAAAAAGTTTACAATCAACTTTGAAATTAATCCTGAACTTATGTAAACTTTGTGTGATTTTTTTCAAATAACTATCTCACACGCTCACCAAAGAGAATAAAATTTGCAGCATAAATTGAAACTATATATAAGATCGCGAAATATTGTCAGAATTCAAGTTTCAGCTTCAAATGTAACCATGGCACTGGACGATCACTTACAAATTCTTTAAATGAGGCGGTCAGCAAATATTTTTGTATTGTATTGTGCATTGTTCAATGTGCACACATCCTCATGTGGATGTAAAATTGTTGGTACAAATAACAACATCGTGAAATTGACAAGTTGACTGATTTTGGAATGATTTTTGAATGAAATTGAATGAGTGTGTGGAGCAAATTTAGGGTGAAATTAAAGATAGAAAATCCAATATCGCTAATTTTGTTCAAGATGAAAAAAATTAGCGATATTTATTGCCCCACCCCCTTTAATAGAATATACGTAATTTTCTGTTTCTGTGTCTTCGAAGACCAATCAGACATTTCAAAATCCATACCCGCCAATAAAAACGTAAAATATTTTGATTGAATTTAATGTTGATCGTCTTGAACGATTTCGCATTTTTTTTCTTATGATAGCGGAGAATTTTCGATTGATTTGAGTGAGTGTTTGGAACGAATGGATGGAGCGCTGAGTGAATGATTTAGAATGATTTTGATCGGAATGAGTGTCAAATTCACTATGTTTTAAACTGTACTGGCTTTTAAATTTTTGGCATGGTTAGTACGCCATACATTCGTTTATTAAAGTATAATTTATATTTTGTGACCAGTTTAGTCCACCATACAACAGTATATTGAAGCTGTCGCGTTACTGGTTGACAGCGGTAAAGACGTAACCATGACAAACGCGTAGATCATCGGTCGTCAATCATATGACGTCATGTCATTAATTAGAGACGCTTTTTATACGCAGGTAACGTTTAACTTCCAAAGCTCTTTTCTTTCAGTGTGTAGATAAACAACATCTGTATCAACACATTTTGACATAATCCAAATATCTCTTGTGAACATTAATTTTAATACATGTCCATTCACACTTAAGGTAAAAAAGCGAATTCGGTTAATGATTTTTATTTACCTTTTAATTGTAATTAGCCTAGTTATCATTAACAACCCCCACCCCATTCGTCGTCTGTCCGTCTGTAGTTTTTTGTCCACTCAATTTCTCAGCAACTAATGTGCAGTTTTCATTCAAAATTTACAGATGTGATCAGTTTCCAGCAGAGACGTGCAAGTGAAATTTTGGTTACGATCAATTAATTTTTGACAGATTTATGGCCCTTTGATAGAAATGGCTTGTCGCCATTGACAAGCACTCGCAGGGGTGTATTAGTCCGCTTTGCTAGAGTCTAGTTTACTACGGATCCCGCACGATACCGTAGCCTACGATCTTTTGAATACTTGAAACCTTGCGATCTCGAAAGCTGAGGCGTTATAGTTCCCCCCCCCCCCCCCCCCCAAACATTACTCCCAAGCGGTTCGGAACAATTATTTCAAAAATCCATGATGCCTCCCACATTGGTATATAAAACGACAATCTCATAGAAGTCGCGCTTTACTTGCACAATGACTGCAATTTGAACGTGCAAAACGTTTCAAAATGGTACCCTACTTTGCACGTGTAATCATGTGTAATGCGGGGTTCAATATCTGAACCGTTCGGTAACATTTCTGCCGCCTGAGGACAGGGCTGGTTAAAAGAAGCCGCCATAGAACGACAACTATACGATGATCATGCGTAAACCACAACAAAATGCGGTCAAATATCATAAACAAAACATCGAACTTGAATAGTCGTCCGACCAAGTGATGCTTTATGTGACATGACTAGTTACATTTGTACAACTTCGGATGGCCATGTTGAAGCCAAACCGATAGGTCTACGTACGGTGCTCGTATTTACAGTCGTGCGAATATCACAAGGGCTAGGTAAACTATCGCATAAGGTGGTTACGGCGAGTTTCAAGCGACATACAGACTCCGCGAGACACATTTGAACTAAAGCTAGGTACATTGCGAAATGCTTTTAAAATAGACCGAATATGAAATGCTGCTTTCTCATTCAATCCTGCTTTAACTTACCCCTATAATAGCCATTGCTGTTAAAGAGACCAAAATTTTCAGTCATTTATTCATTTATGTGTAAAGGTTCTATAACATATCGTCTCTAAAATATTAAAATCATAAATTTTGTTTCAGCTTTGATGAAGGGGTTTTGGTCCGCTTTCAACAGCAACATTCCGACTTTGAGGTAGTAGACCAGTAGTAGTTCCGCAATATTTCGTAGTATATGATCTTTCACAATGTTAATCGAGGTTTCCTAATGAAAACCATTAGGAAACCTTGGCTAGCACTGTTTAAGTTCATTACTGTCGAAACATTGCGAATCTATTACGGGTCCACTACCTTAAAATGTAGTTTTCATAATCACCGTAAGTTGTCCGATCTTTATCAATACCTTTCCTTTCTTTCTTTGGACGGGTAGGAAAAACAACTCGAAAGCAAAGTCACTGTAACTTTTTACCAGTAGTTGGCAAATTGGGCTGGTTCAATCTGAGATAAAATAAGGAAGACGACTAGACTTTTTTTTTTAAAAAAATCTGTCTTTTTGAATCAATTGTCTTCATTTCCAAACCTTTTCCTGTACTTTTATCTCGAGGGATAAAAGAAAAAAGAAAACAGAAAAAAAACCCAAAAAACTAGAACTACAATTGTATTGTCATGGTTTGTGCTTTGTTCTTTATTGGTCTCTGATGATATAGGTGTATTTTCAAGACTGAGCTCTGACGTAGGCACCGAGTCCATTACCATAAGTTTATTCGGTATATCTATAGAAACATATGATAGGAATATACCCTAATGGCTTCAACTGTGAAAGTTTACCTATGAGAAAACCTTACGAATTAAGACAGTCAAAAACCTTCATTGTAAGGTATAAATTGTAACTTTTTTCAAGTGTTATTTATCTAAATCGAAAACGTGGCACAAGAATTCAACGGTTAAAAGTACATTTCACGGCTCACCGCGCAAAATTTGCCTATACCTGCCTGCTTTTAGGAATTCAAGTATTTGTCGTTTTGGATGAAGTTGTGGATCGTTTTGAACGATTTTTGGAGCGTTTGAATGATTTTTGTAAATGGAAAGAAATGTTGTGAATGAGGCACTGGGAGAACCACCAAGAATGGGTTTGATCGGGGTGAGCTTCACTATCAGCCCGATGGGCTCAGTCGGTAGAGCACCGGACTTCAAAACAATTGAAGGTAGATCGCGTGGGTTCGATTCCCGGGGTGGCACACTAACAAACTTATCTGTTATTGTCTTTCGGATGTGACATTAAACCGAGGTCCCATGAGAGGGTGCTATACACCGAGCACTTTAAAGAGCCATGGTCGATCTAAGCAGTTGTTTTATCATGTACATGTATCCTTGCCCTATCCCGCGTAACAACTACCGTCTTTTGGGGGCGTCGCTCATATGGGCATATGGTACGGTAGCGACGATAAATAAACAGGAATAAACAAGTGGTCTTCATTTCACGATGGTTTAGCTGTTCAAGATGTACATGTTTGTTCAGACACTTGATAGTGTTTATATGAAGGAAAAAAAAAGTATGGTAAACCTTGACTGATTTTATATTCACCGTTCAACAGCTCAACGTAAATTTATTTATTTATCCCTCCGACGTTGATGTACGCATTTCAAGCTTGGGTTTTCCCACATTTGTTCACATATGCATGAAAATCGCTTCATCATTTAAATTACGTATGAGGAAATACATTACGTACGGTTTGGGATAATCAAGTGTGGTTATCGAGAAAAAAAAATGACCATCATAAAAAATAGACATATGCATAAATAAACTTTTATCGAATGGTATAATTAGAATTGATATTGAAATTATGACGTACTGTAGATCATCATCATCATCATCATCATTATTATCTTCTTCTTCTCCTCCTCCTCCTCCTCCTCCTCCTTCTTCTTCTTCTTCTTCTTCTTCTTCTTCTTCTTCTTCTTCTTCTTCTTCTTCTTCTTCCCTTTTTCTTCTTTTCCTCCCATTTTTCTTCTTTTTTCTTTGCAGAACTAAGTGTTTTTCAAAGTATTTTATTGAATTCAGCATATTCTTGTAGAAAATTCGTTCGACACAACATTCGATTTATTACAGATAGTTATATCGAACAAAACCATTCTCAATCGTTATAGCACAGCGCTCTAATTATTCATTCCAAACACTCAGACCATTCAAAAATGCTCCAAAGACGACCAAACAACTTCGAAATCGTTTGAATGGATTTAAACGCTCCACGATTTTATTGGCTTTTGAGGGTTTTTAAGCTACTGATTGGTCCATGAAAACACACAAGCACAAAGGGACCTAGATTTTAATAGAGGGAGGTTGTTAAATTTCAATAAGTTCGTCCAGTTGGACCAAAATATCGATATTGGATTAGGCTACCTCCCTTTCATTTTATTCCAAACAAGCCTCTCCAAATCATTTTATTCCGTTCGAGAATCACTCAAAATCATTAGACGTTGTCAATTGTACGGTGTTGTTAACCGTATCCATAGATCGATTCATATTTAGTTGAGTGAACAACAGAATCTATATTTTCGATCATCCTTGAAAACAAAAGATTATTCAATGCACAAATGAGACAAAATGGGAACATTTTAGAACACATTTTTTAAGAGCGACGATTTGCTCGTGATTGCTATGCAAAAATCACGCTGACGCCACCTTTTGGTCTCCGCTTAAATAACGTCGAACATGGTGAAATAAACGAAAGCGGTGCAAAAGTTTTTGTAATATCACTGAAAAGGCGATGATTTTATTACCCGTTTTATCTAAGGCATTAAGGAATATCCCACTGTACAATTACCAAAATCGTGAAATTGACAGTAAGATCGCGATTTGTTTCTTGCTTTATTAATTTTGAAGATAGTTGTTGATCTTAAAATTTTAAAAAGGTATTTTGAGCTTTTTTCAATGGTTTGGGTGAGTGTTTGGAATGAATGAATTGAACGCAGAGTAAGCGATTAAGAATGGTTTTAATTGAGATGAATGCCAATTTCATAATTCTATAAACTGTTTTATTATTCTGCTGAATCTAAATAACCTTTTAAAGCAAATTATCAATTTTGCAGATTGTTTCTCTACAAATAAGTCTCCCGTTTTTTCTCACAATTATTATGAAGAATAAAGGCAGTGTAAGCAAAGACCAGACTGCCCATCTTTTCAAGCTCTTCTTAGTCTTTACTGTCTTTCAAATCTCTGTGTACAGCAGAAAAAAAAGCATATTATTTTTGAAATCTAATCTTTTGTCGACATCTGGTGGAAACTTTTTTTAATATTTTTGTATTACGACGTTCCTTCAATAGATTTTATCATTTTTTCTTTCAAATTTCATATTTTGGTGAAATAATAAGAAAATTCGAACGTCTTTTTTGAAAACCTGTCTTTCTATAACTACACTTATAATAAGGATATATATTTAAGGACAAAAGTTCTTTTCGGTATTTTTTTCTTATATGAACCATAAGTTTTTAAAGGTAATGCATTGAAAGTATTACAGTTAGTAACATTATAAAATTGACATTCACCTCAATCAAAACCATTTTAAATCGCTCACTCAGCGCTCCATTCATTCATTCTAAACACTCACTCAAATCATTTAAAAACGATCAAATCCATTGAAAAATAAAAAATCAGCAACGTTATTCAGATAATTTTTTATAGAAAAAATCGCGATTTCACTGATATAATTCAGATTATTAGCGTCTCAAAGGTTCTTGAAGAAATAGGAAGCTATGTATATATTAATTAAGGAGGGCCGTTACAGTTTCGGGGGATATCCAGATATCTGCGAAACAGATGTATATTTTAGAGCGTTCATATGCACAGATATATTGAAAATATCAACATAGCTTTCCACGCATATTTTGAAAATATTTACATTTTTCTTAAGGTGACCATGTTTTCGAAAATATCAAAGAAAACTGTTTATTACACCGACCAATCACAATACTGGCGTGCTAAATCAACATATATTTATAGCCATAGATATGGAAAACATAAAAATATAACAAACTTTCTAGTAAGGGCATAAATAAGCGACAAGTGAACATTTTGATTTAAATGCTCATCAAAATTGAAAAGTGAATATTTTTTTGAAGGCAAAAAAAGCAAACACGTATATAAATTAAAATCGAAATATGTCAATAGAAAATTAGCCCAACTATCGTACAACTGAAATTAATAAAGAAAAGTATATGTATCCAGGCACTTTTAGTCAATTTTGTAGGTTTGAAATACAGTACCCCCCATAATTTACTACTCTAATTTGATTTTGTCCAGACATAGTTACGTCCCCTGATTTCCCAATGAACAATAAAAAACATTTGTAATTTTGATACACTTGGTAACGCCTATGGCAGTGGTAGGATTTCTGTAACGGGGTTTAAACTACAATAAAGGGGGAGGGGTAGTCATTTCACATCATTACCAAAGTTTTGCCGAATTAACCAGTGAAAGACTGGACACCCCATTCCCTCTGGATCCGCCACATGCACAGCCATTATCCTGATCAAAACATGAGGTTTTCCTCCATAAACTCATTTTCTATATGAGGCAATTACATATAGATATAAAATGTCATTTCAGTTTCCACGGAAGATGAGATGGTTTATTACTCGATTGAAAAAAAAAAAAGAAAACATGACTTTCGATTGATTTTAAAGATTTTAGAATTCTGCTATTATGTTGATAATTTTAACCTCATATATTTTACAATGGTTTGGAAACAATTTCATAAATTTTGCATTGATCCCTCTCGATTCTGTGGATTACAGAAGAGTTCAACAGTCTCAGGGCCAAATAAAGGGAAAAAAAAGGACAATCGCCGGTATCTATACCCGATCTCGGGACCTCTTGGCCAAGAAGCAGACGCAGTAACTCTCGAATACATACACTCTTCGAATAAATGCGAACGCTTTTTGAAACCATTGCGTATTGAAATATTCAATGTTGGCAAAGCTTTTGATTGAATATTAGTAATTGTTATCAAATTATCGTTTTCACTCTCTCACAAACACACATAAAGGGAATGATATAAAGATGGAAATTTAGAGAGAAGAAATGAATTTTTGATAAGTTGAAATTGTCCCTTTTCTACGTTGTCTCCTTTTCCTTTTTCACAACGTGTAACATACGTAATGAATGGGATCTTTACAGGCAAAAGTAACATATCATTTTGAATATTTCTTAAAAGAATACTGAAAAATGAACAGACAGTTAACAGTGCAGAAAAGTAAACTGGAAAGGAGAGAAATCGCATCCAAGTGGCAAAATCTTATTATTTTGGGATATGATTTGTCACCCCATGTCAGTTTTTACCGAAGTCGTAAATAAAAAAACCCTATTTTTTCTCTTTTTTCAAGTTCAAATGAATGAAAGATGACTACCTTTTATAGGCATCCATTATATGATAGTTTTATACTTACAACGATATAACCCAACCCGAACTCAAACATTCCCTTTCGGTGATGAAGAGAACGTGACAGCCCTGCGTTCAGGACAACAAAGCGAAGCAAACGTTTAGCTCATGCACATGCGAGCAATGCATGGTATAAATAGCAAAATGTTTGCTCCGTTTTGTCATCCTGAATGCAGGGCTTTTGATAGGTCTATCAACGTCGCCTGTACTTCGTTGGAAACACTCATTAGATATACTTTACACGGTAATGCAGACTACCATTTCTCGGATGATCGTTTGTGATTCGTTATTTTGAACGCATGTCCAGATTTCATTTTGTCCTTCGTAACAATTGCCAAACCCTGCAGTTCGGGATGCAAAAACATTTGCAAACGTTTAGAAAGCGAACCTTTCTTAACAGTCTTATGTTTCTGAAATGTTTCGCGAACGTTTTTATTTCGAATTCAGGACAATACTGCGTGTAGGTTGACAAAATTACTATTGTTTGAAAAATAGCTATCCACTGTGCACGTGCAACTTCATACAAAGTTGATTTTAACAAGGCCCCCCTCACAATTATTTTTCTAGGCGAATTGTCTCCCCAAAACTGCAACGTCCCACCTAACGACATCAGATTTAACCGAAAAATAATTTTGTTTTGATACCGTTTCATTCAACCATATGGATACTACGTCCATGTATACACGATTATGGGTCCATGAATTGTTTCCTTGCCTACTAAGAGCAAGCTGTAACTTTCTAAACTAACGTGTGTCATCTTTCGACATTTTATTCCAAGGCCGTTAATCAAAGCTTTGCCTTAAGAAAAAGGCACCCCCCCCCCAAAAAAAAAAAAAAACAAAAAAAAAAAAAAAAAAAAAAAAAAAAAAACCCACCAAACTTAAGATGATATCACATTTATTGGTGTTTGATATCTTATAAAAAAAAAGACTTAGCCTGATGTGTATGCTCACGAAACTGGATAAGACTTTTGTCCTTTAGTGAATATATTTATAAACTATCCTTGTCTTTCGTAGAAATTTTAATTCAGCATAAGGCGTGTTACGGCGAGATCATTTTTAACTCGCGTCGCTTTTGGTATAAGGAAAAAAAAATTAAAAAAAAACAAACACAAAAATATCGATAAAACTAAAATGAATTAGTAAAAAAGAGGATTCTCGATAAATACGCACCCCGATCACGCATTCGGAACATCACTCGGCCATTTCCGTAAACTTCAACAGACCTCAGAGGTGCGTTCGTTAGAGCGAGATTCTTAAGATTCTTATTAAGAATTTTAAGATAAAGCGTTCGGTAGAGCGAGATTTTTAAGCGGCTCAATAAGAATCTTAAGATATCTCAATGAGGAAACGAAGATGGTTTTGCATTGGCTTAAAACGAGTAGTCATGACGACGTCGAATATTTTCACTAAAAATATCAAAAATCGTTCATTACGACGTCTAAAAAATCTCATTTAGATGGATTTTTCATCTTGCTCTAACGAACGCACCTCGGATGTATGTAAGGCGGATGGGTATGTAACAAAATCGTGCATTTTGTTTGGCGGAACAGTGTAAGAAAAAATAGCACCGTAGATTTTACGGGAAAAGTAACGCAAAGCGCCCGAAGGGCGCTTTGCGGCTTTTCCCGCTTCTAGATAACGCGTGTAAAACATTAAAATAATCAAAATCAAAATGAAATACATATACCATCAAAGTTTAAATTTGTGTCGTAATGGCGGCCTCCATGGAGGATGATGATCTCGCGAGATTTCGCCATTTTGTTTTATTATTTATTCTAATTTATCTTTTTTTTTCTTCGTTTTTTTTCCTGACGATCATTATTAAAATTTAGATTGTAGTGAACGTAAAATTAGGATAAGAATTAGCCTTACATGTAAAAAGTTGCACATTTTTGCTTAGAATCTCGAATGGATGACGTTTTCTTTTTACCCTCAGCAAATGACGTCATTCCACACTTTGGGGAAATAATACGCTACTTTTTCCCGCTAAAACAACGTCATTGTTCTTCCGATTTAACGTCGAAGTAAAAAGCGGGATAAAACTTGAAAGAGATTACATCTATGGCAATATTCCCGGGTAAGACTTGAAAAAGACGAAACCAAAAAATGTGCAGTTTGACTTTTTAAAAACAATGTAAAAATAGCTGTTTAAGCTAGAGCTATGCCGGCCAACATCTTGTCGGAATCGCATCCTTTAGGATTTAGACCTGACGCAGTTTCTATAATACGTGCGCCCATATTCAAAGTACCCCTCTTACATTTTAACGTAGAAAAAAAAAAAACAATAAGAATGGAATTGAGTATCTTTCACTCATATTGTATTAATTTCTTCCGATGTTGGCACTTATCTAAATGACTGTGACTATGGAAATCAATCTAGAAATGAATGAGAAAAATCAGGTAGCTCCATCGATTTGATAAATAGCCTATTTTGGTCTTCTGAAAATTAGTTATCATGTGCATTTATTGTACAGCACCTTGGGAAGTTTATTTCACATTTTAACTGCACTTATTTTTTTCCAGTGACAATATCTTCGGAGTAGAAAAATGTCAACAAAGGATTCTTTTTTCTTTGTTTTGTTCGCATATGACTTGAAAATGCCGGACAAAAAAAAGCGAAAGCAGAAAGAGCGGTCGGGACACGAACAGAATTTGATACATCATTCGTACGTGTCGATACAGCAAAAATTTAGGGTGCAGGAGCCTTATTGTTAAATTTCAGGGTAGCTTAAGTTGAGTGAATTAGTATCTTTCTCCAAATTACTTTTCCCGTCCATAGGTTAAACCTATTATTATATTTATCTTTTACAGTACATAACGGCTGAAAAATCTTAATTTTTGAGAATGACGAATCATTCTCAAAAATTAAGATTTTTCAGTCGTTATTTAAGAATCTAAAGATATAAGGATGCGATGGTTTCACGTCAGTTACTTGAACGAGTAGCGTTGACGACGTCGAAAGTTTTCACTCACAGTTTCGAGGGCTAACGCCATTTTAATTGACGTCATCGAGTTTTTCCGATGTTTTCCCGTAATTTTTAAAAATAGTCCGTCTATGTACATCCGAGATTGATCGTGAGATTGGCCGAGTGGTGTTCCGAATGCCCGATCACGTACACATAACAATCTGAACGTACAAAGAAAGAGCATGTCCGCCATGTTTGTCTGATAGACTGGACGTTAACGTAACCGTGATTGACAGGTTTTCAATTTAACATCCATGTTTACATGACATTACATGCAACCAATTAACATACAACAACCTTGTAAGGGTAGTTAATATTACATCATATTATACAAGCAACGTAATTAACAATTACATCGTTTTGTCTCTTTGCTCAAACTGGTCCTGTTTATGCACCTGGGGCTCGTTTAACTAGGCGTAATAGAAAATTAAATCATAAGTCAAAATCACAAATCCTACATGGTGTTTTTATTCATTCTTGGATTTTGCCTTGCAATATCTCATTGGAATCATTTGTAGAAGACGATTCAAATGAAATGATGCATGAGTACTACAGCTTTTGACTTAAGTTTAAGTAAATTTCAATTGAGCACGTGAATAGCCTACAAATGAAATTGATTCTTTTTATTATGGAAACCTGTATGATGTTAAGATATTTTAGGGACTTTCATTTCATAAGTAATTTGTGAACAAGGTTTTCTTTATCTTTGATCAATTTGTGAAATTTACATTTCATCGTTAAATCATATTTCTTTCTCGAGCGAAATACTATTTCTAAACACAAGGTTTATGGCAGACAACATAGATAAAGATTAGACCGCACAATGTGCAGACGGATCTCAGCTTATACAGTCTGCTTTTTACTGCATTTTTATTGCAAAAATGAACTCGATTTATTGAATTAACCAAGATCACGTCAATCATTTATTTCATCAAATATAATTCCTAAAAGCTTGAAATTCGTTTCTCCCCACGACAATTTCCACCTTGTTTTAATTGACCTTGTACTTTTTTTAAAGAACCAATCCATATTACTTTTGTCTTATCAAAATTTACTTTTAAGCCTGAAATTTCTGTAAATTTATCCAGCGTTTCGAGGACAGCGTTGAGAGTTTTTTTTTTCTGTCCCATCTAGAAGGAGAGCTATGTCGCCTGCAAATTGTGAGATTAAAATTCTTTTTCATTCATCTTGATTCCGATAATATCTTTACATTTTTTTATTTTCATATTAAGTATTTGTGCGCAAAGAATAAATATATATGAAGAAATGAACACCTTGTCTACACACTCTTTTAATTTTGAAATAATCAGACATATAACCGTTTAACTGAACACAAACATCTGTGTTATATAAAAAGAGTTTTATCGATTTTAATACAATTTCTCCAAAATTTAAGAAAGCTAATGTTTTTTTTTCTATAAATTTAAACGACAATGAATCGAATGCCTTCTCAATATCAATCAGCATTAGAAGACCTGGAATTTTATTTTCTTCTCAGTGTTTCATTACATCATAAACTAAACGCGAGATTTCACCGATATATCTTTTTTTCATAAATCCTGTTTGATCATTCGTAATTAGCTTGTCTAACGTGGTTTTAATTCTGTTGACAATAGACCCAGATGCCAATTTATAGAGCACGTTTAATAAGGTGATGGGTTTCCAGTTTTTGAGGAACCGTTTTGGCTTATTATCTTTTTGGATACATATGATAGTACCTAGTCTGATATTTCTCGATAAAGAATAATTTACAAATGCAAAATTTAATGATCTTACAACACAATAACCGATCTTAATCCAAAAAAAATTATAAAAATTGCAAGAAAATCCATCATTACCCGGGCTTTTATCATTTTTCATTTGTTTTAATGTTTCAGTAACTTTTTTATAAGTAAGTAACCCCTCTAAAGACTCTTTTTCTGCTTGATTGAGTTTTTCATACGCAAAATCTGAAAATTCATTTTCTAAGTCAAAGTTTGCGTCATTTGAATGCGCATCAAAGAGAGCTTCGTAGAAATGTTTTGTTTCCTCTAGAATTTGTTCTTGCTCATATACGCAAGAACCATTTTCTTTTTCAACACAAGGAATATTTTTACATGATATATGTCGCTTTTCAAGTTTACAAAAGAATTCGCTTGACTTTTCGCCATCATCGATCCACTTAGCAAATGACCCTTTTAGCTTAATCTCCCTTAATTCATTATCAAATTTGATGTAATTTTCGCTTTTAGTAATTACCAGTTAGTATTTTCAGTGTTTATAACAAGATTTTCGGTTGAGTAAAGGAGTTGAAACGTACAATATGTTAACTGTATAATAAATTTGTAGCAGTTACAATATTGTACCAGTTACTGACAACCATTCAAATTCTGTTATGATTTATGTGATCAAAACTTACCGAGGCTGTACACTTACATTTTGCGTGTTATCCACTGAGCTATTTGTTCAAGACAAACAACGCAGAAACGGCCTTTTCAGTTACAATCTACTTTTTGACATTGTTTTTTAAATTGTGAAAAAGGGGAAACAACTTCTTATATTTCACAAAAGAACAACAGCAACAATTCCTTACTCCTCCTTCCTCTCCGTTTTCCTTCGCCTTGAGTTCTTTCTTCATTTGTCTTCTGTTGGAATCGTCTGCTTCTATAGATGACATGGTTTAATCCTAGTCTATTTTTAGCACAGATTTCTTTGTCATTGCGTTGATTTTAATCGGTTAATTACGGTTAACGCCGTTTTCGACTGATGTGGTCGTACTGAGCGGCTGGAGCAACTAACCATGGATTCATATTGTTTCTTATACCAGTACTACCACAACACCCTTACCCAGCCTCCAGCTGCTCCATCACATAGGTTCGCGATATCAAACAATTGATGGGCGACATTTTTGTCTGAAAGGGTATTTGCCGCGGCCGAGTATCGAACCCGGGACCTCTCGAACGAGAGGCAGGTGCGTTACAAACTGCGCTTAGGCCTAGGATTACCGTTACATTTTGATAAACCGTCGGTACTGTTATAAAATATCGAAACTACGGCTTTACTCAAGCCTTAGTTACGAGATTTATAACAACACCTACGAAATATTGTTTATCCGATATTGCGTCATTGTTAACTGCATAAAATCGTTCCCCATTGTGTTCTAACTTTTAGCTCTCTGTGCGAAAAAGGTCTTTTCCAGTCCACTGGACCATGGCTAAATTATTTTGTTGAAATTTTATGTGCAATTTTGGCATCTCTACTGTTACTGTGCCTACACTGCAGAGACAAGATCGGGATTTGCCATTATCTGCCTCTATATATATGCTTCCCTCAGGCATCAAATTGATGCCGGTTCTACCCCCTTGACGTCTGACCGTATAGCGCAGTTGGTAACATGTTGGATAATCAATCTTAGTTGAACTGGGTTCAGTCCCAAGTTGAATGGAAATGTTTTGTAACATATCTCTCAAGTTGAGTGGATATAATTCTGTAAACTCCATTTGGAAAAGATGGAGTGTTAAGACAAAAACCTCACAAATTGGACAAATATTTTACCAACTTTTAATGTCCAAATTTGAGCCTTTTTGATTGACGAACTATTGAACTATCCCAGCCTCTCAATGATGCCCGATTCACAGTGCTGACAGCACTTTGATTGAAATTAAATTCTTTACTCTGTTATCATTTTCTTTCTGTTTAAATCAAGAATATGAGATGGTTCCACCGCGAATTTCCATCATAAGTGTCTCTAAAGACAGTTGATCGTTTACCTTAAAGTGTATATCTGCTTTGTCCATGTGTAAAACATTTTTTAAGTCGTAAATCGGTACACAGTATTGCAGTATTGTATCATCAATCTTTTTATTTATACATTTTACGTAATCAATATCATTTAAAAGAGAGTTGTTAAATTTCCAGAATCCTTTTCCGTGGGGTTTTGTCGAGAATGTAAGATTGAGATTAATCATCGAGTGATCCGATCTATAGCTCAGGTTTATATCAGAATGTTTGCCAAATTCTTCAAAATTGCTCGTTATTAGAAAAAAGTCTATTCTGCCTTGTTGTAAAGTGTTCAGTCTTTTCCACGAATATTTTCTAGTGTCACCATGAATATATCGAAACGGATCAATTAAACCTTTATCTAATATATATAAACGTAATGCTGATCTTGATTTTGTATGGTGATTATGAGATTTATAATTTTGATACTCTAACACAAAGGATCTAAGACAAGATTAAAGTCTCCACATAAAATGAAAGAATCATTATAAGACATAGTGTCTATTGCATCAAAAATACTTTTGAAAAATTCTCGCTCATCGTGGTTCAGAGCATAAATATTAATGATAAGAAAATTTAAGTCTTGAAAAGAGATTTCTAAGATTAAAAATGTACCATTCTGGTCTCTTTTTATGTCTGTAACTTTAATTCCCGAATCTCTTCTTATTAAAATTCCTACCTCACCTCTAGCGTTAGATTTACCATGATTCAAATAGCATTCTGAATTCCATTCGGAGTACATCGTTTTTTCACTGTCTACAGTAAAATGGATCTCTTGTAAACAGACTAAATCAGACTTCTTTTCTTTAAACAATGTAAATAAATCATAACGCTTTTTACTTCTGTTTAAACCGTGGCAATTGTAAGACAAAATATGTAGAATATCTATTTTCTAATGTTGATTAATCTTTTATTCACTATATTTGTAATAAGCTAGGATCACACCCTACAACCGGTTGCGGCGATGACAGGTGAGAGTCAACTACGACAGCATCGGAACATTATGCCGAGGAGACCGTAGGTCAAATAAATTTATTCGTGTAAATAAACGATTGAAGCTTTGGTGTTCTAAAGCAGATAATGAAATGTAAGTGTTCAGCGCTTCTATAGAATAAATCTTTACTCATATCGCACCCAAATAAGGCCAGATTCATTGATTATTTCGGAGTTTTCCCATGAAAAGTCACGAAATTAGACTTTATGCTTTCATATTTCGCATATCTCTATATAAATGCTATTCTAACTTGTATGCAGCTGAATTCTAATCATCCGCCGATATTTATTCCAAACTTGAATGCATAATTCAAAACAATAAACACGCAGCGGGTCCCCAAAGACCACATGTATTAAAAAAAAATGTTCCCTAGTGGACAGTCGGAATTTAACGGGATTGGTGTAGACGACAGAACTGAATTATTTGTGATTGCTGATGTCGACAGACCCATTTTCAGGTTCTCGCATAAAAATGATCATTTTTGGTGTCGTTTTTTTCAATAACACATCAAAATAATTTAGACCGACATACATACTGATATTCTTGTCCACTATTTTTCAATGGCGTGTTAAACGAAAAATATTTCAAGTGTTTTTATGTAGGATTTCAAATACTCACAAACCAAGAAAAAAAATGTGATCAGACTGAATATATCGTATACGTTTTTTTACTTGTAAATCAGTGACTAAGTAAATAATCGACGAGTCAAAATAGCAAATTCTTTTGGAAAACATAGTCGGCCTGTCACGATTATCAACCCATTGGTGAGAGACAAATAGTCGGAAAGAATGAGTGCCGCCGTCGAGCAGGAATATTAAATGAGATAAAGTTATCATGGGTCATCAAAGTCTTCTGTTTCGGGGGCTACACGTTAATGTAAAGCATGTGCCCTTCAAATTAAACAGAATTCATAAAGTCACTTCGATTCCACATAAACTGACACGTTTTGCATTACTTATTAATTACTTATTAATTTGACAGACGGGAAATATTTTACTTCATGGTCGACAATAACTTTGAGAATATTTGCTACATTTAGCGAATTCCTGACATTTTTTCACCTTCTTTGCGTCAAACCTTTATCAGAATGGTCACATATTGGCAGAATTATTGACGATCTTCTAAATTTGTCGCGTCACGTGATTCTCAGCCGTGACTTGTTGCGTATGTCTTCTTTTCGACATTCGAGTGTGAATAATTCAATTTTATCATGCTTATATATTTGGTTTATCACCTAATATTTTCCGTAATCCGTGATCGGCCAAATAGTTTATAATTTCATTTTGACGACACCGCTTGTCGAATTTTAACTTTTATCATCATATTGTCCTAGTTTAGGTGTTTTTATTCTATCAGCAGTCATCATTGGTTATTTCACGATCACAACCATCTTTATCATCTACTGATTACTGATAATCATAAACATAATCTTGTAATTTTTATTCTGTTAAGAAGGCCTCAATGTAAATACATTTTTTAATAGGTATGGATGTATCTAATGAATGTAAAATGATGTCAAGTTAATGAGTAACCTTCTATAAATAAAGATAAAAAAGATCATTATTATTATTAGTATTATTATTATAATTATTATTTACTTTATCATTTATTATTATTATTTTCATAATAATAATAATAATAATAATAATAATAATAATAATAATAATAATAATAATAATAATAATAATAATAATAATAATAATAATAATAATAATAATAATGATCTTTTTTATTAATAAAAATAATTATAATAATAACTAATCAATCCAAAAATAATCCGTCTTTTGTCCAAAATTTGGGTTGTCCTACCTCATGAAATCCAATCAACATGTCCCGTATCTCAGTGTGTCATTTTTGACGAAATAGCGCATGTGCTGTTCCATTGTCCACATTTAACTTGCATAAAAAGATCTTATTTAAACGAAACCTTTAAATAGATAGATAGATAGATAGATAGATAGATAGATAGATAGATAGATAGATAGATAGATAGATAGATAGATAGATAGATAGATAGATAGATAGATAGATAGATAGATAGATAGATAGATAGATAGATAGATAGATAGATAGATAGATAGATAGATAGATAGATAGATAGATAGATAGATAGATAGATAGATAGATAGATAGATAGATAGATAGATAGATAGATAGATAGATAGATAGATAGATAGATAGATAGATAGATAGATAGATAGATAGATAGATAGATAGATAGATAGATAGATAGATAGATAGATAGATAGATAGATAGATAGATAGATAGATAGATAGATAGATAGATAGATAGATAGATAGATAGATAGATAGATAGATAGATAGATAGATAGATAGATAGATAGATAGATAGATAGATAGATAGATAGATAGATAGATAGATAGATAGATAGATAGATAGATAGATAGATAGATAGATAGATAGATAGATAGATAGATAGATAGATAGATGTTTTATTGAAGTAACGTTAACTATACAGTTTCTTGTTACACAACAATGATGTACAATAAATCAACAAGGTCAAACAAACATATATACAAACAAACAACTTGACAAAAACATTTCAAACACTAAGGATAATATAAGAAGCATGTATAGACCAGATTCGCTAATTTGACCAGTGGTTTGCATACAAGTGTACGGTTATCACTGCTCATAAGAGCGAATCCTGGTTATCTGTATGAATTATGGTAAAGAAACATTAATTCGAGAGAAAATTATGTATTGAATAAAGTTTATAGCATAGGAACTGATGACAAATTATCATTTTTTTTTATTGACATTTATCATTTTTTTCAAATATTAAGCTTTCCATAAAATATAAAAAAAACATCTAGATTAGAGTGAATTATCCATTTTCGAACATTATTCTTCGTTGAAAGGCCTCTTGTAAGAATTTAGCTAGATTCATTAATATTATTCTATTATTGCTATTAAGTAGCTCAACTAACTTAAACATGGATGGTTTGTTTCTAAAATATTTTTTTAATATAGGTTTTTCGCAAATCAAAATAAGATGAGCAAATGAGGATGAAATGGTATTCATCTTCAACTTCACCTGTGTCACAATAAGGACAAATGCGTTCATTATATTCCATTCGGTGTGCACCGTAACGACCCGTTTCTACTTTTAAATTGTTAGAGGATAATCGAATTTTTGCAATATATTTAAAAAGTTTTCTAGGTAATAAGGTAATATACTCTTCGATGAAGAATGCATCTTTAATGCTTTTATAAATCCTTGTAGAATTGACTTCTCTAATCGAACAGCTCCAGTTTTGGATAAATATGTCTAGAATTCTCCTTTTAAAGATTGAAGGCAATGATTTATGATTAACATTTGATTGATTATTCCATATATCAGTAAACCCGGTATTATCAAGAATAGTTTTTACATTCGATACCCAATTACTAAAACCGCTTTCACAATCATGTAGCATAGTCTGATATATTTTTTGAATGAGTACATTTTCAGATTTAAGTATCTTGCACCAGTATTTGATAATTAGCGTATGCCTTGGTATATACAAGGGATGGCGACCCAATTCTCCATAAAGACTCATTGTACATGTTGATTGCTTAACATTAAGAATGTATTTAAGGAATTTGAGATGCACCCTCTCTATCTGTTTGTTTGTAGAAAAACCAGTTATTTCACACCCGTAATTTAAAGTGGCTCCTACAAAGGAATCGAAAAGTTGCAATAAAGTTTTAGCATTAAAATCAAATTTATTTGTATTTGCAATAAGTGTATGCAGGGCTTTTAATCCTTTTCCAACTATGTACTCATTATTTGATATAAATGACCCTGTATAATTGAATACTGTTCCCAGATAATTAAAATTGTCTACTATTTCTATAATATTATTATCGAAATACCAGCGCTCAGTCTGTTTTAAACCGCCTCTTTTCCTAAAAACATTAATCTTCGTTTTATCTACATTTACAGTTAATCCCCAATTTTGGCAGTATGAATGCAAGTGATTAAGGCTTTTTTGGAGATCATCGGGACTATTACCTAAAATGACCATGTCCTCTGCAAATAATAATAGTATGAACATAATTTCATCAATCGTTATGCCAGAATTGATATCATCTGCTAGGAATAACTCAAGGTCATCTAAAAATAGTGTAAACAATAAAGGCGAAAGTACCTCCCCTTGTTTCAAACCGACTGCGCAATCAAATATGTCCGAGTAACTATTAAGGCTTCTTACCAGTAGTTTAACTGCTGCGTACATACTGCGTATTATTTTCAGAACTTTCCCTTTAAGTCCTAAGTTAAATAATTTGTACCATAAACCGTTATGGTAAACACTGTCAAATGCTTTTTTTAAATCTATGAAAGCACAATAAAGCCTTCCATTACGATTTATGATATGATTAATTACAGAATGCAGAGCAAATACAGCGTCTGTGGTTGATCGATTTTTGCGAAATCCAAATTGCGAATCGCTAAGAACATTATTATTTTCAATCCACTTACTTAATCGATTATTCAAAACACCGGTAAATATTTTTGAAAAACAGCTTACTAAGGTTATGCCCCGATAATTATTTACGTCATTTCTGTCATTCTTTTTGTAAATCGGTATGATAGTACCCTCACACCAGCTTTCTGGGAAGTGACCTGAGTTAAAAATAGAGTTAAATATGTCTACCAAATGTGACGAAAGAATGTCAATAGATTCGATGAAGTATTCATTAAGAAGATTATCACATGCATATGATTTATTCCGCTTTAATTCCCGCACGACTGATTCAATTTCTAAGTGTGTAATAGTACGATCAAGTTCTTCGAAATTCGAATATTCAGAATCAAAATCGTGCTCAGCGACAAATTCTTCTGCAGCCTGGTTTTTAACATTACCTAGATTATCATCGAAGCTAGAAAAATGCTTGTAAAAATCTTCTAAGCTTATATCACAACCATCGACTGATTTCTTTTTACTAAATAATTTCCAGAAATTTCTTGGATTTGAGTTTTTCAAAAGTTCGATCTGTTTCATCTTTTTATATTCATATTGTCTCCTCTTTTTGGTTATCAATTTTTTATATATTGCTTTTTTATTACACATTTCTGTACGATTGTGGTAAGTTTTACATTTATTATATTCATACAATGATTGCACGTAGAGTTGTTTTGCACTTTTACATTCGGTATCGAACCAATCAGTATTTTTAATGCGCAATGTATTATTGGTTTTAAAGTTATCGTTGCTAACCCGCTTTTCGAACAAAGGTCTACTTATTTCAGTAAGCTTTTTTGTAAACTGTGTTATACAGTTATTTATATCATTACTAGAACATGCTAATGGCAATGATTCTACGATATGATTAAAAGACGGCAAATGTGATAAAACTTGCCTTCGAAAATCATCTCGGAGATTATCGCTCCATTTCCCTTGGGTAAATGAATCTCTTTCTGGAGTTTTAAAATATGTATTACAGTTCAAAACAAAATTGATAGATGTATGATCTGACCATTCAGAAAATTGACTTATTTCAAAATTATTTAAAACACGAAAATCTTTTTCCTGTAATAAAAGGTAATCGATCACACTTGCCCCGTTTGTATTAGCGTAGGTAAAATTACCAACTCCGTGATCCGTGATAATCTACCGTTTGCAATACGCAGACCGTTAGATTTGCACGTGTCCAGGGGCCAGTTTCATCAAAACATTTAAGACGTAGTTTTGTCTTACTGGTGACTTTTGAAACAGTAAAAACAACAATCGTCTTACATATGTATTGGTAGATTGTTGATACGTGATTTTTGTCCTTTATATGTGGTAAGTCATCGGTAAGACAAAAATGCGTCCTAAATGTATTGGTGAAACAGGCCCCAGGAGTTTAAGTCCGTGAGAATTACTACTACGGTCCATAGAAAAACGGTATATAGATATATAGATCGAAATGTAGCAAACGAACTTCAGTGTAAATCAAAGAATGAATTTGTTATATCTGTTCTAAATGGAGAACCAAATTGTACCTTTACAAAAGATAAACAACTCAGTTTCCTTCAACACTCAGCTTTTTACGAATACAATTGTCTCAAAACCCTACTCTGATAACTGAAAATCTGTTAAAGTAGATCAATCCGTGCCTAATTGTATATTGCATATTGTACATATTTTGTCTTGCATGTTTACCACTTTGTTAATCGTATACTGTTTGTAATTTATAATATAAAATGTATTTATTTATTTATCTCCGACAGGAGGAAATTAAGTGAATGAATGAATGAATTATTATTATTTTTATTATTATTATCATTATTATAAGTCTTTCATGATTTTTTTGTCATTTAGGTAGCGTAACAGATCAAATGTATGTGACCCGCGTCAAGCGAAAAGGAACACCGTTGTCAATAACAATTATTTTAAAAAAAAAAATTAAAAAGAGCCCATATTTCTAAGAGATAAAGATAATATATTGGAAACTTATCGCACTCCCAGAAGGCCCTGTGACGGATGTTGGATTACATATTCATATGTGACCCGTCACGCGAAAAGGGACCATATGGGTAGTGCATAAAGTGTAGATCCTAGTTAGACTGCGCGGATTGCGCAGACTGAGTAGGATCGAATCTTTTCTCATCTGCCTATTTTCTGAATCTAGAACGATAAATCTAGCTTCCTGTGAGAGGATTTTTGAAATGCGACTTCTGGTTGATCTATGCTGGACCCAATCTCTGTTTTAAATGTTTATTTTACAGAGTTCCAAGATGGTCTCTTTTCGCGTGACGGGTCACATATCTAAAATGCTTCAATCTAATTGACCTCTGCTCGATCTGATCTCCATATGAAATATTTGTGCAATTGGGACAAAAATTAAATTTAACTTATTTGGCAATCATGATTCGTCCACTGAATGATTAAGATATAGTTAATCCCTGTGGTGGTCAGGATCATTTACAAGACAACAACAACAACAACAACCACAACAACAACAACAACAACAACAACAACAAATTCTTTAATGCTTTACGGTGGTTTATCGAGAAATAACGGTAGATTATCAGTTGATAATCTCACCGCAAAAGCAGTGAAATTATCAAAAACTTATACCCTGTTTTTTGTGCATTTCATCCTATCTGACGTCATCTATGCGGGGCGAAATAAGTGACGTCACAATAGACGTTGCGTAGCAATCACGTGCAAAATGACGCGCTTTACGAAAATATGTCATAGAAATTTCACATTTTGTCTCATTTTTGCATTAAAGAAATAGATCAATCGTTTGTTTTTCGTGTAAAATCGATTTATATTTCATTTCGTGAACAACAAAAGCTATATTTTTGTTGTTCACTCAATAAAATATATAATTCGATCTTACATTGAAACAAACGATTATCCTCTATAAATTTGTTCCACACATGCGGGCGCATCTCACGATTTTATGTGTCAGTTGAAATTTGTTCAAATATCCTTTTTAGCTCGGCTGTATTCGAGGAAAACCCGATTATTATGATCACCTTGGCGTCGTTCGCGTTGTTGTTGGCGTTGTTGTTGTCGTTGGCGTGACAAACTTTAACCTTGGTCATAACTTTTGAATTGTAAGTCATAGAGCCTTCATATTTCACATGACCATTGCTTGGGACAAGACCTTTCTGTAGGTACCAAATTCAAGGGCATCACTTAAGGTCAAGGTCATTTTTCATGGTCAAATTTGGATGAAAACATTTAACCTTAGTCATAACTTTTGAATGGTAAGTCAAAGAGCCTTTATATTTCACATGATCATTGCTTTGTACAAGACCTTTCTGTAGGTACCAAGTTCATATATTTGCATTTGCCTAACAAATAATAAACATCCAAGCGTTGGTTTGCGGTGCTCTTGTTATTTATTTTTTTCTTAAATTCAGGTGCAAATTTGCCTTGTAAAGTGAGTGAATTCTTTCTCTCGTTGGAAAAACGGGTTTAAATAAATCCATTTAACCTTATTTTTCACGTCCCTTGAGAACATTGGTTGATAATAAAACCTGAGGTTCATGTGAAATGTTTTGAACCCAAATCTTAGGTCACTTCATTTGCCAACAAAGAGCAGTATGTCCAGCTATATTATGTACCAAAATGAAGCTCTAGAAGCGCACAAGCATTTAAGCAACATTTGACAACCCTTGCTATACCAATGCTGCATTTAGGACATAAATATTCAATTTAATACATATATTATAACTCAAACAATTTTCCCTTAAATGAACGAGTGAAAATTAGCTAAAGCTGATCCCCCTCTCTCTCTCTCTCTCTCACACACACTTTCCCCTCTCTATCTCCCCTCACTCTCTCTCCTGCCTCACCATCTCCCTTCACTCTCCCCTCTGTCTCCCCTCTCTCGTCCCTCCTCTCCTTTCGCTCTCTCTCTCTATTGTTTCCCTCTCCCCTCACACTTTCCCCTCTCTATCTCCCCTCACTCTCTCTCCCGCCTCTTCATCTCCCTCACTCTCCCCCTCACTATCTCCCCCTCTCTCTCCCCTCACTCTGTCTCACCCCCTCTCTCCCCTCATTCCTCTCCTTTCGCTCTCTCTCTCTATTGTTTCCCTCTCCCCTCACACTTTTCCCTCTCTATCTCCCCTCACTCTCTCTCCCGCCTCTTCATCTCCCTCACTCTCCCCCTCACTATCTCCCCCTCTCTCTCCCCTCACTCTGTCTCACCCCCTCTCTTGTCCCTCCTCTCCTTTCACTCTCCCTCTTTTCTCTCTCTCCCTCTCCCCTCCTTCTCTCTCCCCTCACTCTCTCCCCTCACTCTCGCCCCATCCAATATTCCTCCCCTCACCCTCCCCCCTTACTCTCTCCCCCTTTTTCTCTTCCCTCAATCTCTCCCTCCCTTCTCTCTATTTTCTCTCTCTTCACTCCCTCTCCCCGCGCCCTCCCTCTCCATCTCTGTCTCTCCTCCTTCTCTATCTATCTCTTTATGTCTCTCTCTCTCCCCTCTCTCCATCTCCCCCACTCTCTCTCCCTCCCTCCTGTCTTCTCTACTTTCGCTCTCTCTTTTTCTCCCTTCTTTCACTATTTTTTCTCTCTCCCATCTCTCTTCCCCTCTCCATCACTTCTTCCCTTCTCTTTTTCTATTTCTCCCTCTCTCTCACTCTTTCCAATTTCGCTCAAACACTTACGTTTCCTTCTTAACCATGTCACACTAAAAGGGGACAAGTGCAATTGAATGGAACATACATTCAAATATGCATTATTTTGAAAAGGACATTTTGAGAATGGTAAAACTGCAGGGTTTGTGAAGTCCAAACATTAATGCATTGTTTAAAAATTTTAGTTGTTCCCTTATAGTGTGACAGGGAATCGCTATGATATTGTAGAGGGATAGAGAGAGAGAAAGATAGAGGAATGCCCACCGAGCACTCACTCGCAAAACAGTACATTCATATAAAGATGAACGCACTTGAGTGGCTTAATAGTACTGAGGTTTCAGGAAAAGGTTTGGTTTTTAAAAGAAAATTATATGTTTTTTAACGGCTATCTGGTTATGAATATTTAATAAGCTCTATTGAAATAGCAGTAAAAATGATATTTTATATCAAGCTTACTTAAATAGTGTTCTATTGCTATTTATGTAACTAGAGGGGAAAATTGAAATAAATAAATAAAACTCGATTGAAATCATCATACAGAATAGAAAATCTAAATTGTTATTTCTAAAAAATGATATTTTCGTTATAAATGAAGACTATAAATATATATGGCTTCTGGTTATAGTCGTTCACACTAAAAAACAATTTTATCAACTCTTGCATTAATCCGCGGATTAGCTGTGAGGGCTTAACAGACGGGCTTTTCACCAATAAATAATCCAATATTTTTCTGTCAGAAGGGAGTTCGACCCCGAGAAAGGCTACTTTGAAGTTATCTTTTCAGATTTTGCCAAAATAAAAGAAATCAATAATAATAATAATAATAATAATAATAATAATAATAATAATAATAAAAATAATAATAATGTTTTATATTTCTATCGTTTTTAGTTAAATTTTGATTCATTTCTAATTTATACGAGGGTTGTTCGGGAAGTTCGTAGTGTTACGTGCCAATGTAACACGAACAAAGAAGCCAGCAACAAACTTTACAATTAACAATATTTATTGACAATAATACCAGAATTATTGACAATATGAAATTAATACAAAAACAATTTACAATACCTTGAATGTTTAATCCTAAAGTTTTAATTTTAGATCCAATTTAATTAAGTTCCTGGTCCACAAATAATAAGTCCAATAATATCCGAATTTAAAATTAAACACGCTTTTAAACACACTTTTAAGATAACAAGAAATCCCCTTTTAGTTTAACACAGTACTACTAAATGAAACCATAAGTCTAAATCAAGTGAACCAAGAATGCTGTAGGAACCCCTTTATATAATACTATAGAACAATCTGGAATAGTATAGAACATAAGAATACTCTAGAGTCTGAATCACCTTCCAAAAGGCCTTTCTAGAAAGATCTACATAATTCTACATACATTTACGTAACAGAATCAAGAGATAAGAAAATTCCCAGTCTAAAAATAGACACGGTAAATACCATTAGGTTTATTTATAGCTTATACATAACACTTTCCCCCTTGAAAGAAAAAAGAAAGGTTTATGAAATAAATCTTTCTTTTTGTATTATCTTTAGCATATACAATGATAATATACTTTACATAATTAATAATATCATGATTTGTTGAAACATTTCAGCACATCTAGCATGAAAATACAAACAATTTTCATCAAAAGAATTGAAAAAGAGATATATATATACAAACATATATACATATAAACAAAAAATATAGTGAAATGGTACTGTTAAATTCAATTTTATATTAAAGATAAGACAATTCAAAATTTTAGACTCTTGACAGAGCATCTGGTATAATATTGTCTTTTCCTTTAATGTGTCTTACATCAAGATCAAATTCTTGAAGTGACAAACTCCACCTCAATAATCTTTGGTTCTTACTCTTAAGTTTGTGAAGAAAACTTAAGGGATTGTGATCACTGAAAACAACTATAGGAGAAGTTGCAGATGTTAAATAAACTTCAAAATGTTGGATTGCCAAAATCAGAGCAAGACATTCTTTTTCAATGGTTGAGTAGTTTTTCTGATGTTTGTTTAATTTTTTAGAAAAATAACAAACGGGATGATCAATACCATCATCGTCTTCTTGCAAGAGAACAGCACCAATACCCACATCACTTGCATCAACAGCTAATTTAAAACATTTGTCAAAATCAGGTGCTAAAAGAACTGGTGTGCTCTTTAGTATGGCTTTCAAGCGATCAAAGGCAACTTGACAGTTATCATTCCATTTGAACTTAACATTTTTCTTTAATAAATTTGTTAAAGGTTCAGCTATTATAGAAAAATTCTTACAAAACTTTCTATAGTAGCCAGCCATACCAAGAAATCGCATCAGTTGCTTTTTAGTAGCAGGCACTGGAAACTCAGAGATAGCATTGACCTTAGATTCTAAAGGTTTAACTTGACCCTGTCCCACAAGATGTCCTAAAAAAGTAACAGTAGCATGACAAAATTCTGTTTTTCCCAGATTAACAGTCAATTTTGCTTCACTGAGACGGTCGAAGAATTGTTTGATTCTTTGAAGGTGGTCACTCCATGTATCTGTATAGATGATGACATCATCGATGTATGCGTCACAGCCATCCAAGCCAGCTATAACCATATTTACAAGCCGCTGAAACGTCGCAGGAGAATTTTTCATCCCAAACGGCATAACTTTGTACTGGTACAGACCAGTTGGAGTAGCAAATGCTGATACTTCTTTAGCCCTATCAGTGAGCGGAACTTGCCAGAATCCTTTGAGAAGGTCAAATTTGGTGACATATTTAGAATTACCGACTTTGTCAATACAGTCATCAATTCTTGGAATTGGAAAAGAGTCAGTTTTTGTCACAGAGTTCACTTTTCGATAGTCAGTACACATTCTGTATGTTCCATTTGGCTTTGGAACTAATATACATGGTGAACTGTAATTACTTTGGCTGGGTTCAATAAAGTCATTCTCCAATAAGTAATTCACTTCATCTTGAAGGGCTTTTTGTTTCACTGGATTCATTCTATAAGGATGTTGTTTTATTGGTTGAGAATCTTCCACAATGACATCATGATATATTTTATCAGTTCTTGTGGGGATGTCAGGAAATAAGTGTTTATATTCATTAATCAACTGTTTCAGCTCTTCTCGTTGAGATGGCTCCAAATGTGAAAGTTTGTCGTCAAGATTCTTAAGTATTTCAGAGTTCTCAAGTTTAGGTGGACCAGGAACAGATTTTTCACTAAAGTCTGAACTAACTTCTGATTCAATCATATTTGATTGTTGTGGGACAGTGTTTACAACTGTAACTGGTTTTGAAATAGAGCTATCTCTGTCAAAATACTTTTTTAACATGTTTACATGACACATTTGTTTATTTTTACGCCTTCCGGGAGTATTGATGATATAATTCAAATCACTTGTTTTCTTATCAATAGTATACGGGCCATAATATCTTGCCTGTAAGGGTCGGCCAGGTATTGGCAAAAGAGCAAGGACTTTATCACCTGGTTCGAATTTCCTATCAACACTATGCTTGTCATATCTTGCCTTCATTTTGCTCTGAGATGATTTAAGATTTGACCTAGCAACCTCACATGCCCTAGACAGTTTATTTCTGAAGTCAGAAACATACTGTAACAAGTTCAAGGGTGTTTCATCATCAGCAAGAAATTTCTCTTTTAAGAGTGTTAATGGCCCACGAACAGAATGACCAAAAACTAACTCAAAGGGGCTAAAGCCAAGAGATTCTTGAACAGATTCTCTGACTGCAAATAATAGCAAATGAATACCTTCATCCCAATTTTTATCAGTATCAAAACAATATGACCTTATCATATTCTTTAGGGTCTGATGAAATCTTTCTAAAGCACCTTGACTTTCAGGGTGATAAGCAGATGACCGATATTGCTTGATACCTAATTCATGCATAACCTGTTGGAATATGCCTGACATGAAGTTTGATCCTTGATCAGACTGAACTGATTTTGGAAGGCCAACAAAAGTAAAGAACTTGACAAGAGCCTTAATAATTGACTTTGCCTTAATGTTCCTTAAAGGAATTGCTTCTGGGAAGCGGGTAGAAGCACACATAATTGCCAACAAATATTCAGAACCTGACTTGGTTTTTGGTAAAGGACCAACGCAGTCTATTATTATTCGACTGAAAGGTTCATCAAAAGCTGGAATGGGTTGTAACCTTGCTTTTGGAATAACTTGGTTAGGTTTCCCTACCATTTGACAAGTGTGGCAACTTTTACAATATTTGGAAACGTCCGATTTAAGTCCAGGCCAAAAGAAATGAGTCATAATCTTGTGATAAGTCTTGTTTACACCTAAATGACCAGACATTGGACTTTCATGGGCTATACTAAGTATTTCATGGCGATATGACTTTGGAACAACAATTTGGTGATGAACAGCCCAATCGTCATCAGCTGGGACATCAAATGGTCGCCATTTTCTCATCAGAATACCATTCTTTTTATAGTAACAAACAGGATTCTGAGACATTTCTTTTTCGGGTAATGCCCTATCAATTAACTTTGAAATCTCAGGATCATTTTGCTGTTCCTGGATTAACTTTGACTTTGAATGCGTTTCATGACCTTGGTCATTTGACCTTGGAGATGACTGACAAAATTTTGACGAGTCTGTCTGAGTATCAGGCAGACTAAGATTAAAAGACTTTTTAATCTCGTCATTGAAATATTGACCAACAAAAGTATCAGTTAAGTCAATATCATTTGAATTTTTCAAGGAAGCTTTTTTAGCCATACCCCGAGTTACTGCACATGAAGGGTACAAATCAGGTATTTCCTGCAAAATAGGATCATCTGTTTGACCTACATTAGGTGTGTCAGTTACAAGAGGATTAACAACAACCTTATCTCCAGCTAAGTCATTGCCTAGCAATAAATGTACACCTTTAAATGGTAAAGAATGTTTAACACCAACAACCACAGAACCAGTAACCAAATCCGAGGACAAATTAACCTTATGAAGAGGAACATTAATAACACCACACTCTACACCCTGAATAAGGACACTAGTACCAGACGAAGTCTTCTCAGAAAAAGGCAGAACATCTGCTAAAATAAGAGATTGAGAAGCTCCTGTGTCTCTTAAAATTTTAATAGGGGTAGGTGGGCACATATCACCTGAAAGTGATACAAAACCATCCAAAATGAACGGTTCAAAAATCTCCATACAGGAATCAGAATTTGGTTCTGCCTTAACAATTGAATTTAACTCAAAAGAAGGCTGTGATTTAGGCTGAAGGCTGGTGAGCCCTGTAGGTTTGGCTGCACTCAGTTCCTTCTTCCTTTTTAATCTAAAACATTCCGAAATAAGGTGACCTGGTTTTTTACAAAAAGTACAATGTACTCGAGATAAGGGATTTTGAACATTGGTTTCACCAGTAGACTTTGGTTTAGGTGAATTCGATTGACTAGACATGCTAGATGAATCACCAGACATAGATTTATTTTGGGGATGTGAGGAAGCAGGTTTTGCTTTATTAACGAAAGAATTTTTGTGTGTAAGGTAGTAATCATCAGCTAAACGAGCTGCTTCATGTATAGTTTCAACAGTTTTTTCATCTAAATGTGACTTAATGTCAGATTGAATGCAATTTTTGAATTGTTCAATTAATATAAGTTGTCTAAGATTATCATAATTTTGGTCTATTTTCTTAGAATAGCACCACCTGTCAAATAATTTTTCTTCGTTTCTTGCAAATTCAACGTGAGTCTGGCCAGATTCTTTTCTACAACTTCTAAATTGTTGTCTGTATGCTTCTGGAACCAGCTCATAACCTTTGAGAATGAGTTCTTTTACAGTATCATAATCATTGCTTTGTTCTGTTCTAAGTTGCGAATAAATATTGCGAGCTTTTCCTACTAAGACACTTTGGAGAAGTAAGGTCCATTGCTCCTTTGGCCATTTCAAGTTATTTGCAACTTTTTCAAAATGTTCGAAATATGTATCAACTTCATTTTCTTGAAATTGAGGAACAAGCCTAAAATGTTTTGTTACATCAAAATGGTCATTATACATATCTCTGGGCTGATTTGCTCTATCTTGTATTTCTAATTCTTTTAATCGTAATTGAAATGCTCTTTCTTCTCTTTCCCTCTCTCTTTCTATTTCTCTCTCTTCTCTTTCTCGCTCTTCCTTTTCCCTTTCTCTCTCTCTTTCCCTTTCTTCCTTTTCCCTTTGAAATTGCCTTTCTCTTTCTTTTTCTTCAATTTCTCTTTGTGCTCTTTCTCTTTCAATTTCAATTTCTAATTGCTTTTCTTGAAATTTCCGCTCTTCTCTCTCTCTTTCTATTTCCAATTCCTTCTCCCTTTGTTGAAGTTTTAACAGTTCAAGATCTCTTGAGCTTGAAACTGATGGAACATCAACAATGAGAGACAGAGCCTTTTCATCAAAAATGTCCTCATCAACAAAATATTGAACCAAAATATTCTTAATTTCATGCTTTCGCAATGAGGACTTGACTTCTTTTAATTCATAATGCTTGGCAAGATTGAGCAAATCAGGCTTTTTACCCAAATTCAATAACTCCACGGAAGGTTCGTGCGTAAATTTTTCTAAGTCAAAAGACATGGTAGCTTGTTGCTGTATTTGAATAAGAATGTAAGATTTCGATAAATAATAGTGAAAGTGCACTCTAGATTTATCAAAATTGAAATATGAAATTAATTTCTTAAATAATTTTGAACAGTAGATATAAATAAAGAATTTGTTTGATTTGTTTTGTTTTGTTTGTTTGTCTGATATTCGTATCCCGGACGAGCCCCCAAATTGTTACGTGCCAATGTAACACGAACAAAGAAGCCAGCAACAAACTTTACAATTAACAATATTTATTGACAATAATACCAGAATTATTGACAATATGAAATTAATACAAAAACAATTTACAATACCTTGAATGTTTAATCCTAAAGTTTTAATTTTAGATCCAATTTAATTAAGTTCCTGGTCCACAAATAATAAGTCCAATAATATCCGAATTTAAAATTAAACACGCTTTTAAACACACTTTTAAGATAACAAGAAATCCCCTTTTAGTTTAACACAGTACTACTAAATGAAACCATAAGTCTAAATCAAGTGAACCAAGAATGCTGTAGGAACCCCTTTATATAATACTATAGAACAATCTGGAATAGTATAGAACATAAGAATACTCTAGAGTCTGAATCACCTTCCAAAAGGCCTTTCTAGAAAGATCTACATAATTCTACATACATTTACGTAACAGAATCAAGAGATAAGAAAATTCCCAGTCTAAAAATAGACACGGTAAATACCATTAGGTTTATTTATAGCTTATACATAACAGTAGAATTTCTATCTAAAATCCATATTATATTTGTAATTTGTAGGTAAATATCAAGGTTTATCGTATAACTATACAAATATACGTGTGATAACATCCCGTATAATATTTTTTTATGATATCACATAGTTATTTTTAGAACAAATAAATAATGCGAAAATTTTTAGAAACTTGCATTTCTGTTGGAAACATATACAAAAACAAGGCAAATAGAGGTTATAAGATAAATATAATACGTATTTAGTGTATTGTATGAAAAAATATCTAACTCGGTTGTAGGAATTGATAATTGTCTCGGCAGAGCCTCGACAAGGATCAATTCTCCCAACCTCGTTAGGTATTTTTTCTCATACAAAACACTAAATACGTATTATGTATACATGTATATAAGTACTACCGTTACTACATTTGCAAAAGACTATTTAATACGACAACATTAACAATGATCGAAAATAGCTGTACTAAGCCTACAGTTAACAACATCGTAAAATTGACAATCATTCCGATCAAAAACACCCTTAATCACTCTTAATCATTCACTCAGCGCCCCATTCATTCATTCCAAACACTCACTCAAAACATTCAGAAACGCTCAAATTCATCGAAAAATATGGAATCAACAAGGTCATTCAAAGTAAATTTTGATAAGGAAAAGTCGCGATTTCACTGACATAAAATTTGTTAGCGTCTTTTTGGTTCTTGAAGAAATAGGAAGCTATTTATTGAACTTGTATGCATATTCTATTAAAGGGAGTTAATCAATATTGCTAATTTTGTTCATCTCGAACAAAATTAGCCATATTGGTTTACCTCCCTTTAAAATCAATCAAACTCACTCCGTACACTCATTCAATTTCATTCAAAAACCAATCCAATATCATTCAGCTTGTCAATTTTAAGATTTGGTAAGCTGTAGCAATACAATATCGGGATATCGAGCAATCAATTTCTTAACAATGTGAAAAATAGTATAACAGATTTTACATTGTATCTTTTATATTTTCTTTTGGCACCAAAATGGCGCGAAAACGACAATCGTTAAAACAGCTGTACAAAAATACAAAAATTACCATCAGAAACACTGAACAAGAAAAGATAGGTACAAAAATGCAGTCCAGCTACTGAAAATAAGTAGGATGTGCTGTTAGACGTCATGACGTCATTTCCTGCAAATTAAATAACGATTTCGGTTCGATATCAAAAAGTCGCTGACTAAAAAATATGAAATTTTAAATAAACTTTTTTATGGATACCAACTGTAATGCAGTTTTATCAATCAATAAATCGTCTTGAAACAAATCCGATACAACGATTTCCGTCTATTCTATTAACCATCAAAGCTCATTTCGAGGGGCTATTGCAACATTATTGTAAGTGCCTATATATTAATAGGCACTTACAATAGTGTTGCACTGACCCCTCGATTTGCACATTTTTCCACTAGCGTAATAACACCCGTCTAATGCAAAATATATTCGTCGGGGTCATGTCACGTGATATTTTAAAGCCGCATCTACAGTATTTTCATGAAAGATGAAGTTTCTTACGCGTTATGAATAAATCTACATTGGTTTTTGAAAAAAAATACAGTTTTGAGACTTTAGATGATGTAAATACCATACTATAAAATAGGTACCTTGTTTACATCATCTAAAGCCGCATGCATTTACAGTATTTTCATGAAAGATGAAGTTTCTTACGCGTTATGAATAAATCTACATTGGTTTTTGAAAAAAAATACAGTTTTGAGACTTTAGATGATGTAAATACCATACTATAAAATAGGTACCTTGTTTACATCATCTAAAGCCGCATGCATTTACAGTATTTTCATGAAAGATGAAGTTTCTTACGCGTTATTAATAAATCTACCTTGGTTTTTGAAAAAAAATACAGTTTTGACATAGCAATGATAAAACTACTTAAGATTGGTTGACTTTCAGCTTAAGGTAAGATAGCTACTTCAATATTTAATTGGTCAAAATGACAAATTCTACGCTGTACTCGAGTCAATGGATCTTAAATATATCTGCATTCAAAATTTAGTTTGTCAATTGGTGTCGACAACTCTCAACTTCCACTTATTCAAGGTTAGATTATGAGGCCCCGTCGACCAATCGATGAACTGTACGAAGACAGATTACCTTTTTTATAATCCTCATAAACAAACATTTCCTTTGCGAACTCTTTATGAGTCTAATATTTAAAAGTCGACTCGTCAAATTTAAGCCAAATTTGGTCATGCCCTGCAAATACAAAAATAAACAAACAATACCATACTACACAAAAGGTAACTTGTTTAAATCATCTAAAGCATTACCATGAAACGAGAAGTATCTCATTTTTCTAAATTCTTAAAAACCGTGAATGAAAATCTATAGGTAACTTATAACTAAATTCAGAACGTGAATGTGTGAACAAGATATAAAATCTTATATGGGTCTACTTGAACTACTGGGTAAGCCGAAATGTCGCAATCACAGCCACTGATAACGTCTGTTATTAATTGTTTGTTTGTTTGAATGGGGTTTTACGCCCCTTTCACCAACTTTCAGTTATAGGACCAAGTTTAAAAAAGATAAATTTCCTTTTATTATTGTATCAAAAATCAAAGCGCAAACAAATTCACTCATCCGCTATAATTCAGCGCTTCCTCGTGGAAAATGGAAGTCAAGTGATATCTACCAAGATCATACTGCACTTATGTGCATGCTGATCTCCGCCATTATCCCTGTCAAAAAAATAGAGAAATGAGAGAAGATTAATAGAACAATTTGTTCTGTTAATCGAACGAATGTTTTACACGGGTAAAATATCGTACTTAGCAGCATATAGCCGCGATCTGAGTCTACAGAAATCTAGAAAGAGTTGATTAATGAACCGCAAATGATTGCATAGAAAGCCACCCCATCTAGGTCGACAACAGCGTTCTATATCTGGTAAAATTCGTTTTAGGGACATATTTGGTCCGAAAAGCGGACAATATTATATATACCGGATAGGGAGTAGTTGTCGGATGAGTTATTCGGTTAAAATAGTTCCATAAAATGTTTATTTAAATTATACAAAACTATTCTTAACTTAACACTTAAACAGAATTATACTCTATAATCAAATAGAAGACAATCTTGGTTACAGCATAACAAACTACTGCCTGAATAACAGCTTGATCTTTACAACGCGCATGCAAAAAAAGGCGGGTCAATTTTACGTCACCGTTAGCGTTCCGCAACTTTTTGTTTTCAAAATTTGGAAACGAGAGCATCGGAATAAATCGTGGCTAAGGGTAAGAAATCATCATTTATTTTGTCACAAATCAGTCTTTAAGGGATGCTTAAATAGCCTGTTATCCTTATTTTAATGTGGTCGAAGAAATCTTATCCAGTGGGACGGAGAAAACTGACCAAAGCGAGCTTGCGAGCTTTGGTCAGTTTTCTCCCCCACTGGATAAGATTTCTTCGCCAACTTAAGATGAAGAAATATTTGTGACCTTTAAACTTATCTATTCAAAACGTTGAGCTCGGAAATTAAACATTATTACAACAAATGTTACATTCGCCCCAAGAAGTCTTCGCCCAAAGTCCCATTCGCGATGCATTGTTTAACATTGAATTGCCTACCGAGAATAGTGAAGAGTGAGTTTGCAATCTAAAATAAGTAGGTTTGACTGATCGACCAGGGAAAAAGACCAGCTGGGGCCCAGCCACCCATAGCCCCTAGATTTTGGGCTCTGCCTCTGGGCCCCTAGCTAGATTTATGGAGAAAATGCCTATATCCTTGATGTTGAATATTGATTATTGGCAGTCTGGGCCCCTAAGTTAATATTTCATTTTTTCTCATATTATCAAAAAAATCATATATTATAATGACATATCCCTTTTTAGTATTTTTTCCTCTTTCTCAATCAAAATGAAATGCAATTCTTGTCTTTGCAAAATAAAGCAGGGGTTCGGGGGCGGCAGCCCCCGACATCCAACTACTTAAAAACTAAATACAAAACAAAAATACTTAGACTCTTTTTGGTAGTTCTCTATGTTGGGTCATAGAGAAATGAGAGAAGATTAATTGAACTTGTTCTATTAATAGAACAATTGTTCTACCTTACTAAAATATCGTATTTAGCAGCATATAGCTGCGATCTGAGCCTAGAGAAATCTATAAAGAGATGTGAAATAAATGGCACATCATCATGTAGAAGAGAACTCCATCTAGATCTACAATTGTCTGACATGTCTGGTAAAAATCGTATTGTTGAGATTTTTGGTCTGAAAAGTGCTCATTTGAACTACATCTATATCGGATACGGAATAGTCGTCGGATGGGTAATTTGGAAAAAAATAGTTCCATGAAAAATATAGCTAAATTATACAAAGGTATTAATTTGGTGAAAATGAAACTAAAATCTCAAATGTTTTTAGAAAATGAAAGAGAATTTATTAACTAGCGAGGACTACATCCATATCGAAACTCCAACATTTGAATTGTTATGCGGATGAAAATGCTAGTTGTTTACACGTCACCTTGGCGTTCTGCAATATTTATGTTTATGAAATTGAGATTTCCAAACAGCTAACTGGAACATTTCACTAAATGAGGTAGGATTTTGTGATACATTGCGTATTTGTATATTAAAATCATGGTGTAGAAACGGCATTTTTTCATTTTTGCTTGTAGGAAGAAAGTTTATCCGGTGGTGGCGGAGAAAACCGAACAAAGCTAGCTTGCGAGCTTTGTTCGGTTTTCTTGAACCCACAGGATAAACTTTCTTCGTGCAAGCAAAACCCAGTTAATGAAGATTCTGAATGACACTGCATTTTATAGCATAGTGAAGTTACCAAGAAGTTCGCTTACGTCCCCTGTCTCCATCGTCCCCAACATTTATCTGTTTCTACTTCACCGAAACACTTACATTACCGAATCACCCACTTTATCCGATTCACCCATTTACCCGTCTCAGTTTGTGTCAACCCAAGTCAAGTAAAATGAAAAAGAAATATTGAAAAAAATGACTAAAAACTATCATGAAAAATGAGAGAAAAACGATTGAACAATTTGTTCTTATAGTTGAAGGAATATTTTCCATTGCTAAATTGTTAGGAGACCAAATCCATACTTAATTAACAGAAATCAATTCGAGCGCCTGCTAAAGCTATTTTTTCCATTTTTAAAAACAAAAAACTCATACAGAATATAGAAAAAAATGAATTAACTTTACAAGGTGGCAGGGGTTCGGGGGCGCCGCCCCCGACATGCAGTAGATTATCAGTAAAGTAATTGAGCTATCAACGGCTAATGTAGAATGTTTTAAACATATGGGTGAATTTTATTGAATACTAATAACATTGCTGCCTTAGACAGATGGAAATATTTACTAATTTGCTTATATATTCATCCCCTCTAATGATGATTGGTCTTTTAAGGGGAGCCTCATCATATGGCGTTTTTTCTCACTCTGGTGCCATATTTCGAAGGGACTCGTCCTTAGGATAACTTCTGTGAAGTTATAATTTTTGAAATCCGAAGACTAAAATGAGAGAGTTTTTTTTATAATTAAATGTTGTTTTATAGCAAATTGACGATAAGAGATGTGACAGCATATTATATTCGAGTTTAAGACAAATACGGTAGAAAACAGAAATTGCAAAAGCAACTGTATTCACCTTATACAATGTGTCATCCACAATAAACGTGCCTCCTATGAAATACAACCCCCGGAGGCCCTTAACTATCCGACCAACACCAAACTCTCCAGGCCTTTTTCTAAGGTTTAGGGGAAAGGTGGCGGGTCCTTTCTGAAGGGGAAAAATTCACTGGGAGGGGAATTTTCATATCACATAGTAAAATATCAATCAAAATTCATGATTTGTGTGTGTTTTTAACTATGATCAATGATCAAGGCATGTAAGCTCATTTAGATGATAATTTTGGCCTAAAGAAATAGTAGAAATCTTTTTGATCACAATGGAGAGTTTTCCCTTGACTTAAAATTATTTGGGTCATCATTTCCACCCAAGTTCAGTATTTGGAGTCATTTGTTCATTATAGGGAGACACAAAAATTGTTAAGCAAATAAAATATGAATATTTTCATTTGGATACAAAGCACATTTTCTACAACTGCCTGTACATAATTAATGATGTGTGTAAAGGCACTAATAAGTTATTAAATTATTTTTTTGTAATTGAAAACCCCAAATTTTCTTTACCTATTTTTTTTTTTATCTTACTGAAGAAACCTTTTTTCATCAACTAAAAATCATATTTCTGTGGAAAAAAATACATGTTCATAGCCTGCCTTTGTGTTCTTTCTTGTTTTAAGGTCTTCTTTCCAGAGCTACAGATAAGATGCGTTTTTGCGTGAAAACGCATTTAAAATAAATAAAAACGCATTTGAAGATATTTAAGGGGGTACAAAAACGCATTTCAAATCGCCGATCAGCATTACTAATGGTTCTAAGTGCGTATTTCCGAACGTACGACGCCTTAACACAATTCACATTTCCTACAGATGACACTTATCGAGCGTGTCTAGTACCGTTGGTCTCTGATTTCTATATTTTTTATAATCGAATAATGAAAAAGCTGGACTAAATATTCCCATACAAAATATGGGGAATGACATCTAAACATTGGCGAGTTCAAAGCAAAAAGTTGGCACAGAAGTACACAACCCTTTCAGTCATGGTGAAAAAACGAATCCGTTAAATTGTACCATTCCGTTCCGAATGTGCAACACTATTTTCTTTGCAAACAATATGTTTAAACCGTGAAAAATTTCTTTCGCCTTTGAAAATAGTAATCTGAATTACTTTCTCATGGAAACAAACATTAATCTTCAACATTACATGGGTCTAGATTTCATCTATATTAACAGTTTCTTTACGACTTTCGGAACCGCTAGAGTGCAAATTCTCTTTTACAAATCGTATCAATAAAGAGGAAGAAAACATGATTTGGGGATCAATTCTGGAAAGAATTATTGGTAGCTAATCTTATTCTACCTGAATTTTTCGAAATTTTCCAGTTTAAAAGCACAAAGACTAATTTTATTTTCCGCTTATTCGTACCCAAGAACGTTCGACCCACCAAATTATGTCCGTTTTTATTTTCAATAAAAACCACAAGTGATTGTAACATTGTGACTTAAAAAGACAGTTCTATTTTTTAACCCTCTTAACCTTGGATTCATCAGTCTTAAATCAAAGTACTGAAAGCACTGACAGATTGAGAGGATTTTGACAACCTTGTTATGTTATTTCTATTAATTTCAGAATTTTTTTCTCTCGAGGAGGAAAGACAATTATATTATGGATGATATTATTTGCCCAATAAAATGTTCAGTTTGACAGGCTTGGCTTTTGTCTGACAGTTTATAGACCACAAAAGATTGTCAGGCCAACTCTCTGACAGTTTTTCTTGGTCCTTCGTCATCATCTGCCAATTAGATTTTTTCAAAATATCAAAGGGTAATGGGCCTTATGGCATGCTATTGTTCATTGTATATTGGTCAAAATAATAAATTAATCCCTCCCCCCAGTGAATTATTGGCAAGGAAACATTGATGCTCTTTCTGTGAAGGCAACTTGAGACTGGCAACATCAAGGCATAACAGGACATCCATTAAATATAGAATTTGAGTTGTGACACCATCACAGGTATTTAACAGGGCAATTGTAAAATATCTCTCAATGATATTATTATTATAAATGTCCATTATTATTATTCAGGATTTAAATAGCTAAATTGTTTTTTTAAACAGTTAAAGATGAGAACAACTCATATTAACCCTTAAATGATTTTTCAGCATTGCTGCATTATAAATCAGCATTACAGAAATAAATAGGGGGTAAAAACCCTTTAAGACTGAAAATTAACTGTAGCTCTGTCTTTCTAAATAATCAGTTCTGGAACAGTCACAGGAACAGATGTAGGGACAGAGAAAGTGTCTCTGAATTAACTAAAAAAAAAATAGATGTAAAAAAAACACAAAACAAGAGCTGTCACTGTAAGATGACAATGCCCCCGACACCGCTTTGATTTAGAAGTTATGGCCAATGTTAAAGTTTTTGGACGGAATGACGGACGGACGGAATGACGGACGGACAGACGGACGGACGGACAAGTCAAATTTATGATGCCTCCCTATCGGGGGCATAAAAAGCTATTTAAAATCGAACACAAATTGGGTAAATTAGGTCATTTATAGGGTGAAAATTGGTTTAAGAATGTTTATTCTAAAGTAATCCAAGGTCTTTTTACCTAAATTAGTATATTCTTGCCATTATAGAATAGTTCTGTTGAATAAATCTATAAATTGTGTATCCGAATATCATACCTGTCCGGTAACTGGTACAGTTTGGCTGGTGAAGGGCAGTTTTTTCCGATACCTGTCTCAGTAAATTTTTAGTTTTTTAATGCCAAAGCAATTAAGTGCTTGCATTTTTAGACCACAAAGAGTTTTCTTTAATACTTTTCCCCTTGAAAAACTATTGTTTTCCTCCATAATTGTGTTTTTAAAACTGCCGACGAGTGCTTGCCAAAAATGACAGTCCCGGCAAAAAGCAACCCTAATATATGTCTTAAGGCTTTAAAAAGTCATTAAAATTAATTGGCAACTACTAATGAAAGAGATTTTATGGTTTGGAAATAAAGTTTTGCTTTTTATGTATATGGCAGCCTAATTTTAATCAAAACTGGTATAAAGGGCAACTTGATTGTGTCCCGGTATTGCAGACGATTTTTATTTGCAAGTCGTGTTTATTTAAAATGCGAAACAATGCAAGATTTTGTTCGTCTGGGAAAAGCCTTCTGAGACCTTTTGGATAGGGGAATTTTTATCTGAAATAGGGGAAAAAAGTATATGTTTTCAAGAGGGGATTGGTGCCGAATTTCGGCCCCCAAAACAGCATAAAAAAAGGCCTGCTCTCCGTTGTCCATAGTGAAAAAATCTAGTCTATAATTTTACCAAAAAATATTAGAACTGTTCCACAGTCCGATCTTCAAAATGTTTTGTTTAAACTATCTTCCATCCTTATTAGGATTGGAATGATTAAGTGATTCACATTCATCTTCAAAAGATCGCCAGATATTCTAAATGTAAAATAGGGTCACAAAATCACACATTTTTCAGGAATCATGAAAGGTGAAAATGTAACAGATAACTTTAAAGAATTCTCTTAGATTATGAGGTTTGACATATAGAATCAAACATTTATTTCCAAATCTGTTTTCAAAGTAAATCTTTTTTTGTTGAAATTGCTCCAAAAATGTTAATGAGATAGACAAATGAGAGAAGATTAATTGAACTAGAAAAAAAATATGTTAATCGAATGATTGTTCTACCTGACTTTGTCACTAAAACATTGTATTTGGCAGCATATAGCTGTGATCTGGGTCTAGAGAAATCTAGAAAGAGATGTGAAATAAATATCTCATAATCATGTAGAAGAGAACTCCATCTAGGTCTACAGCTCGATGACATATCCAGGAAAAAATCATATTACCATTTGGTCTGAAATGTGTTGACCATTGACCAATAACGGATACAGAATAGTTGTTGGATGCATAATTTGGTAAAATATTCAGTAAATATAAATTGAGGGTTTATGTTTTGTATTTGACTTCAATGGCTGGGGAACGATTCTTATATTCAGGCCTAAATATATAAAAGTTTTAAAAACTTGACAAAAAACTTTTGTGCATTAAAATGGGGGTTTGGGGGCAGTGCCTTGACTGGGGAAACTTGTTTAGTTCTACATTAAACAAAAGAATATTCCTTAGAAAAAAGTGTTACTGTCTTGGTGAAGTATCAAAACTGTACTGAAACGAATTGTGTACTTTCCAGGTAAGCATGATTACCTCCCAGAGTTCCCATTTACGACGTAAAAGTATCTGTATACGCATGAAAATCAGCTCAGACGCAAAATTTGAATACTCGTCGCGTCCATGGGACGCAAAATAAAATGAATGGCAAAACAATGTATTTTCATAAATCTTGTGTAAAACGTCAGATAATCCTAGCGAAAACAATCCAAAATGTTTCAAAGTTAGACAGATTTGAAGCAAGGTCACAGGATTTCCAAAGTTACTATAAATAGACTTCGCCAACGTCTAGCCGAAAAGTTGCGATTGTTGGGATTCCCGTTTTTTCGCTGGTACCCGAACTGTCAAAATTATCATTTTGAGGGCAATTTAATAGCCGAAAACCAACTGTTACTTTCATTTTGTAAATAATAATGGCTTCTCCAGCCAAGAAAAAGAAACACTCGCGGTCTTTTCAAGACCAGTGACTTGCCGATCAGGCGTTCAAAGACTGGCTGATAAAAGACAAGTCAGATTCGTCTGCTGTTCGAATGAAGTATTTTACATATTAAGTATTTGTTGTGAAACTAAGCAGAAGAATATTTTTACTACGGGCTGCAGGTACTTTGAGGTATGAAGCAGACGACAATTTTCATTTGACGTATCACAGCGTTTGTATAGCGTCGAAAGGTTTTCGTTTGCTTGTAAGAGCTGCCGTAAATATTTTACTTTTGAAAATAATGTTAGAAAGCGTTTCTTTTGGTCATATTGACTTTAAAGTAGAAATTTGTTGTTTGTTTGTTTGTTTACCTATTACCAGAAGTCTAAATTTTAGACTTGTCATAAATCAAAGTTCATGAAGACCACAATTTCAAATGCCTGAGAATTTCACATTTTTTGGCCTTCTGGAGTAAAAAAATTGTGGAAATTAAAGAAATTGCTTGTCACAAATATTTTTTTTATTTTGCACAATGATTTTTCAAACCAATATATGAAAGCTGCTGCACATCACAAAATTGTGATTACTTAGGTATATAACTCGAGAATATCCCAGAAAACATTGAGGCAAATTGAGAAAATGCTTATTATTAGCAGTTTCTTCTTTTGCTTCAATGTTTTCCCAAGCCACTTTTACTGGGAATATCAAATGATTTGTGGAAGTCAAAATTGGACTCAACTGAAAGTGGTTGGGACTCAACTTTTTCTCCTGCACTGGGTCCCAGGGACTCAATATTTTTTTATGTAAATGGAAACACTGCCTCCCTAGCAAAAAAATGAACCATTTACAATTTGCTTGTTAAGAGACAATTAGTAAGAGTCAGAAAATTTGATAAAACTTGGTAAAAAAGGACAATAAAAGGTTAGTAACAACTTATTAATGGAAATGTATCCTTTGGATGTGTGTGATTTCTTGCTTTATGTGCATAGGTTGCATTTGACCTTGAGTCTCAATTGTTAACAGGTTAATGAATTTCATGTAATTAGGTCATTTTGTTTGACAAACGCTCAGTTTGATATTAAAGTTTCTACAGCAGGTTTGGCAAGGACATTATTTTTGGTGAAGAGTCTACAAGGGAAACTCGTCAAATATCGGCCAGATAAACCTCATAACATACTTGTTAAAGAAGACATTGATCAGTGTCTTGCACCCCTTCTTTGTCCTTATAATTTCACTTCCCACTGTACAGTTCCTATCTGTGATTTGAAACAGGGGTTGGGGACAACATGGATTGTTTTTCAACATATTAACCTATCAATGTTAAATATTTAAGAAATATACTATGATTATGAATATCTTCTCATCTTGATAGGCGTATTTCTAGAATACTATGGTACAGTACAGTACTCTCATTAAGGGCCAAAATGGGGAATTTGTGTAATTCCAGGTTGGAAATTCAGGATTTTCTTTCCTGACGCCAGAAATGCCTGTTTTTTCAAGCAATTTCTTCTTATCGACAAGTTTCTCCCCCAAAATAACCATTTTCTGTCAAATACCAATAGTTGCAAGCTCATGTTATCTTCAAAAACTCATATAGTGAACAATCTACAGTTTTGACAAGAGATGTAAAGGAAACTGGTTACTGCCTATAGATGCATTTGTTTTGAAAATACTCTCCATCGGACTCCTTACCTGCAGGAACAAGGAGTCTCGGACCCCTGGACTCCCCTTAGTGACAAAGCTTGTTAAATCTGAAGCTATATGTAATCCATAAGCTGTATTTACTTGATACTGTATATGTACATACAAAATGCAAGTTTGAAAATGTAATGATAAGATTACAGAATCTGTGCTCTCAATAAGTGGACCTCGACTTAATATATGTCCAAGATTTCAGAAATAATGTCTGGAAAATCGGACCCGGGTGTAAAAAGCCTTCAGAGATTCAAGGAAAACATCCTGTAATTTGACCCTGGATGTTTTACAGATTTACCGTATTTATTCTAATAATCGCCCGGGCGTTTATTAGAAAAGTAATGTTCGACGCAGTTGGGGGTGGGCGATTATTGGAGGTATTCTGTTGGGCAATAACTCAAAATTACTATATACGGACCTACAATGTCCCTAAACAATGACAATGTTATACGTATCTGATAAATACAAAATAAATTTCCAAAAATGAGGAACAAAGACGCATAATAATGACACTACTCGGACCTCGCAGTTTGCCCATTGTCACCGTTTTTGAATAATCAGAGCGACACGCTGCTTTACATAACATCGCTATGAAAGGGATTCTCGCGAAAACACTAAAACTATCGACATCGGCAAGTGATAACGCCGACGACATTGCTGTTCTGTTTAGATTTTGAATCTTAAGCCAGACGATCGTAGTGTTCAGTAAGTGATTCTCCAGTTTCAGAAAATTGTATTATTCTTCGTTTTCGTAGATTAGAATATACTGCATATCGCGGTCATGATTCCAAAAAATCGTAACTACATCCGATCATAGTGCCGTTGCACGCACTTATTTTAATATTCACTTCGCATTTCAATTTTAACCTATTGTTTTCTCCTTGTATATTTTTCGATAAATTACAAGAAATGGATTAAAACGCCCTAATAGGAAATAGTCGTATCGCCTACCTGTTGCGAAAATAAAATTAAGTATCCTGTTTTCCTCAATTCTAAAATCCGCAACAAAGTCACAAAGAGACGGCCAAATAATAATTTTAAAAGGGTTTGGCATCTACCGAGACAAGCGTTGGGCGCGTGCAAGTTCCCAACACTTCCAAAAATAGCCGTCGGCGTCTTTGATCATCTGTTCACCCTCTGTGTGAAATAAACTGTTCCGCGTCCTTTACCTCGTTGCGAGACAAAAATATTTATTTAATTTGCCTGTATTGGCCAGATTGCTACTCGGATTTAATTTCGGATTTAAAAGAAATATCATTGAATATCGGTAAATTCTTTTTATTCAGTTATTTAAGAATATCGTAGTTTTAGATTAAAATATAGTCCCATGTTTCGGACAAAAAATATTTATTTTTCCGTCAGTGGAAGCTGAAAACACAGCTACGTCTGACCGGAAATCTTGCACGCATTCTTTCTTTGACATCGGACTTAAAAAATGTTTGTGATAATCAGTGTATAGGATCATTGAAAACATAGAACTTATTCAAATCTGAGTAAATTATGCAGTAACGACCATCGCAAACACAAAGATCACAAGCAATTCCCAATCTTCAGTAGGGCCTAACTCTCGAAAACGAATGCCCGTTCACCTAAATAAACGAATCAACAGTGTTTTTTGTTTTTGTCGTAGGTGTTGCATGAACTTTATAGTATTTGTTAAAATAATTTTGAAGTTTACATTCCGGCAATTTTTCTTAAATCGGGGGATGGGCGATTATTAGAATCATCAACTTTTTCCGAAAATTGGTCTTAAAATGGCCGATTTTGAGCGGTGTTTTGGGGGATGGGCGATTATTAGAATATGGGCGATTATTAGAATAAATACGGTATCTATTAAACTAAAAGAGTTTAAAGTAAGTCCATGCTTACAAAAAATCTATTTTAAACCCGACTATATAAATTTAGCTGGCCAAAACAAGTCATGTGTAAAGTGCGGAGTAATAGATGCTCGCTATTACAACAGTCTATGATTGCAATCTTGGGGAAATCCTGATGATGTCATTAAAATTGTCTGCAACAACATGGCCGAGTTTTCTTGTCTTTAGTTGTGCAGATAATTTGGGTAAGATTAGATAAGTTAACCCTTGTCACGCTGAATAAATTCTAGGTATAATTTGAATCAAAATCAAAGGGCTATACAGCACTGCAAGTACTAACTGTCGGTCAATTTTCATTAGAAAAGCACAATCTAATGATAATTCTGGTTTGAAAATGACAAACAGGTGGTATGGACAAAGATTAGACTGCACATAATTATGTACAGGCTGATCTTTGTCTATACCTCCCAACAAAGCAGGGTTCAGCATGACAAGGGTTAAGATACCCAAGCCTCAAGAGTAGCAAGAGTTGCATTCATGATTGACAATAGTTCTGAAATAAGCTGTCCATGTTGTCCAACAAGCTGCACTGATAAGCAGATTTTCATGGCTAGGTTGTTCGTAGACTTTGGAAAAATCTCCTAGAGAAAAATATTTTCTCTAAAAAGTTTGCTGTTTTCTCATGTAATCCCATGTCAACAGTAAGTCTATTTCTAGGATACTTTTAGTTTCTTTTTTCAGCAACATCAATTTTGTTTTTAATATTTTGCATTTGCAGACTTCAAAATTCAACAGACAGATGAAAAATATGTCTTTTATCGGGGGGGGGGGGTCATTTCTTTAAATGTTAAATAGTGAAAACTTTGAAAATCATTTTCTTATAATCTAATTGATGGATATCAACCAAATTTTCTCATGAGGGATCCTTGGGTGACCCTTTATCAGTCAAAAAATAAAACATCTATTGTGATCAGATAGAAACATGTCTTTTATAGGTGGAGGTCATTTCCTCAAATGTTTTATAGTCAAAACTTTGAAAATCATTTCTCATACTAATGCTAATAATCAACTTTAAATAGTGATCCTAAGATGACCCTTTATCAATTTACAAAAAAAAAAAATATTGTGATCAGATGAAAAATAGATCTTTTATGGGCAGAGGTAATTTCTCTCTATTTCATGGTGGAAACTTTGGAAATCATTTTCTCAAAATGTAACTTACGGATACCTACCAAATTTCACATAAACGATTCTCGAGTAAACCTTTAAAAGGCTACATTAACTAATGTGATCAGAATGACTAAAATAGAAGAAAAAGCAGAAATTTTTCAGCATATGACACTTAAAAACACTTATTTACTTGAAATAAACATTCATTCATTCACTTAATTTTTTGTTTAATCATATCAGTAGATCCCAGCCAGTGGAGCAAATCAGCTACTCAAGCAGCTCTAGTTAGTTTCATATTTCTATGGAATCATCAAAATATTCTTCTTATCTTTAAATCAAAAAAAGAAAAAAAATAAATAATATGGGTTGAACCTATTTGATCATCAATTTGATGTCTTGACAAGATTTCTGATCAGCTGAAAAAAATGCTTTCATACCCCAAGGACATAAAATCTGAGCATGCAGATTTTTTTTATGCCCCAGTGCAAAATGGTTAAACTAAATTCATCATTCTCAATCTCAAATCATTTGTAAAATATTTTAAATAAATTACATATTTTTTTATTTATAAAATAAGAAGGTATAGTCCGTTTGACTTCTATATGGACCAACATTTTGCCGAAAATATCAGAAATTAAACGCATGAAACGCATATTTTTCTTGTTTTTCCAGCTAATACCATGACGAATTTTGTTTTTCAGAATTTTTGAATGTAAAATAATGATTTTGTCCGTCCGTTTACATGTTAACTTTTAGCATTTCATACCTACTTGTGACGGTATTAAACGGAACAGCGAATTGTATAACCAAAAAAAGTACTTATTTGCATAGGGGCCGAGTCAAAAGAGTAAGATTTTAAGTGTATTGTATTACTATTAAATCAAGTTTTTCAACATATTTAAGTTTGTCTAAGATTTTTGCTACCGTTGGATACCAAATCTGTGTATACTCTCTCTTTCTTCAGAAACTGTTTGACCAGATAATTGATTATTGATTTTATTCATTCTGAGATGAACCCTATATTTACATGTTAAGACCAATCAAAAAGCATTATTAAACGAAGTAGTTGGGAATTTCACGAGGAAAACTTAATGAAAAGGCGAGTAATAACGGTAAAAATCACGTGCTATTTAAGTTTAAGGTGACATGACCGTCGATATGCTAATTAGCATGTCCAAATAAGGATTAATGGACATTTCATCTTTCAAAAGTTTAGTATAAAACCACGTGTTTTTACTAAATATGTTGACATTTTCTTACTACTGAACAGCCTCCATCACCCCTCGTGTTTAAGAATGGACAATGCGAAAATATTAACATTAACTAGATAGACAAAATTATTATTTTGAAATCATTTTATTTTAAAAAAATATTTTTTGGAATGGTATTAAGCTGAAATTAAGATTTTACTACATACAAATCCTTTATTCAAACGCAATTTTATGTAATTGATGAAAAGGTTGGTCCATATAGAAGTCAAACGGACTATACAGGTAATGTTTTTAAGTCTTGGGGGCATGAAACTAATATTTGGTCACACTAAGGGAGTTTTGTATCAATCTGCTTGGAATTTTCAATATAGAGTGATAACGTTATGGTTTCACATCTCCATGAACACCCATTCATTGAGACTTTTCAATTTAGAAGAAAAAAAAATCTTTCTGTTTGCGGGGCTGGTGTTTGACCTTTAAACTAGGGTTTTGACCCTCACAAATCTGAAAATATCTTAATTTGACCCTAGAAATTTCTCACAAGGGGTCATTTTGACCCCCTTGAGTGGAATTACTAAGGGTCAAAATTTGGTTCTATACCTAAGATTTTCACAAATTAGTATCTTAAGTTCTGCAAATTAATTACTTGTTTTATATCGTTACACAAAACAGTTAAAGCGACTCTTAAATATGCAAAATTCTACTTATGATTTGCTTTTTCTGTCATTTGACCCCGTAAAATTCAGATTTGACCCCTAGAATATCTTAAGTGAGGAGTCAATGACTCCCCAATTTCAAAAACTTACACGAGCCCTGTGTTTGGCCTTATTTTACAATCAGGGTCTTATTGCTGCAAATTACTCAAAATCATGTATGAAGGTTCGATTCCTTCCCCAGACTGTATAAAATGCTGGTGCATAAAGGGACAAATTGTCTGGAGGTCCCACATGATTTTGATATGAAAACATAATTATATGATTAAAGAAGAGAACAAATAACATGTGTAAAAAAATACATGCTTCCTAGTGATTGGTTAATTGTTTCATTGAAATTATACATAATATGCATGGAGATTATTATTATGCCATTTTGATATTGATATAGTGTGATTTGCTTTGTAGTTTCATGCCTCCATGAATTAAAAAGACCTACCCTTGCAGGGCATGCATTTTTCACTCGGAAATCTTTGAAATTCTCAAATTGAGAAGGACCAAATTGAATGAAACTTAGCCAAAATGTTTTCTTGGATACTCTTTCTTTAAATTCTAATTGCCTCAGAAGCATGGGAGTAGCAGGACTTGGTATTCTTACAATGAAATCCTTGATAGATCTCCTCCTAACGGCTGGGCTGATTTCAATGAAACTTTGCCAGAATGTTCCCTGATTATTTCCCAAAGATGGTGTCAAATTCTAAATTTCAATAAGCCTGGCAATTTTCCACTATCAAACCATGAGACATCTATCTCTCCTAAATCATTAGATCAATCTAAAAGTCATAGAATAATTTATTCAATATACATGAAAATGTTATCGTGTTGTACGATTTCAAAGTGTTTTTCAACAATGTTGGAGCATTTCAAATTGGTGGGGTTGATTGTTTGAAAAGAATGGAGTGTTGAGCTAGGGATTTATAATGTTTTGCTCAAAATTATTGCCAATGTCAAGATGTTATAAACTGTATCATATTGAATCGGGGCTGTGGCGACCAAACCAGAGTCTTCACTACAGACGCTCAGTAGATAGAGAGTATTATATACCTGAATATACTTTGGCAAATTTGCATTTTCATGCAGTGTGATTAGGTTTTGTGTTTCATATTTCAATGAAACCAAAGAATACTCTTTTCAACTTTTAAATGTAGAATTTTCCGTCAAAACTAGAACAGCTGTTTTCACTATTTTTAAATCGTACTGCGAAGCAGTAGATTTATATCTACGGTTTTCCAGAAATCCAGTCTGTTTGACCCACTACATTTTTACCATTATCTTCTGAGCAATGTGTTCAAACCAAATTATGTGTTTTCAAACACCGAAGAAACGGCCTTTTCAGTCACAATCTACAAACTTTGTTTATACCTTATTTACTTTTCGACAAATAGAGAAGAGGCTAATACAAAATTTGATGTAATTTTCGCTTTTAGTAATTACCAGTTAGTATTTTCAGTGTTTATTACAAGATTTTCGGTTGAGTAAAGGAGTTGAAACGTACAATAGGTTAACTGTATAATTAATTTGTAGCACTTACAATATTACTGCTCTGAACTTTCTCGAACGGTCATTTACCAGTTGTAGGGCTGACAACCAATCAAATTCTGTTATGATTATCACTCGGTCAAAACCCACGCGTAAATTCAGACCACATGGTAGATGGAGATGCAAATGGACATCGTCTGCTCGAAATGTGTCAATTAACTTGTTTGTCATTAGTCAATAGTCGTCTGCACTCAAACAGGGAGCGTGGGAAGTTTTTTTTTTTTCGCATGTGTTAACAAATAGAAATAATTTTGTAATTTTGAAATATTTGATTTCAATGAGCACTCTGATCACGCTCCAATCCTATTTTCATTAAATTCAAATTTGAGTATGAAGAAAAATTATTCAACAACAAATAAACCGACAAAAACATACGATAAACTGATATAGGGGTAAGTTCATATCGGACTCGGTTTCGACCCGAGTTAACCGGGTTTCCATCAGAACGGCATCGGTTTCGACACTAGTGATGTCATTGTAACCTTTCAACCTCGACGCTTCTGATTCTGGGTCAGGCCGGTGTTACTTGGGTTCCAAAATGGCGTCGAGAATAGTGCACAACAATTCGATTACAAAAAAATAAATATTCTCTATTACTTTAAATAACAAATACTTTTTTCTTATTTTATATAGTATTTTGCACGAGTTTATCACATTTCTTAATGGGATAACGATATTTCATGGTAAATTAATTATTGTAGCGGTAAATGAGAAGTTTGTTTACTACCACCAGTGGGTAACTCCGTTCACATGAATGTCTTTTCTGCGCATGCATATTACAGTCAATTTTAGATTATTACATCATCTCACGCGTCTCTCGGGCTGCCATTTGAATTCCCCTAGGATAGTAGCAAGAGCGATCTATTTTTAGAACAACTCATGAATAATCATAGAGTGCTGCTAGATTTAATCGATTGGTCAGAAACCAAAGATATAAATAGCATAGTTGGCGATTTCACGTGTTTCTTGAGGGAAAATGCATTTACAGTATTTGGGAAAACCCAATGCTTGAAATACAAACATGTTGGTAATCAAAATTGTACATAGTTTAATGAAAAATGTTTGTTGCTAAACAGGTTTTTAAACTCTATAGAGAGAGGAATAATATCAACAGACAAGCTTTTAGCTTGGGGCTTGCTCATTATAACAACGTAAAAATCTGCTAAGAAATAATTTAGACTAGCAGAGGGCTATCGAATCAGCAAACTTTCAAAATCGGACCCACGAGGTTGGGTGAGCTGGCGATGCCCTCGAAAAGATGGAGTGTTAAGACTTACCAACTTTTATTGTCCAAATTTGAGCCCTTTTGATTGGCGAACTATTACACTATCCCAGCCTCTCAATGATTTACGATTTACAGTGCTGACAGCACTTTGATTCAAGATGTCTTCTTATGTGCCCAGGTCATCACATACAGTTGATAATATCTTCCTCCTGTGATCAAGTCTCTTGCCTTTGTGACCTTAACCTTGACCCTTGAAATTTTAAAATATGACTTTAAACTTGAATATATTTTCTGAAAGCTTACAGCTCAGACAATTATTCTTCATAATTGCACTGATTAAATGATCAACCTTATATTTGAGCCTGAGCGCGACATTTCCAATAATTGCAAATGTGCGCATAGCAAAGACTTTGGTCAGCCTGTGCAGTTGCTTAGTCTGACCAATTTTTTCACCATGCACTAGATAGGTAGATAAGGTCTTATTAGATTATGGTCTTTAGAATATAAAAAAATGGGTGGACGGACGTTTTGGCCACGGACGTTTTGGCCAGGACGTTTTGGCCAGGACGTTTTGGCCACAATAATTTTCAAAATAGGACCTTTTGGCCAAAAAATATTAATTGGGAGAATAAGTTTTTATGTGAAATTTTAATCATGTTAATAGTTGTTATTTTATTCATTTAGATAACAAAATAGATTTTTTCAGCATTTTGATGTGTTTATTAGCTCAATAGTATATCTTAATATATCTGAAGAAAAATAATAAAAAAAATGTTTACTCTACAAAGATAATGAAGAATAAATTGAAATTACTGTACTTTGAAATATCAGTGATATTAGTTTACAAAATGTAGTATCATGACATTATATGACAATATAGGATAAACAACATGAAAATATTTTCAAAAAGTACAATTAGATAATTTCTTTTGACCATAATTATTAATTCAAATCATCTAACAACTAGTAATGTAAGAATACCAATAATAAGCAATTAATAAACTAAGGATAAAACAGAAACTGCTTCATGTAGATCAAAGCAAGCTTGCTGAATTCTATATTCAGCATTTAATTGACCATTAAAAACAATTTAAGATTTTCCCATCAGCCCCCTCCCCTCACCAGCCCTCAAACTGTAGCCTGATTGTTGAATGAGAAATAGGATATATAGTTCCATATTCAATATCTAAATTACAACAAAAAATTATTTCATAATAAAAAATGATTAATCGTCTAATTTTAAGCAAACTTTAAAAAAAAATCATCTTCAAATCTGGATTTAATATTTAGCAAAAAACACATATTCATTTTTAAAGAAATTAACTCCTTTTCTCACACAATTTCGTTAAAGATATAATATTTTAATCAAGTAACTACACTTCTTATGTGGATAAAAAGACTAATGAAAAGAAACAGATAAAAAATAACATTTAATGGTTATATACATTCTTATACCCATATAATAGAAATTTGGCCAAAAGGTCCTACTTTGAAAATCATTGTTGCCAAAACGTCCGTGGCCAAAACGTCCTGGCCAAAACATCCGTGGCCAAAACGTCCTACATTCAAAAAAATGACCCTGAACTTTTATATTTAGTCAAGTACTGTTTATGACAAGCAGCAGTATGGACGAGCTATGTTGTCCACAGACAACTCTTGTAAACTTTCGGCTTGGTCAAGCTCACAAGGGAGCCTTCTAACTTTGCGGATTTTTATTTTTTAAAGATTTTTATCATTACTCATTCTTTCCCATGAAACCCTTCAGTTGTCACCATTCTTGAATTTCAACATGGAACCTAAATATACATTTTTTAAAAGTATATTTAGAGTCCCTGATTTCATCGAGGAAAAATGTAGACATTTTTGCTCCATCATATTAAATTATAAGGCATGAAGAGAGCATATTTTTAAATTCATGGAAGTATGAATCCTCTTTGGAACTGACTTATTCTTTGATTTCAATTAATCTTCTCTCATTTCTCTCCCGCGAAACCCTTCAGGTGTCGCCTATCTGGTAGAGGATATTGAATGAGTGGTCATTGAATACCGAATTTATTAAACGAGTCATCTATAACAGATTAAAACGAGGCTGCGCCGAGTTTTTATCTGTGTTAGATGACGAGTTTAATAAATTCGGTATTTTATGAGCACAAATGTTATATTCTATTGACAATATGACCCGAATTTTCGCGAAAAATCGTCAGAATTCCTGAAATTCGACATTTCAATTTTCCGCGAAACTTATAACGCCGTTTAAAACTGACGTCACAATATATACATTATGACGTCATTTTCGCGGTTACAAAATAGCGTTGTTATTCGCTCTGAGCTCATCTGCATAATTATTCCACTAGTGTAATAATACCCGTGTAATAACAAAAATATTCAACGGTGTTATTTCACTCCCGCGACGTAGGTCATATTATAAAAAGTAATATAGGTTCAGCATGACAAGGGTTTCCTAGGAGAAAATGATTAATTATTCGTTTCACAGAGGTCATGTGATATTTACCAAGATCAGACTGCACATATGTGCATGCTGATTTTTGTTCATACCCCTGCTAAATCAATAGATAAGTAGTAATTTTGTTCATCTTATCAAGGGTTTCGTAAGAAAATATGATTAATTTTTCTTGTTCAAAGAGGAAATCATGTGATATTTACTCAGATTTGACTGCACATTTGTGCATGCCAATCCCTGCCAATACCCCTGCATAACAGTTAACAACATCGTGAAATTGACAAGGTGAATGATTTTGGAATGATTTAGGAATGATTTAGGAATGAAATTGAATGGGTGTGTGGAGCGTGTTTTGAGTGAAATTAATGGGAGGTAATCCTATATCGCAAATTTTGTTCAAACATGAACAAAATTTCGATATTGATTACCCCCCTTTAATAAAATATGAATACAAGTTCTATACACAGCTTCCTATTTCTTCAAGAACCTATCAGAAGATAAAAATTTGAATTAGTCAGTGAAATCGGATTTTTTTTCTATCAAAATTTGTTTTGAACGACATTGTTTATCCTTTATTTTTCAAAGGGTTTGAGCGTTTTTGAATGGATTGAGTGAGTGGTTGTAATGAATAAATGGAGCGCTGAGTGATCGATTTAGAATGGTTTTGATTGGGGTTAATGTCAATTTCACGATATAACTAACTGTAGTAATATATTTACGAATTCAGAATGATAAGGGTTTCTCCAGAGAATATGAATAGTGTTTCATGTCTAAAGAGGAAGCCAGGTGTTATTTACTAAGATCAGACTGCAAGTCTGTGCATGACGATCCTTGCTCACTCCCTGCAAAATCAATGGTATATCGAGTTCAGCATGTCATGGGTTTCCTCGGACAATAAAATAAAGCTTTACAGTCTAAAGAGGGAGTCAACTGGTGTCGACAACTCTCAACTTCTACTTATTCCAGCTTAAGTTGTGAGGCCCCGTCCACCAATCGATGATCTGTACGAAGAAAGTCTACCTTTTTATATACCTCATAAACAATCATTTCCAATGCGAGCCTCTATCTGAATCTTAATTTTCACGAAATACATTATTTCTTTTCTTTAATGCTTTTCGGTGGTTTATCGAGAAATAACGGTAGATTATCACTTGATATTCTCATCGCAAAAGCAGTGAAATTATCAAAAACTTAAACCCTGTTTTGGTGCATTTCATCCTATCTGACGTCATCTATGCGGGGCGAAATAAGTGACGCCACAATGAACGTTGCATAGCAATCACGCGCAAAATGACGCCTTTACGAAAATATGTCCTAGAAATTTCCCATTTTGTCTCATTTTTGCATTAAGAAATAGAATAATCGTTTGTTTTTCGTGTAAGATCGATAAATATTTCATTTCGTGAACAACAAAAGCTATATTTTTCACTCGTGGCTCTACCACTCGTGAAAATATAGCTTTTGTGGTTCACTCAATGAAATATAAATCGATCTTACACTGAAACAAACGATTATCCTCTATATACATGTAAACTTAACGCATAAACTCTGAAATTGGACGAAATAATCGATATTTTATTTCTTCCCTTTGAGAAATATGTACAATATACTGTTAACGACATCGTGAAATTGACAAGTGAATGATTTTGGATTGATTTAGGAATGAAATTGAATGAGTGTGTGGAGCGTGTTTTTGAGTGAAATTATCGAAAGGTAATTCTATATCGCAAATTTTGTTCGGGATGAACAAAATTGCGATATTGATTACCCCCCTTTAATAAAATATGCATACAAGTTCTATACACAGCTTCCTATTTCTTCAAGAACCTAACAGAAGATAAAAATTTGAATTAGTCAGTTAAATCGGAATTTTTTTCTATCAAAATTTGTTTTGAACGACGTTGTTGATTCTTTATTTTTCAATGGGTTTGAGCGTTTTTGAATGGTTTGAGTGAGTGGTTGGAATGAATTAATGGAGCGCTGAGAAATCGTTTAGAATGGTTTTGATTTGGGTGAATGTCAATTTCACGATGTAACTAACTGTACTTTCTATAAAACGTAAATCGTGTTTTCGTAGATGCTTTCAAACCAAAACCAGCTAATAAAAACAAGGAATGATTTGTTCGATTTGAATGGAGGAATGAAGCATTTTCAGTCATTGTGGTAAAGTTTCGAATGGTATCGGAGCGTTTCTGAATGGTTTGAGTGAATGTTTGCAACAAATGAATGTTCCGATTGGTGAGCGATTAAGAATGACTTATGACGGGTTGAGTATCAATTAAATATTGTCTCTTACTATGTTAAAAATATTCTGCGATAGTGGAGCGCTGGGCGAGCGATTGAGAATGGTTTAGATAGATGTGAATGTCATATTCACACTGTTATTGTGTCGCCTCATTGGCGACACTCATTGCAGTATACATATTCTATTTTTTTAGAAATTACATCATATGGAAGGTATCCCTGAATCCGAAAATCGCATATTCATTTCACACAACAACTGTTTTATAAGGTCGATTGATTAAGCATTACCACAAAATATCTTTTAAAGTTCATTAAAACATTAAATACACTTTAAAGTTTATGAAATTAAATTTGCAAAGTACCTTCATTTCGCCTTTCAGTTTCTACTTCCGGTTGTTCCCGGGTATTTATGTCTGAACACCAACCAGTTCAAGGCAACTTGGAATATGTCTAATTGTCTAACAAAATCAAAGAACTTATGGTGACCGATCAACTTGGCTCATTGGCAACTCGGCCCAGCGTATATCTCGGCCCCTAATCTTATGCCAAACCAATTTAATGAACGATTATTTACTAAGTAAAGTTATTTCATAAAAAAAAATATTTCATCTTCGTCCAACTGTACGGTAATTATGTGTGTATGCATCAGCAATTTAATTCTAAGTATTGGCACATTTCAAACATGTTCAAACAATTATTTGATATGATAATGATAAAAACACAAGATAATATTTTCAAAAAAAAAAAAAAAAAAAAAAAAAAAAAAAAAAAAAATTAAAAAAAAAATAGATAAATAAATAAACAATAATAATGATAAAAAAGATAAACATAGCAATGTATAACTGTGTCATAGGTACAAAACTTTAACATAATCTATGAAATATAATCTACGATACTATATACTATATATCGGGGCCGAGTTGCTCGGGCCGAGTTATTCGATGTGCTGAGTTGAGGACAAGCAAAAACAAGCCAGATTCAAAAGAGCTAGAATCTCGCTTTTACCGTCAAGGCGTTTTTTCATTCATTTAAAACAACATAAATATAACTCTGAAAGAATTATATCTGTCTTGAAAATCAAAATCCAAAAAAAAAAAAAAAAAAAAAAAAAAAAAAACTCGATGCACATCAACTTCTCTAGCAACGTCTTTATTCTATTTTTATTTTTTTTTTTTTCGGACCACTGGAATCGTATGAAAATATTGTTCATTGTAGAGTAGCAATCATTTTTAGGCATTGACACACCATTAATCTTCACTATTCTTCTTTTTAACACTACTGAGCACAACGTGCTCTACATGTATCAAAGCTTTAAGGATCACCCAGCGCCATCCGTTGTCAACAATCTTAAAATTTCCTCTCTTGATACACTGGGTCGATTTCAATGAAACTTTGTCACAATGTGCCTTTGGTGATTGCACTCGAAATACTCCATATGAAATATTTGAATGACATATCCTACTGAACCGAACCAATTTTAATAAAACTTTGCTAGAATGTTCATTAGATGTCCCTCTTTCACAATTGTTCGCAAAATTTTGATTGGCCCATTAACATTGGTGCTGTAGGGCGTAGCAATTCTTTACCAAGAAATCTATGAACGACGTCTCCTAAATTTCTGGATTGATTCCGAAGGAACTTTTCCGAAATATTTCTTGATTTCTTGATTGACCCTTTCCGAAAATTAATCGCGAACTTTAATTTACCCATAATAAAGGCGTGACAGGACGTGGCAATTTTCACTTTGATATTTTGAACGACAACTAATAAATAACTGGGCCTTCGTCAATAAAACTTTGCCACAATGTTCCTGGGTTGCCCTGTAAAAGTGTACGCAAAATCGGAATTGACCCCCAAATAAGAGTGTGGCAAGGTGTTGAATTTCACACTCTGGATTCTTTGAGCGACGTGCAACTGTTTCAAATGGTAATACAAGTACACTGATTTTCCCTAAACATTTTCTTATCTGTCAAGTATTCAACAGAACTCAACTGCCATTTACTTATGTTTCGTGAGAGGACAGGAATAAGAGAACAAAGTAATAAAAAGAGCCTTAATTCAGTCTCGTTCAGAAAAGGCGTCTTAGCAATTTTGCAATAGGTTTATTACATATTCGAACAAAAAAATATTCCCTTATGTGAATCACGAAAAGATTTTGGGGTTTTACTTTTTTTCATATCTATATATTTTCTTATCAACATCTCTTGACTTATTACTTTTTCCCAAGCATCATATCTTACCGAAACTGGCGAAAGTTCTACTTATCCTTTAGAGATTTCATATCACTTACCAAGGTCATGCCCAAAATGATAAAAACAATAACATACATTAAAAACACATTGCGGCTTAATGACAAACCCGTTTGGCAATTTCATATTTTTGGATTAAAAAATTACTTGTTAAACTCCTGCACAAATTTGGCTACATCCTGTAATGGAGGCCCGTGTTTGCTTTTCAGCAGTTCTATTTTGTGAAATTCAGAATTGTAAACATTAATTTTAGCTTTACTTTTATGCACCGAAAAATCCCCTTGTCTTGAACTGAAAATACATGATTGTTTTTTTACCATTCTTACCTAAAGACCGACCTTTTTTTCCATAACTTTGGCTTACATTCTTTAAAGGCGACACAATTCACTTTGCTATAAACATTCCAGCAATTTGTACTTGTTAATTTTTAGTCTTAGGTCTGTTGCAAGTTAATAACATAATGGAATCGACTTTTATCTCGATCAAAATGATTCGAAATAACTCTCTCAGTGGTGCTCGGTTCATTTAATCCAAACACTCACTCATTCCATTCCGTAACGCTCAAAATTACTAAGATACTAAGATCAAACTCACACTCAACATTTAAATCACGAGAAAAAATCTACGATTTCTCTTACTTTATTGAATTCTATAAGCGTTTGATGGTTCGTGGAGACATTGAAAGCTAAAGAAGGACTTATATACATCTTCTATTAAAGGGAAGTAACACATATCAACAATTTCGTCGAATTTGGTCGAAATTTTCGATATTGTATTACTGTCCTTAGATTTCTTTAAAAACTCAATCCATTCACACATTCAAATTCCTAATTCATTCCAAAACCAATCACCTCGTCAATTGCTGAACGTTATTAACTTTATCTATCTAGTGTGTTGTGAAGACAAATATAAGCCTGGATGTACATGCTGATCTGAGTCTTGCGCAAGAATTCGCTAGAAAAATTATTTCACCCAGACTTCTTTATCAAGAAGGTTGAGAAGATCTCGAATTATATACAGGGAATAAAATCTCCCAGTTTGAATATGTAATGTCGTAAAACACCTTTAAATTAGAATGTTCAATTCTAGAAAATGCAGAGGTTTTCTGATTTTTGCACAATTATATTCAGTTATACACTTGATTCTTATACAATTCAAAAAGTTCAGATTTGTAGTCTAAAGATCACGTGAGACAATGTTTATTGAGGTTCAAATCACGTTTGTTTACGTTTTATTACGATGTAAAATGTTTCGTTAATTTTACGTTCCTTTGACATCGACCGGAAGTGGTATACCTTTGACTTCAACCCCCATAAAACGGCTTGAACAACATGTTCTCGTTTATAAAATAACGTTCACGCGAGACTTTATTGTATGTTTATATTTAAGCCGTCAGTTACGTTTAACTTGTTTGGTGATAAAAACAAAAGCAAAGGGAATCAGAAACTTAAGAAGCCATGTCTATTTCTCACTTAACTATCGATTCAATTCATCCAAAATTTTCTGGGCCCGAGGTTATTAAACTTTTCATAGGCTAAACTGAGAATTTCCTCTAATTTAAGTTTAAATAAATGTATGAAAATAAAAAATTCATATTAATAAATTGTTATCTATAACAACTTATTAATATTATATTTTATGTAAATACATTAAAACGAGTATAAAAACAGAATTACGATTATAATCTCAAATTGAAATTTGGCAAAATTTTGAATTTAGAATGAGAAAAGTTTTATTACCTCGGGCCCTGATTTTACTCTTTATAATCACGACCGCTGTCATATCAAGCCAGACTCCCAACAATCATAATGTCATGGATTCGAAAGGATGTAATATCAGTAGAGGTGCAATGGTTACAAGGAATACATTGTTGGGTGCTTCAGCCGACGCGATATGACGAATTATTTGTTGAAAGCGGCTTAAGATTTTCTCGATTTTCAACAGTCGGTGGAAAATTGGAGAAAAAGAGGACTTCGAGGGTATATGCTTTTGGACTTCTATATGGACCAAACTTTTCATCAATTACATCAATTACATAAAATTGCGTTTGAATGAAGGATTGGTTTGTGGTAAAATCTTAATTTCAGATTAGTACCATACCAAAAAATATAAAATGGTTTCTAAATAATGATTTTGTAATCTAGTCAATGTTAATATTTTCGCATTTTCTGTGTGTGATGGTTATGCCATCTTTAACTTAAATATCACGTGATTTGAACCGTAATTACTCGCCTGCTTATCTAGTTTTCCTCGTGATAATTCCAACAACTTCGTTGGAAAATACATGTACTTTTTGATTGGTCTAGATATGTGAATATAGGGTTCATCTCAGAATATACAAAAAACAATTATCAATTATCAATTATCTGGTCAAACGGTTTTTAAACGAAGAGAGAATACACTCAGATTTGATATTCTGAGGAAGTAAATATCTTCGACAAAATTAAATCTATAAAAATACCCCCTTTTATACTTAAACGACTCACTTAAAATCATACACTTTTGATTCCGCCCCTATAAAAACCAGAACTATTTTTCGATAGACAATTCGCTGTTCCGTTTAATACATACACAACAAGATATGAAAGGCTAAGAGTTAACATGTAGACGGGCAGACAAAATAATTATTTATCAAAAAATTCTGAAAAACGAAATTCTTCATGGTTTTAGATGGAAAATACGATGTGACAAGAAAAAATACGTTACTTTCGATTCCGAGATGTTCGGCAAATTGTTGGTCCATATAGAAGTCAAACGGACAATACGCCATTTATAACAGTGATTCGGTCATTAAATCACCATTACTATTCAATATCTTTTCCGGGCAAATAGACGCTGACCCCACATAAATTACGATAATCGAGCCAATGGTGCTCGACACATGACGGGAAGGATATTTGTCGAGGCCAAGAATCGAAACTCAAAGTTTCTTAAGCTCAGTTGGTAGATTTGATTTGAATTGGGGTTTTACGTCGCTTTCAACAATCTTTCAGTTATATCGCGACGACTGGAGCACCTAACGATGGATTCCTGGTATTTCTCACACCAGTACTACCACCAAATCCATTTCCTAGCCTCCAGTTGCTATTCCACATAGGTTTACGATTATCTACCCATTGGTGGAAGACAAATGTCGGAAAGGATAAGTGCCGCGGCCGGGGATCGAACCCGTGCGAATATAGACCCCTGGATTAGCTCATGACTTCAAAGCAGTTGTACTTCGAGAACGTGTGTTCGATTCTCGGGCTGGCACACTAACAAACCAAATGTCTTTCTGATGAGACGTTGAAACCGAGGCTACGTGTGGCGGTGCTTTCCATCGAGCTCGTTAAAGAACCTTGGCGGATCCTAGTAGTCCAGTCAAATTATGGTAGGACCCAAAACAAATTGCAACAAAAACAATGTTATGTTTTTTGACATCCATAGACATACCCATTCAACATATATAAAGTAGGAAAAAATCGGAACATACGTATTTTGATTTTTTTTCGTGCTTTTTATCATAGATTTTTTCCAACTAGACCTGTAAAGACTTTTTGACAGAAAACATGTTTAATTCTAAATTAGAAGTTGTAGGTATATCAAAAGCCATGTAGTTGATTGTAATAAGTCATTGGCTGATTGAAATGGGATACTCTTTGTTATTTGGTCAGTTTTAGAGATAATTTGTAAAACATCTTACCTCTACCACTCTCTTTAACATTGAAAAGAAGTAGAAAATGGTCGCTTTGGCAAAAAAGTGGCATTGGCTTCAAGAAATAGGTCTGAAACATTTTTAACAGTCCAAAGTCTTTTCAATGTCCAAATTAAAGCAGATTTGAACCTTTTTTTAGCCCCCCCCCCCTTTCTCCCTCATGTACAAAATTTTAGGTGAGAAGTGTAACTAAAAATAGCTGTAGATATAATCACCAGTCTTATTTAGCACATCAAAGAACGAAATCTTTCCAAAATTTAGATTTGATTTTATCTAAACTTATAGATATAAACTTAGGTTGACATGTTCTCTAGAATATTTAAAGAAATGACAAGAATGACGTATTTCATGAGTCGTCCGTCTGTTGTACATAAGAGTTTAATTGCACTTTGAAAATATACCAAGAGCCATGGATTTGTCTTATTACCTCATCCTATTATGGAATTGGGGCTATACAAAGAACAAAGACATTCATATATATGAAGTTTGGTGGTGGTGGTTTGGGGGGGGGGGGGGGGGGGGGGGACTAATGATAAAAAAGCCCAGTTTTCACACCAAAAAGAGCCTGGTAGGGATAATGCTAGTATTATGTGAAAAATTGTTGCAAGAACACACTAGTTTGTCCTTACGTTTGAGACATTTTTACAATTGCTAGATTTGATATGTGGAAACTTAAGGTCTGAATGTTTTGGATGACACATTTTTCTAAAAATAATATTGGTTCTTTTCACAAATTTAACCTTAAAACTGTTTTATATTTCGAAAGCATAAGATTCACATAAATTTGATACCCTTTTTAAAATTCAAAGCCAATAAAAATTCAACTGTTTTGTTTGGTAAGGATTTAACATCTGTGTTAACAATTTCATCACGCTGAAAACAGAGCACCTAACCATGGTTCCTGGTACTTTTCTCATCGCTACTACCAGGAAATTCCTTTCGGGGCTACATCTTTCTAATCCCAGATATTTTTTACTAGTTTCTACCCGTTGGTTGGAGACAAGTGTCAGACAGGGTGTGCTGTTTTCAGAGATCGAACCTTAAAATCCGTTATTTGCTTTATTGATTGAATGGAGTTTAACGCCGCTTTCAACATTTTTTCAGTTATATTGCGGAGGCTGGGGCACTTAACAATGATTTCCTGGTATTTCTCTCACAAGTACAACCACCACATCCTTACAATTATCAACCTATTGGTGAGAGACAAATAGTGACAAAAGATTAAGTGCCCTGTTTTGGATCGAACCCGGGACCTCTAGATTGATTGTCCGACGTGCTACCAACTGCGCTATGATGGCGCCCCCCCCCCCCCCGTAACTGGAATCCCGTAACTGGAATCCCAGCGCACAATTATCTGGGCTGCGACGACATCGGAATTGTCTAGTACTAGTTCTTTCGAATGCAATGTGATGTTGGCCACATTCAATTCATACATTAAAAGTTAATTGACAAACTAACAGTAAGGTTAACTGTGAATGTCAAAAGTTTGCGTTTTAGATTTTGCGATGTTTTATATTAGGCGTTAAGAAAGTTTAAATTGATTTTTTTTAAACAAGTGCATCACATCAATGACTTAGAAAACAGGTTTTATTTGTCATTTGACGAGTTTCGAATACATAAAGTGCTTCGATTGCCAATTCATTGGAAGTTTTGATTTTTATTTAAAACAAGACTCAATAAACTAATTTTGATGTGGATAAGTATTCGTCATCAATTAAAGCACTTATACAAAGAGAGTATGCTTTATAAGTAGCAAAAATATGAAATGGTTCAAACCCTTTTGAGAATGTTATGCAAGCCTAGCCTTTAAAAATGAATGAAGAACAAATGATAACAAGCTTGTGCTTCAAAAGTTTTCAACAAGCGAATGTTCACAAACAATTTATAACGAAATTTTTAAAATGACAGACTATGTGAGGCATAAATATTAATTTGGAATGAAGTTGTCTAACGAATCTTTTCTAGTACATCATGCAGATCGATTACAAACGCCCCTTATTTCACGAGGTATAAAATTTGAAATAGGTAAAATTCTTCTTTTTTAAAAAAAAGTTCAGGAAACCGCAATCTTAGTTTTGAATTAATTTACTTGATCTTGGGCTAATAAATATAACATAAATCAAGAAATAATTAAACAGGTTTTTGAATTTGACCCCTAGCCAATTTGCGTAGTATATTTTACAAGATAAAAAAGACAAAGTTTTTTTTTTAATTTTTGAAAAAAATATCAAGGACCCTAACCATAACATTGTTCGATAATCTACCAGCTTTGTTGATAAAGTTGTATTAATTTTAATGTGGGTTGTAGGCCAGGAAAGGATGTAATGGTGGTACTTGTGTGAGAATACCAGGAATCTATTGTAAAGTGCTGCTGCCACCGCGATATAAATGAAGGATTGTTGAAAACGGCGTAAACCCCCATTCAAACAAACAAAACTTAATATAACTTGTCTTGATATAAATGAAATAATGTTGAATAAGTGTTGTAAGAAACCATTTTCAATTTCTACCATATTATTCTTTGATTTTAATTAATGTAAGAAAAAGAGAGGGATAATTGTGAACATTCCAAAATTTAACCAAAAATGATTCACTTAGAGAACCTAAAGAACAATTTGGGTTAAACGTTATTAGAATGCAATCTAGGACACATAATTTAGTATCGTTTTAAAGCTTCAATGGGTTAAATTTAAGGCATATTATTACGAAGATGAGACAAGTTGGTACAACCGAAAACTCATGATTTTTAAAGTATCTGAAAAAAAAATTCTATGAAATTTGATTGTTATGTAGCTGTGGTAGCCCCTTTAAGGTTATCAAATGACCAGGGTTCCAATGTCGTATCTTACTTTTGCAAAGCCTCTTTTAAAGTTTTAGGTAAGGTAATCTTAGAATTTTAAAAGTTTCTATGTGTCATTGTTATGCTGAATTAAAAAAGAAATGTAGCACTAGGTTAGTGACATATATACCTTCATTTTGAATTGTTTGGAATTGAAGTTTCAGAAAATTATTCTTAGACGGACAGATCACGGGTAATTTCATTATCCAATTTTTGTCAAAAACACAAATGTGCGTAATCATATAAGACAAGGTGTCAAACTGGTCCTGTATTCAACTCATTAACTCTCAACATTTCCGGCATATTTTGCACAATCTGGTAACAATGAAAAGGAAAATTATCAAGAAAAAATAAGCTGATGACAATGTTGTCAAAATAATTATTAGACTAAGGAATCATCAAAATTTGAATTCGGTGACTACTGAATGAGTTTACATGAGCAGATGTTGGATACATGGTCTATTATCATGAAACACTTGTCTATGGGACAGACAGACATACAAAAATATCAATCCAATAAAACAATATTGTTTTGAACTTGTTGATAAGGGTGTATATGAAAATGTTTCAATACCAGAAGCTATGTTTCTATCCATTCTAATTTTAAATCAAGTGGGTGGGGTAAGATTAATTTGAATTTGTCTTTTTATTAATAAAATGCCATACATTTTACTCAAACCATAAATAAAGTTGTGGTTAAATTTCTAGAGGTAATTCAAAGGGTATTTGATAAGTTTTGCTTGCACAAATCAGTTTTATTCCAGGTATATTACACAATATTCTCGTAAAATTGGTTGTACTACAGACATTTCTAGTGGGTATCAAAATGTATAGAAAAATCAGATTACGTATCTTCCGATTTTGTCCTACTTTTAGTATGTCATCTAGGGAGGGTCAAGCTACTCAAAAAACTCAAGAACGTTTTTGTTGCAATTTGTTTTGGGTTGAGGCCATATTTCGCTATTTTGACTGGACTATAGCAGTAGTTTCGTCATGTATCCTTTCACTGTCCCATATATCAACTAACCGTCTTCTTGGATCGTCGCTCATGTGGGTATATACTACGGATTCGACGATAAATAAACAGAAATGTACTCCCATCGAACCTGGGTTCCCATGAGTTGGGATTACGAGAATAATTAAAATCCCATTAAAGATTATAACGCATGGATTGGTTGGCTTATTTGTATGCTATCCACATCAAAGACACATATCCATTTAAGAAAACTAGACCTTCATGTTATTTACAGGTCGTTTCGGTTAAAGAAAAAATCAATCGACCAACCAAATCATCCAGAGGGTTTAAGTCTGACTTAAACAAAATGGGGTTCAAAGGACTCGATATTTGGGATCATTTTTTCAGTTTGGGAGACCCTGCTTAAGATAAGAATTATCTTTTTTTATCACCAAACCTGTCTTTATGTTAACTAAGAGCAATTTTTTTTGGTAAAAGTAAAGAAAGTATTATTCATTTATTGAAGATTTTAAGCTCAACTTCAGAAAAGAATTAAAGACTGTTTTAAACAGCCTTTAATTATTTTCTGAAGCTGATCCCAAAAGGGTCTTTTGGACTCACATAAGATAGTTTTTATAGTCCTGGCTACTTATTTCCTAAAAAGAATCCAAGATTACTACACTTTCGTCCAAGGTACTTTTCAGTTACGGAAAAGTCCGAGAGATGTTCCGAATTAGGCACTCGTTGGCATCGTTTCGTCTTCCAGAACTGAACATTAATCATCAATAACATTAAAGGGTTAATTCACGTTTTTGAGGGCGTTAACATTTGCAAAGACCCGAAAATGGTTTAACACCCGAGTGCGAAGCATGAGGGCGTTAAAGCATTTTGAGGACCTCTGAAATGTTTACGCCCGAAAAATGTGAATTGTCGCTATTTTTGCATCAAATAAAAGACCATAGTATTTATTTAAACATATATTGCGAAATAATTTTAGGAACCCCTTGAAACTAGCTCAAACCCCACGAACGTGTCCGGAAAATGGTGTTATGCATTATTACGTCTCTTGTTTTAACTGACGTGCTTGGTAAATTCATTATGTCTCAAAATTTAACATGGGGATAAGGTGAACGTCTTTATTTATTCTCCAGATTAATGTTAAATGTTAATGTTAAACATACAAAATAATAAAGGTTTTAGGCCCAGATCAAGGAAACGAAAGTAAAAAAAAACCGGGGGTTAACGGCACGTGAATTTACTTATTAATCCACGTTTTCTCCCGATAACGCCCGGGTTTTGTCCGTTAACGTATGTTTATAACGACCCGAATACAAACATTTTATGCAATAATATGGTTTATGTACTCATTTGAATTCAGATAAGTACCAAAAATTCAGAATTGTTGACATCAATTGTGAATTGATTGAATCTGAAAACAACTTCTCTCCGTCTTTTGATCGGTTAATTTTGTATGGGATGATTCATTGCAACTGCTGATAAAGATGGGTTGACTGATACGAGTTTGATGTTTTTGTGATTCTGTGAGGTCTCTTTTCTTGTGTTTATCCTTGAGATAATTAAGTAAAAAAAAGCCTTTTCTCCAAGATAAATATTTTAATAACAATTTTTCTTCATACGTAAATATAATCTAAACTTAAGATATAACAATACAGCTTACAAGGTTAATGTTGTTAATTAGTACAATTCCAAAGATTACATTTGAGCCTGTGCGTGACATTTCCAACAATTTCACCTGTGCGCAAAGTAAAGCCTCTGGCCAGCCTGTGCATATGCATATTTGAAAGATAAAGTCTTATTCCCTCTTCAGACAAGCAGGATAGATTCTTATTTTATTGTGTAATTGTCAAGGTTGCTCATATTTGTGACCCACGTACACGTTTAATTGTTGGAATTGTCACACACAAGCTCATTTATGAGATATGTCTTCTCAATCTGGAGATTATTGAAACTTCTATAGTTTATATTTTGCTGAAATACCTAGGCAAACTAAACATATAAAATATCATTTTACGATGCACATGTATCATTTTGCTATGTACATTGAAAACTACAAAAAACAATTAGATCCAAACAAATATATTTATTTTACTTTGAGCTCAAATCGTAGAACCACGAGGGGACCAGAAGACCGGACCCTGACATTCCCAGAAACCTCTGGAATTTTGGAAAAATAGATTTTAGAGAAAACAACCTAATTGTTAAAAGTGTCGACCAAAGTAACCTTGCGCGCTCCACGGAGTCTGAATAAGGTTGACATTTTACGCACTACCAAGATGCCAACTGTTAGATGAGGGGTCACAAATAAACTTATACATTTAATTAAAATCGATCAAAGTTTCTACGATATTATTGTATGCTGAGGATTTGTCTGATTAATCGACGAGTTAATGCAAACAGAAAAGAGCGAAATCTTTTTAAAAGGAGGTAATTTGTATCGCTAATTTTGTTTATATTGAACAAAATCAGCGATATTGGATAACCTCCCTTTAATTCACTCAAAACTCGCTCAACACTCATTAAAGTTCATTCCAAAATCATTCCAAAATCATTCATCTTGTCAGTTTCACGATATTGTTAACTGTAGTTGACACCCTCCTACTATTAAAAAGAATTATGGATGCCAGTATTGAGTATTAGCTTTTCCTCAATTGTGTAAAAAAAAATGGTTAATATAATTATGAGCCTGTGCGTGACACTTCCACCAATTTCATGTTTGTGTGATGAAGTGATGAACACTGGACAGCCACACAGCGCAAAAAATAAATTCTGCTATTGTGAACTGCGAGAATGGCTCTGTTTCTATCAATTCAGTGCAAAGTGGCTGTACAGGCTGATCCAAGTCTTCCTGCTATGCACATGTGAAATTATTGAAAATGTCACGCACATGCTTAAATAGTATCAAGTTTTGAAGATAAAAAGGTAGTTTTTATATCATTACAGCGTAATTTAATATATTTAAAGATATATTCCAATCATCGTATACCAGTTATTCGATAAAAAGAGGAATTGAAATGTTAATAAATAAGGAACAATTTTAAATTTTTGATAAGTGAAAATATTTAGGTATGCAGACTGGCTAGGTTGATGATTTTCAAATTGCCTAGAAATGCATCGAAAATGAATGGGACAAATAATACGATCTAAGATGGATTTGATCCGGTTAAATTAACCTTGACCTGTGACCTGCCCTGCGTTCGGGATGAAAACGTTAGCGAAGCCCTTTCGAAATGATACCCCGCTTTGCACGTATGTGCACTTGCAAAGCGGGGTATCATCTCTGAGGGCTCGCGAAACGGTTTTACATCCCGAACACAGGGCTTATGGCATTTAAGAAAATGTAATGAACGCTTTCTAATTTAGCCCGACATCGAGTATTCTCGGGTAAATACTCAACCTTCCGAAATTTTGGGAATCGACCTGCGGAAACAGATTGTGTTATAAAAAAGTCGAAACATTGTCAAAAAGGTAATATGGTTATCCCGAATTGCCACGACGTCGCCCTGTGAAAACTGGGATAGATCGATGCAAAATTGTTGCATTACACACGTCCCACCTTAAAACAAAGCCCTTCCTGGCCTACATGTACCAATGTCCAAAACTACCAAAATTTTTAACCCTTGCCATTCTAAAGCCGGATAACCCTTTACCTTAACCAGGAGACGTAGAAAAAAAATATGAATCAAAATAGTTTTTATGCATCATACCAATAATTCAAAACTATTAGAAATGTCAGTTACTTCAGCTCTTGAATCTTGAATCGCAAAATGGGGGAAGAACATAATAACCCAAATCTTTCATTTTTTCCATATAAATAAACAGTTTCTATTTAACTTTGAAAATAAGCATGAAAACTTAATAAGAATTGATCTTTTTTAAACATTTTGACCTGATGCCTAGTTCACCTCATATACTACGATTTCTTTCAGCTGCACCACAATGTCTCCTAGGCAGCGACACGAGTGTATAGATGTATACGATGGCATGCATATATAAGAGAACCTAAATAAAAAGCCCGCATGCACTAGTTTTCAATACCAGATCACTTACTCATATTTCAGGGGGGGGATAACCCTGAAGGTCTAATCTTTTCCTGAAACGAGATGCGTATAAATAAGTATATGGCTTGACCACAAGTAATTATAAATGGCTGAAATATATGTTGATCTAAAGAAAGCCTTGAGCCTTTACATGGTACAGTTAAAAACATCGTGAAATTGACACTCATTCCGATCAAAATCATTCTAAATTATTCACTCAGTGCTCCATTCATCAATTCCAAACACTCACTCAAATCGATCAACATTTCGATAGTACAATAGTACATATATTTTTTAAAGAGAGGTAATAAATATAGCTAATTTTGTTCATTTTGAACAAATTAGCGATATTGGATTACATCCTTTGAATTTCACTCAAACCTTGCTCAACATAATAATTCAATTTCATTCCGAAATCATTCTAAGTTTATTCATCTTGTCAATTTCACAGTGTTCTAAACTGAATTACAAAAAAACCAAAAAACTAGAGGCGCTTGAGCGCCTGATTCGCTCCACAGGCCTTAATATCCTGATAATGATTATTAGAGGATGATAAGGCTGTACAAAACAAGGATTATTCAAGTGAAATTTGTTTGAAATCCAAAAATAAAAATTTCAACACTGACAGAAAGTTACTGCACAATATACTGGTACTTTGTCCGCAAGATTATGATAGTAGATCTTTCCGGTTTTCATTAAACACCACTATAAGGGTGTTACTTCACAATGATTGTTTTTCATCAAAACAAAATTCTAACTAATGATAAAAGGAAGTAAAATATTAAATCCAATATATTTATTCTGCCCAATGCCTTAGAGTACAGTCAACTCAGCTCTTTCTTCCCCACTCTGAACCTCAGCAGGCCACTTAATACCACTTGACCTCTTTGTACAGTCACCCTTCGTTCAACCAAACTGACCAATTCTCAAGGGGCATCTCAGGCTACCTATTTCACCTAATGTTTCTACACATTTGGATTCCAACAAAGCTTATGTTCCTTCTAACCTACAATCTTTACACCTGTTATATTTAATGAGTATAAAAGAATTCATCATTTATGTGATCAAATATTCACTTTATATGTTGAAATGTCCTCTGCCAATAACAAGCATGCTGTTCATCTAATCAATTCTTTTTTGCAGCCTGATACTTCACAGAAATAAAATTCCCATGATATTTGGTTGAAATCCATCTGTTTAAACTTAATAAAAAGTTTGTTTAGCCCTATATTGGATATAACACCATATAACATATCAAAAGAAATGACCTCTTACAATAAAATACATATTTTGCATCTGATCACAGTAATTTTTTGCCGACCGATAAAGGATCACTAAAGAATCTTTCCAGTGAAATTCAGTTGATATCCATCGGTTAGATTCAGAGAAAATGATTTTCAAAGTTTTCATTATATAACATATAGAGAAATGACCTCCGCCCATAAAACACTTATTTTTCATCTGATCACAATAATTTCTTTGCAGACTGATAAAGGATCACTAAAGAATCATTCCAGTGAAATTTGGTTGATATCCGTTGGTTAGGTTCTGAGAAAATGATTTTCAAAGTTTCCACTATATAACATAAAGAGAAATGACCTCCGCCCATAAAATACACATTTTTCATCTGATCACAATATTTTTTTGTAGGCTGATAGACGTTTTCTCAAGGATAATTCATGTGAAGTTTGGTTTATATCCATTGATTAGTTTCTGAGAAAAGCCACCTATTACCATATATGGAAATAAGCCACGCCCACTACAGCCATGATTTTCAACTGATTAAATTCTTTGAAGGAATCTGATAGAGTGTCACCCAAGGAACATTCTTGTGAAATTTTAGTGAAATCTATCCGGTACTTTATGAGGAGAAGTTTTTAAAAACAAAAGTTTACGGACGGACGGACGTACGGACGGACGCACGGACGACGGACACCCCGCCATGACAATAGCCCGCTGGCCTTTCGGCCAGTGGAGCTAAAACAGTTACACGAGTCAAAATATCAACAAAAATATAACGATACAGAGTAATTGGCATTTTCGCTAGCGGTATGAGAAGATCTTTTTAATCTACAGAGCCAAAAAATGAGTCTCTTTTCAAACTGTGCGGATGCACAGGCTGTTTGAGACTTTTTGCAAAAAAAGGGAAATGTCAAATACAGGTTTATATCTTGAGACTCCTTTAATTACGTTTTAAGCAGATTCGACTGAAGTAATTGCTGGTTAAAGATAAAATTGCTGGTAACAAACCATTTCTGCATGTCCCACATTTTTTCTAAAATGATTAATTTCATTAATTGAAAAGAGTCATCTGCAACATCATTGCATTGAAATGTGTCTAACCCTAAGTCGTCTGGAACCAGGTTAATTTGATTACTCCATGATGCCCTAAAAGTAAGCACTTTTGGGATTGTTTAAAAACAGCTTGTTTTCTGGGCCCGCGATTATAAAACTTTTCGCGTTCTCAACCGTGAGTTTTCTCATACTAAGAAAATGAATGAATGTTTTAACATAAAAGATAATATCAATAAGAACTTTTTTTATATCATCTTTATGTTTAAACATTAGCGTTTCAAGATAATTACTGATCTAATCTTAAGTTGAAATTAGAGAACATTTTTAGTTGAACATGAGAAAGGTTTTATAATCTCGGGCCCAGATAGGTCTGGCGCGTATCAAAAAACGCCTATGGAGTAAAATGCATGTACTTTCAATTGCACTGAAATTGTCGAATTGATCACAGCACCTTCTTTAAATATGAACCAGTCTAATGAATTACATGCCCTGCGTTCAGGATGAAAAAGTTAGCGAAGCGTTCTCGAAATGATACCTCGCTTTGTACGTATGTACACGTGTAAAGCGGGGTATCATCTGAAAGCGCTCGCGAAACGTTTTTACATCCTGGCCACAGGGATGGTTTTGTTATTGGATAATTAAGTCCTAATGAATAACAAAACATGAAGTTCCGATCACAACCGTTCACTCGGCGATTCATCTGCAACCGTACCTTCAGCGCCCCCTTGACTAGCTAAGTCTATACCGGAACTACTTGATTCGTCACTCGGGTACTTAGGTTTCTTCGATAGTTGTAATGTGGGTGGGTGAGATCTCGCGTATTCTTTCAAATCTCGTCCAAAATGAGACTTTTCGTGATTTACTTCAGCTGCGTAATTATAGTAGGCGTTTGGTCCTAGGAAATTAGCCTCGGAGTCCCTGCTTGTAATATCACTGACTGTGTCGACCCGGGTTAAATCTGAACTCGAGGCTTGTGAACCAAGCTGAAATAAGATGTATAGACCGCGATGTAAACGTGTAACAGTTACATTATATTATAACATGATAGCGTAATACTTATATATGAAATAAGAATAATAAATTTATTCGCAATAAAATTCATATGCAATGGGTTTTATTGTGTACACAGATAGCTCCGCCCATTTATGACATCATACGTCATCTTTCACGGCAACGTTGATACTTTTGACGTCATAAACTCACGTGCGAAATGATGCGGTTCGTTTTCTGTAAAATTCTTCCCACATCAATATCATTTAAAAGATGATAAGAGTATTTGTCGATTTAATTGAAGTATGAAACTAAAAACCTTACAACACTGTATGAATACACGAAGCGGATTCATACATGAGTGTGATTTTTTAGCTTCATACGTCTATGAAATCAACAAAATATTATCTTAATCTCTTATGATTTAATATCATGAAGTAAAATTGATTTGTCAGCTAAGAAACAGATTTCTTTTGACAACTATTTGCTGAAGCTTTTAAAACAGGTGGGTACTCAAAATCGTTATCATTATAGGGATGAGTGTCTTTTTCACTGCGTTTATTGGGGGTATAAAGCCCGTAGAGCGTTATCTTTAAGCCATGTGCTGAAGCAATTGCACTATATAACCCAATAAACGCAGCGAAAAAGACACTCCCTTATAATTGCAATCTTCTAGATCGTATAACCTATTAAAATACTCGGCCAAACATTAAAGCTTCAAGTCTACTTTCTGCGCGTAAAGATTACACAATCTATTTTTAGATCGTGTATTTTTTTTTTTTTTTTTATCTCGCTATCGAAGTGAAATGTCATAAATTAAAACAAATGATACATAAATTAACGACAACTTCGAAACTCGTAGAGGTACTTTTGACAAAAAACTTGTTTCTGCCGAGTTAGTCTGTATTTTTAAACGAAAACGGCGTGGTCGGTCTTAGTTGAGAGGGTCGCTTGATGGTCTTCGTCGACTCGCATAAAATATTCTTAATATCGTCCGAACTGAACCAAATGTAGTCCAAATTTGACAAATTAAGCTAAGTTTCACATCCCCATTTAATTTCATCCAAAACACCCTACTGACACTCATCCCATTTACATTCCAAAATCATTCACCCTTCACTATCAAGATGTTGTTTACTGCACCATTTCAACCTGTCACAATTAATCTACACTGCTCGGAAATTCTAACCTGTAATCAATGTGATGTAAAAGTATTCCCGTTAAACTGTTTAGATATTTTAACTTGTGTCCTGATTTGGGGAGAGCTATGACCAATGTTGTTTGTCAAGTGTAATGTTGTTCATCAAACATATTTAAAAAAGGCAAAAAATCTGCTGTTGTTTTTTCAATAAACGCATGGTAAAAGTAAACCGTGTTTCCTTAAAGAACGTGGTGAAGAAACACTTTTATTTAAATCGATTGAAAGTTTACCAATCTTTAGATATTTTAACTTGTGTCCTGATTTGGGGAGAGCTATGACCAATGTTGTTTGTCAAGTGTAATGTTGTTCATCAAACATATTTAAAAAAGGCAAAAAATCTGCTGTTGTTTTTTCAATAAACGCATGGTAAAAGTAAACCGTGTTTCCTTAAAGAACGTGGTGAAGAAACACTTTTATTTAAATCGATTGAAAGTTTACCAATCTTTTGCAAACAAATTTACATAAAATTTAACACGTTCTACATGTAGCATAATTAAGTGAGTAATCATTCAAGGAAATTGATCACCACTGAATTTGCATCGTATAATGCAGCTGCTCCAACCTATCAACTGAAGTCTTATTCAAAAGAAATTAATAAGTAAAGCTCCGAAACCCTGACATGACATAAATGACTACAACCGACGATTATTTCCCTTTATTGTAAGCTAAAGGTATCCCGGCGCCATTTGGCACTTGTTCTAATCTTTATCAAATATATGTGTTTCGTAGAGTGTACCTTTACGATGATTTCACAAAAACATCAGCATATCTTGCCATGCATTTTTCGGAGAAAATTGGGATTTTTGAAAATATCATTTTTTCTTGCACGTAGGAAGTAATTCAGGGGGGTGGATTGGTTAGATGAAGACTCGTACCTCTTGGCTTCTTTTTTTAACACAAGACAAAATGAAAATTCGATTACGCCTGTTATAATTACTGAGAAGGAGGGGGACTTCTTTTATACTTTTACGAAGGAAAATGCATATGCAAGAAAAAAAATAATCAGCTCAATCACCATGCATATCTGTCATAACATAATGCATTTCAGGCAACAAACCTAAAGAGTCCGTGACATACTAAACATCTTATTGTCATTTGTTGAATCTTTTGAAAAATGATTCAAATGAGAAAAGAAAGTTGAGAAGTAATGCCATGGCAGAGAAAGGTCAGGATATAATATTATCATAAAAGGAAAACTTGCAACAAGAGTCTTCTTACTTTCAAAACAAATTTTCCCGTCTTTTCATAACCTACGCTATGAGAGAAATGAACGTTCACCATTTAAGCTTCTGTGGCATTGTTAACTACCAAGTTTTATTCTATTGACCCTGTCGGAACAAGTTCTTGTAACGTTGGAAAGGAAAAAACTGCCAGTGATTCTATATTTCACAGTTTTCAAAAGGGGTTACAATTTTTTAACCAAATGATTTTAATCCCAGTATAAAATATTTTTCATTTCTTTGCAATATGATTTCAAAACAAAATAACTCTAATAAGCTAGAAAACCAAAAGGCACGTACCTTAAATATAAAAAAAAATAACGAAAGGTATACCTTTATTTAACGGAGGTAATATGTTTACGTTATTTTTGCTTATTCGAGTTAAGGTTTCCAATGGTGTCGGGGTGCCTTAACCAGAAACCTTAATAATTTTACAAAGAAAAGTTATACTAACCTTCAAGACCTTTTTCCCTTGTTTAACTCTACGCTTGGCTCGGATAACAAATGGAATCATAAAGGCGAAGAAGACAACAATAAGAACGAGCACTCCTGCAAATACAGCCGGCACAGCGGGATAACTATCGGACTTGGGGCGATCAACGTATATGATGAATGGTAACGGATTTGACAGAGCTCTACGAGTTGAAATATCTTCTAGCAAAACCTGAAATAAAAAAGGCATTCGTTGAAGATTAAAATGTGATAAGTCTCGGTCAGTGTTAAGTTTTTTAAGAAAACCTTGAAATTTGATAATGTAAAGTATTTGAGAGTAGTAGCAAATTTTAATGAGCAAAATGATGCTAATGGCTTATTCGGAAATTCTGAACTCAGAATCTGTTAATTATTTTTGTAATTTACAATGCTGGTATCGTATTTGACTCGGCACATAACATAAAAACAGTCGACACATTTATGATTCTGTGTTTAAGCACAGCTGAAAGCTGAAAGTCAGTCTCATGAACAAATAAAAGTTCCCTTTCTCGGTGAATTCTATGCTAACTGCTGATATAAAGTATCAATAATAGTTCTACATCATTTATCCTTTGAACCTGTAATTCTAAAGAAATGTCAAAATTATGGATTGCTTATCTTTTAAAGCGTTGCACATAGAAGTACTTTAGTAATAATTCATCTGGACTTGAATGTCTATTCATACAAAAATAAAATAAACCGTACAAAAAACTCAATTAATTCCTTTTCTTCTATTTCCAGTGTGTCGTTTACAATTATGTATCCTTCGTTGTCAACCGCGAACGCTGTTGTTTCCATGACGACAATCTCAGTAGTAACGACCGTTGGAATCTTTTTGGAAGGGGTGTTATTTGGGGCGGCGACATTACGTTTGTGAACAATATGGATGGTATGATCGTTTCGGGGCTCGCCGTCTTCGGTCAAGTCCGGCAATATCATGTGACCCATTCGTGCATGACCGGGAACTTTCGTAGGAACATCTAAAGTAAACAGAAAGTTTACAATCATAGTTTAAAAAATGAAATAGAGGATAATCGTTTGTTTCAGTGTAAGATCGATTTATATTTTTTAAAGTAAACAACAAAAGCTATATTCTCACGAGTGGCAGAGCCAATAAAATATTTAATCGATCTTTCTCGTAAACAAACGATTATCATATTTCTTTAATGCAATAATGAGAAAAAATGTGAAATTTCTAGGACACATTTTCGTAAAGTGCGTCATTTTGCACGTGATTGTTATGCAACGTTCATTGTGACGTCACTTATTTCTCCCCGCATAGCTGACGTCAGATGGGATGAAATGCACAAAAGCAGGGTATAAGATTTTGTTAATTTCACTGCTTTTGCGGTGAGATTAATAATTGATAATCTACCGCTATTTCTCGATAAACCACCAAAACACATTAAAGAATATCGAATATTTCATGCTTCAAGTCATGGGCTTTGTGGTGGACTTTCACCACATGGACTTTAAACACAAAGAAAAGAAGAATTCAAAGTTTACCTTTTTATAATTCTATCCCAAACTAGTCCACAATTTTAATCACACATTATAACATAACTTCCGCTCCTTTCCTAATCGCGTCCTAGTGCATTTTCCTAGATCCTTTATCTCCTAACGTTAAACTTCTGATGCACATCGTGTGCGTTTTTACTTTTATACCCAAAAACAATATTCTCGCCAAAATTGGGAAAGCACGTGAATTTACTCAGATAATTTTACCCTGACATAAAAGGAGCATGATGATTCGGACAGGAGCAGAACATATCAAAACAACATCTAAATGACAACAACAATAATTTCTAATTCGTGTACTTCACGACAGGCTTAGAGCAAACACAAAGTATGTGTCTATGCACTGTATATACATATACATTGTTTTTATTCTTAGCCCTCTAAATAATCGTTTTCCGAGAGGAGAATTATTATTTCATTTTACTGTTTATTCTTTATCATATTACAAAATTGACCTTTGTCAATCCGTCATTTGATTGAAATAAAACCAGTCTTTGGTTTTGTTGTCTGGATATAGATTAAGTGCGGGACTTTATTATTGTAAATGGATGCTTACTAATATGTGACTTTTTTAACTAATATTCATCAGAAAAAGTTTCGGTAGAGACGAACGTTCACTACGCATAAATCACGAATAAACCCTAATGAAATATACGGATATTCTTTAATGCTTTTCGGTGGTTTATCGAGAAATAACGGTAGATTATCACTTGATAATATCACCGCAAAAGCATTGAAATTATCAAAAACTTATACCCTGCTTTTGTGCATTGCATCCTATCAGACGTCATATATGAGGGGCGAAATAAGTGACGTCACACACATGAACGTTGCATAGCAATCACGTACAAAATTTTGTCTCATTTTTGCAATAAAGAAATAGAATAATCGTTTGTTTTTCGAGTAAGATCGAGTAATATCTTATTTCGTGGAACAAACAAAAGCTATATTTTCACTCGTGGCTCCACCACTCGTGAAAATATAGCTTTTGTTGTTCGCTCAATGATATATAAATCATCGATCTTACACTGAGACAAACGTTTTAAAAAAAACGGTACAGTTGAGCCACGCTATAGCAAGTAGACAATATCGTATAATACTTACTAAAATGTGCGGAAATAGATTTATGATCATGAGAAAACGTATCATCAGTCGTCATCTGTGCTGCAATATTTGCTGAAATTAAAAAAAAATCAAAATACGAGATCACAAATGAAGTCATCAATTAATTGTCACGCAAGTCTTTTTTAAATATTTGTATTGAAATGTGTCCCATTATTCAAAAAGAGTCTATCTGGGTTGTGCGTCAAATGCAGACATAGTCAGTCTGTGTGGATAGCGTAGGCTGACTAGGTTCGAAACTTTTTTATTTGTCTGGACAAAGAAAGGCCTTTCAACCTCCCTGTGAAATAATTTTGAAATGCAACTCCCACTGTTCTCAGATCGTCCTTTTTTGTGATGGGAAAATTTACATAGGTGAAAATGAAAGTATGGAACGGAAAGCTGATATATTTTCTTTTTTTCAGCATTACATTTGTCTGTATGTCGTTTCAAAAAAGATGTTCATATATTTGAATCATTCTTTGTTTCCAATCAACTTTCTCAAACGCCAAATACATGTAATTTATCATGGTTACATTTACAGATTACGTGCAGGAACTGGAAGATGGGGGCCGGGATTTCAAAACCCCTCTGAAAGGACATGGTTCACGAACTGTAGATTTTGGCCCTGTAAAATCGACATTTTCTAAGTTCTAATAATCTCAATGATACCAAGTTTTCATGCTTACCCCTATCCCCTTCTCTCAAATTGTACAAAGAATACTTTCTATAACTTCACCATTTCTTGAAAAAAAATGTCTTAAAAGTAGCCCTAAAACCCTAAAATGTCCATTTTTCATCAAAATTTCAAATTTATGCAGCTAAAAAAATGTGAAGCCCAAATTGCGACACCAAAATATTTCACTAAAACCTTCTAGAAGTCAAAGGTATTACTTGGTAAAAATATGGAAGTTTGGCAAGAGGGGCTTCTTATTTTTTGATAAGTTTAAACCATCATTTTGGGGGAAAATTAGGCTTTTCTGCGGATTTAGGCTATTTTATTGGCTAATTATAAAGAAACTGTGTGGTTTAGGGAAATATTTTATGCATAATTTGAGCGATTGTGTATAGGTGAGAATAAAAAAATAGGTTTAATTGTGTACATTAGAAATTTGAAAAATGCTGATTTTAAAGGGCCAATTTCCTATGTTTGTGAACCTTGTCCTTTAGTCAAAGATTTTTCAAAGTTTTACTATACATCTTACGCAAAATTTAATCGTAGGTCAAAATAACAAATCGTATCTGATGTTTTCATTCATTGTTAGATTCTGGCTCGCAATATCTCATCGGAATCGTCTTTAGAAGACGATTCCAATGAGATGATGCATGGCAGAATTCCATATTTAGTTACTTATCTAGAAGCAACTTTAATTTTAGAGTTACGCAAAAAATGATCGTAAGATTTTTAGTACAACGGGCCCCTGGTTATTAGATCTGGGAAACCATCGTATTTAATCATCAATCCGTATTACATGTAACACAAGGAACCTAAGCTTAGTATAGCTCAAAATGTCTTACGTTGGAATTAAATCAATTAAAGAGTTTAGATAATGCAAATCAAAGTTTCTATATTGTGTTGAATACTTCATCCATTCTAAACCATACAAAAAATCGCTTACATGTAAGAGAGCGTTTAAGCAGATGTAAAAAAAACAGATATGTAAAAGCGTATCTGTCTGTATGCTTTTACATAACTGCTTCAGTTGACCTCGGTCATGGCTGTTAGTCATTCCTAAGTTCAAATAATGTATTATATAACTGGAATGATGAGGGATGATTTTTTTCGCCCACCGAAACAAAATAAATATTTAATGATTATAAAGTCATTGAAATATAAATTCATTAATAAATTTGCATCTTTTTCTGTTGCTTAAGTTGTCAAAAACCTTGGTTTTATGGAGAATGGTCACAGAAATTTATATTTCTGTAATCAGTCAATTGATCTCTTTTCTGAACATTTGTTTCACAAAATATTTTATCATTTATTTAATTCAAGACTTACAGGGACAATACAAACAAACTTCTCTTCACAATTTAACTACTTGATATATAACTAACACTTTTTCGTTATGTCGTTGAGCACAGCTCTATTGATTGATTTCCTGAAGAAATTCGATTCTCGAAAATGCTATTGTTATTTATCAATACATTTGGTACCAGTATCTGAGCATTTCCAGGAAATAGAATAGAGAGGGAGTAATAAAACTTGAACATCAATTTAATATGTTATCTATGTACAATAAATAGGCATAAACAAATCAGTTAAAATTCAGAGCATTTTTTAAAAGTGATCAGACTAGACAATTGAGTGAACCAGACTGACAATTCTAAATTAGGTAGGCTTTGACATATAGACTGACTATGCTCTATACATTCTGCAATTTCCCAATAGGTCAGAAAAAATAAATGGATCTTAAAAAATATTCTTTTATTAGTCTTATTATTAAAAATAATTTTTAATTTGAAAAACATATATATTGTAACTTACCTGTTTTATTTCTTCAAAATAATTACATCTTATACAAAGTTCCACTGGAAGAACTTTTTTTATTGTATGGTAATGAGTTAAACTTTCCTCCCGTGGTTATTGAAGGAATTATATTTCATAAAATATATCAGGATATTTGAGAGAGCTAAACAGTTATTATTTATTTTGACAGCTTACCAGCCAGTCATCAGAGGTATCAATGGTCATTTCGGGTTTTGCAGATCTGTTAACAGAACGCTCGTTATCAGGGGGTTTACACTGCATGATTTGACATATGTGAAAAAGCAGATGTGATAAAACATACAGTTTAAACCACTCTTAAAAGCCAATTATACGAAATCTAAAAATTAATATTTACTGTCGGACTTTCTTGGACCTTGACAATATGTGAACGCGTCTCGGAACTTACATTGTGTATGTCGATGTGCAGTCGGCGTTGGTCGGGGATTTCCGGCGGACATCGTGATGTCTAATGGAGTATTCGTTCTTGGCTATCAATACGAAAAGATATAAACGATAAAGGTTATTATCATCAAACAAATGATATAATCAAAAAATAACTTCTAAACGAAGTTAAGGCTTAAATGTGGATAGAAACAAAAACTTTCAGAAATTGTAAAGAACGAAGTGTTATTTTTTAACAAAGAAAATTGATTAATTGGTAACCGGCCTCTAAATCTATCGATACTCTCAGACAGCGGGATACCAGTCTTTATATGCAGCCAGTCAAAACGCTCAAGTTTGATAGATTAAACTGAGATTGAATTACAAACATTTGGAAACGTAAATTACATTTCTTAAAATGTGTAATTAAAAGTACATTCACGTAAATGACAACGACATGGTATTCCAGCGTAGCCTTTCTTTATCGACTAAAATTAAAAACAATAAGTACATAAAATGACATAGTGAAATTGACAATGTGATTGATTTCGGAATGAAATTGCACGAGTGTAATGAGTGAGTATTTAGTGCAATTCAAGGAGGTAATACAGTATCGCAAATTTAATCTAAATTGGACGAAATAAGCAATATATCTTACCCCCCCCCCCCCCCCCTTCAATAAATATGCGTACTTTACTGTTTATATGTCTTCACGAACTAATCAGGGCCCAAGGTTATAAAATATTTCTCATTCTCAATTCTAAATTTCTCAAATTCAAATATGAAATTAAAGCTGGAATTTTGTTTTAATACTCATTTTAATGTATTACAATAAAATATAATATTAATAAGTTGTTATAAATAACAACTTATTAACATAATCTTTTATTTTATTACATCTATTTTAATTTAAAAGTTGAGAAAATTCTGAGTTGAGCCCGAGAAAAATTTTATTACCCCGAGCCCTGAGGCTTTGAAATTTACACCAAAAAAGTGCGATCGTTTAACCCTTTCCTGTTTTACAAAATTTTAGACCTGCCCAAATTCAAGGGTTTTGCAGAAGAATATTTAAAGTGGATTTAATTTGAAAAATAACCATTCAGTAGGGTAGAAAATAGTGTGGAAAAGAAGAAATTGCTTGTCAGAAGCAATTTCTTCTTTTTTCACAATGTTTACTCAACCATAAAATCACAGGCACGTAAAAAGCAGGTATTAAACAGCAAAGGGTTAATCGATATCAATGATATGTTGATCGTTTAAATGAATTTTGAAGCGTATTTGAACTATTTCGGAGCGTTTTGGTGTATTTGGAGTGAGTGGTATGAATGCATTGAATGGAGCGCTGAGCGAGCGATTTAGAATGGTTTTGATCGAGATGTATGTCATTTCCATAATGTGAGTATATATGTGACCCGTCTCGCGAAATGGGCCATCTGGGTAGTGCGTAAAGTGTCGACCCTAGTCAGACCGCGCGGTTTGCGAAGACTGACTAAACTTTTAGCAATGAGCTTGTTTTCTGAATCCAGAACGTTCAATCTACCTTCCTGTAAAGGAATTTTTGAAATAAGGCCTCTGGTTGACCAATACTGGACCCAATTTCTTTTTCAAATATTCAATTTACAGTGTTCCCAGATGGTCCCTTTTTGCGCGACGGGTCACATATATGTAATGGAAAAAATAATAATTTTGATGGTTTATAACTAAACAAAACATAAAATGGTATTCTAATTACAACTATCTTTTATATTAACTCACACCTCTACCCCTACATACATATCGAATAGCGTACGGTTTCGAAATTTGTCTAAAAATGAAGATCTCTCACTTTCGATATAACCTTCAGGACACTTTTTCATTTCCTTTTGTTTTACTTTTTGTTTTTCTAATTGGATAAACATGTAATTATTCTGAGATTCAGACGAAGCCTATTGTTAAAAAATACAACAAAAACAACAAACAAGTTTTCGACGGCCGAAGAAAGGGGTTGGGTCTTAAGTTTCGGAATAGATATTCTTATCACGCTCGGAATAAACATACTAATTCAAATATCATATGGTCAGTGAGAATTAGCCAACTTTCGTAGGAAAAAGCCTTATCAAGCTTCTGTTACTATATTTTTCTTACTTAAGACGATATTTCTTTTTATAAATTAGAATTGTGATGTCGGTATTGCATCGACGACTAATCGCCAACGGCTGGCCGGGTCAACCATCGCCCCTGAGCCGACCAATTTTGTTCACATCGCAGACTTACTAGTTGTCTTTTTCCGGACTTTTTACATGCGTTAGAAATAGGCAAAAAGTCGCCAATGCCTTGCCGAAAAATTGGCGACTTGTCGACGAATTCGAACGAAAATAAAAAATCCAGAAAGAGACAACAAATACGTGTCCAGTTTCATCAATCATGCAATTTCTGTTTTATCGCTTGAAAAAAAAAGACGTCGCCATTTCGGCGGCTCATTGTTGCTGCAAACTACATGTAAGGAGTTTATCCTGTATTCGGCGGCGTCCGGCCAACGCATGATATTTTACTTCTCATCCTATGAATATCATGCTCGCTAATCATCGCCTGTTTTTATCAGGCTTAGCTTGAAAGAGCTACTGATTGAAATAATCAAGTCATGTACCTGTTCTGTATTTTTCTCTCGGTTTATTTTTAGATATTCTTCGTGTGGCTCCTCCTCCTCTCCGTGTCCGTGACCTTCACCTTCCAATATGGCCATGACCCTCTGTCCATGATACGCCTCCTGGCTAACTCTTCCCGCTATAGCATGGTGGGCCTCGACCAACTTATATGGAAAGAATACCTTCGACTCAGCAACTGTTATAAACGACAAATAAAACTTGGATTTTTGCACGGGTTTCTTTTTATTTCTTTTATTTGACAAGTCATTCTACAGATAGTTACATCGTGAAGTAGACAATCATTTCATTCAAAACCATTCTAAATCACTCACTCAGAGCTTCATCTATTCATTCAAAACACCAACTCAAATCGTTCAAAATCGCTCAAAATGACTAAAACAGAAACAACCAACAACTACCTCCAGAATGAATAGAGCATAATCGCGATTTCACTGACATAATTGTATTCTTAAGCGTCTGATTGGTTCTTGAAGAAACTACACTTGGCCAATGTTCTAACTACACCGTTTTAAGATCTGGACTTTTCTCAATTACATCACCCGATTTCATTGAATTTTTACTAAGGTCCTCCCACATAAATGACTTTTGGTTATTGCTAATTGTAGCGTGTCAACGTGTTTTCGTTGCTTGTTTACACAGAGGAGCTTGAAAACAGCAATGGCTCACGTACATGCTGAGTTGTTTTTTCAGTAGTAAAGTTAAATAACCAATGTGTAGCCTGTCGATTAAGAGTCAGAAAAAACAAACAAAAATTGTTCAGATGTCAATAGAAGACAGAGAAACGACTTTCGATCGGATCTGAGGTTGCTCCACTTGCTAATGGGTCGCCAGTCGAAATCCAGTACAGACAACTGACGGACAGCCATCGGTAGAGCGTAAGCCTGCGAATCACAGTGTCAGCAGCTTGACTCGACTGAGGGCTTCATACTTAAACGTGATTTAAATGTTCATTTGCCTCTCGCTAATAGGCCAACATTGGTCTAGGTTGATCAAGACGCTGAAGGATAGGATAGTGTTTTGTTGTTGTATTAGGGTTAGGATTGCTTGGACTCATAATTAGGTTCTCAACACTCCTGCAATATGGTTGTATACAGGAAATATACATATATATATTAACTCTTTAAAAGCAATAGATTGGAAAGCGCTGTGGTAAATGAGGGTGGGTGGGGTAAAAGAAATATTCATAGGGGATAGTCGTAAAAAACGTTTGGTTATCAGGAAAAGGGTCAAATTCGACCACTTAGTGGCTGCTTCATAACTTTACACCCTATCGGACACAGTGTTGTCAAAATTTAAATTTAATACACGGATTTCGAACATGACACTGTTGGTTTGTTATTTTTTCTTTCGATCCCTGTGTAATTAAAGTGCTTTAAACTGCGACGAATCTGTGAGCTTTGGAAAATTCAGTAAACGTCATCTCGAAAAAGTGTTTTTTCTATATAATTCATACAATTTTAACACTCTAGTCCTATTTCTAAAGAAGTAATATAGAAATTTCGGTGTAGTTAGAACATTGGGGTAGTGTATTTATAGAATATGTATGTATATTATTTTAAAGGGAGGTAATTAATATCACTAATTTTTTTCATCTTGAACAAAAATAGTGATATTGGATTACATCTCTTTAATTTTACTCAAAACTCACTCCACAAACTCGTTCAATTCCATTCCTAAATCATTCCCAAATCATTCATCTTATCAATTTCACGATTTTTATACTGTACAAGCAAGTAGACACATAGCCATCATAATTGAAATTCGTAACGTCTTATTTGGTTGAATTGTGGTTAACGGCACTATAACAATTTCTCAGTTACATTGCAGAGGCTTGAACAACCAACAATTGATTCCTGATATTTCTCACAGTAGCACTAACATTCCTTCCTTTCCTTAAATCGAGCTGCTATCCCACATAGGTCTACGATAATCAATTCATAAGTGGGAGACAAATATTCGGAAAGGTTGAGTGCCTACGTCGGGGATCGAACCCTTAGCATCTAAAATCAATTATAACACTTGGATAAATAATAAAGGTTCAAGTCCCTTTTCTGATCGATCTCTCATGACAATACATAAGAAGTAGAACGACATATTTAAAGCATCTATGTCTAGCTATCGAAGTAATTGGGCCAATTTCTTTACATGTGGTTCACCCATTGGCGACAATTTTACAATTTTAAGGCTATTCATTTTACATCAGTTGTGATATAAGGTCTTACATGTTAGATTAATCCCTTTCGATTCCACTTCCTAGACATGAACGAGCTCTCGTGCCGAATGTGTGGGCCAAGGAAAGAACAAAGATCGAACGTGGAAACTCGTGCAAAACAGGGTAACATTTCCCAAACGTTAAGCGAACGTTTCCATTGCTAACGCATGGCAGTACTCGCGACGAAAGTAAGCCAAATGAAAGAGTCAAGGATAGTCGTCCCGTCTATTGATTGAAGAATGGGTCTCTTGATATTCATGGTGCTCTAAAGGTCAATTTTTATCCAGGTTTAATTTAGAAAAAAATCCATGTAAAACAAACGAAAACGGAAATATTTTTATCTCTAGACAACACCCGTCAAAACTAGCTGAACATGATTAATTAGATTATGGGTATTTATCCGTTATCAAGATTACAAATTTATAATCAGTCACGCCAAAAGGGACCACCTGGCTAGTACGTAAAGTATCGATCCGAGACAGCCTGCACAGGCTGAGCGGGTTCGATACTTTCAATTGATCGAATGGAGTTTAACGCCGCTTTCAACATTTTTTTTCAGTTATATCTCGGCGGCTGGAGCACCTAACAATGGTTTCCTGGTATTTTTCTAATCAGTACAACCGCCTGCTACTATCTCACTTAGGTCTACGATTATCAACCCGTAGGTGAGAGACAAAAAGTCGGAAAGAATGAGTGCCGCCGTTGGGAGTCGAACCCTGGACCTCTAGATTGATAGTCCGACGCTCTACCAACTGAGCTATGACGGCGGCTCGATACTTTTCAAACTTGACCGAATTTTCGAAATTTCGAGCGCTTTGAGATGATAACCCGCTTTGCACTACACATACGTGCAAAGCGGGGTATCATTTCGAAAGTGCTTCGCTAACGTTTTCATCCTGAACGCAGGGCTGGTTTAACTTAGCTAGAGCCGACATCTTTTTTTTAATAATATTTGTGACAATCGGAAAATTTTGAAAAATATTTCTTTTGAAAAAGAGATTGATTATAGTACAGAACAAGCAAAGGTCGGATTTCAAAAATCATTTTAAAGGAAGGTATATTGATTATTCTCGAGTCAGACAATTAGTTTTGATCCTAGTCAGTTTGCGCACTATCCAGATTGCTCTTTTTACGTGACGGGTCACATATTTATTTTACGGATTTCCGAGAGGGCCTATTTTCGTTTGACGCATCACATTTGCTGACACTTCATGACGTCTTATAAATAAAGACATGTTTGAAATAAGAAAGGACACTGCAATCTGTGTTGACCAGTAACTTAATAAACGGCTTCAAGCAAAAAAGGGAAGAGATGTGTATTTTCGTTTGTTTTAATGGGTTTTAAAACTGCTTTAAACATTTTTTAGGTTACTAAGCTTATATATCGCGACGGCTTCCTGTAATTTTTCACACTAATACATGTACATACAAGCCATCGGCTGTTCACCCGTTTAGTTTTGTACTTGCAGAAAGAAAGAACGAACGAAAGAAAGAAAGAAAGAAAGAAAGAAAGAAAGAAAGAAAGAAAGAAAGAAACAAACAATCAAACAAACAAACAAACAAACAAACAAACAAACAAACAAACAAAGAGAAAGAAATAAAGAGAAAGAAATAAAGAAACAAAGAAAGAAACAAACAAAGAAAATATATCTTACCTGCAGTTTGTAATGTTAATCCTATTATGACAAAACATCCAATATAGCAGCAGAAATGCTTCGCCATCCTTCTAAAATCCATAATGTAACACAAATTAATGTTGTTTGCTAAAGAAAAAATAACTGAAAAACTTATTGGCGCTCTAAATCACTAAAAACTTTCATCAATGTGCCATAACCCAAATATTCTATAAATCTTTAATGTTAAATATTATGTTTTGATATCACTGTTATCATAATATGCTACTTCCAAAAAATGTTGTGCAAACAAACTTTTTATTCTTTTTTCATATGCTTGTCTGATAATTTATGATTAAACTGTTATATTAATGACATACTGATTTTCTATTTTAAATTTCTAGGATTGTTTTAGCTGTCAAATTTTCATTACTAAAGTTATAGTCAACCTTAGTCATTCATTCATTGACAAAATCCATACCTACTAATTGCGCATGTCAAGGGTTGTGTCAAAATTCTGATGGACTTCCGTTAGAAGTCAATGTTTAATGTTTGTTCAATTCTCAAATGACGTTACAGAAACAATAAATGATAAATTAAAAACCGGCCCTACGCAAAGAAGCGAAAAGATATACAGTAAGACAAAACCAATCCATTCTATCTGTTTTATTTATTTTACATCGATTTGGATACAAATTCTTAGAACTTGGAATAATTCCTCTCGACTCTGCTTCCTGGACATGAATCAGTCAAAAGTATGATAGGTTTATTCCCACTTCATCTAATCCCATTTCGTCTACACTTTGAAATTATTAGTTTAGACCAAAGTTCCCATTTGGTATAAAGCTTTTTGACACCTTATTGTATCAATTTCCCATTTCGTCTACAAAATGGTTTTTGACATTTTATTAGTGTCATAGAGGTGTTAATGTTCTTAAGGTATTATATACCCACCCAAGAAATTTTTTGGTAAATGAAAAAAAAACACATATTTCTGCTTAATCGCCGTTTTAAGAATTAAAAGTTTTTGTTATTTTCAATAAACCATAAAAATATTTTAGTTTGTTCTTATGATGTTATATTAGAAATTTAGTAAAAAGCAGTTTTCAAATCTTTGCTGATATGAATTCAGACAAAAGAGTGTTCAACTTTTAGAACAAATGGGAATTTATCAAAATATGGCCTTTAGACCGAATGGGAATTTGAATTTTAGACCAAATGGGATTACACGAAGTGGGAACAACCCGTATGAACCAAGATCAATATATAGCCGCTCCCTGAAATCGAACTCAGGAAATTGAAATGAAGTTTATACATTTCTATATAGGGGAATAATTGGCTACTCAAGTATTTGACCTTCTTTTTAGATATAACCTTTGGATCTGCATGTCTTTTTTTAAAAATGATACTTATTCATGTAAATGAGCACCAATGGTCCAAGTATTGTTGAAATCCGTTCCCAGTAGTACAGTTAAGTAAATCGTGAAATTAAAAAGATGAATGATTTCGGAATGAAATTGATTGCGTGTGTAGATCGAGTTTTTGGGTGAAATTCAAGGTGAACAAAATTAGCGATATTTATTACCTCCCTTTAATAAAATGAACGTACTTTTCTGGTTCTGTGAACCAATCAGACTTTTTTTGAAAAGCCTAACTAGCCAATAGAATCGTGGTTTTATTTGGTCGATTTGAATTAAAGTTTTCGTCTTGAACGATTTCGAAATGTTTGCAAATGATGTCGGAACGTTTTTGATCGATTTGAGTGCGTTGTTGAAAAAGATGAATGGAGCGCTGAACGGATCACTAAGTATGATTTGGTCGGAGTGAGTGTCAACTTCACGATGTTTTCAATAGTAAGTTGAATTTAAGACCATGGCATATTGGTTGGACAGACAGACGCTCTCCAAAACCATCCCAACATTGCGAAAGTAATGCTTTGCTTACAGGAGAACTTTGTCTCAAATTTCTTTTGACAAGTTATGTTTTTCAATGCTGTATACTTCACGTACCATTATTTTTTTTATGTGTGTGTATGTCGTACAACAATTTTATCATGAATATTCACATTAAGTTCTTTTCTAAAAATCTAATGAATAGATAAGTAAAGAAAAATAGCATTTTACAGATATTGTGATTGATTTTTTGTTTGTTTGGGGGTGCTTTTACGCCGCTTTCAACATTATTTCAGTCATATAACGGTGGTTGGTGCAACTAACAATGGATTCCTTGTGTTTCACGCGACACTACTACCATCACATCCTTTCCTAGCCTCCAGCTGCTATCCAATATAGGTCAACGGTTATCAATCGATTGTGTGATTGAACAATCAGAAAGCCTCCAGCTTATTCAAGCTGTAGTTACGAGTTTTTGGTCGTCCAAAGGCTATTTAAATAATGTATGTATCAATGCAAATCATATCATTCAGAGAACATTTGATGAGGTCTTTGGAATTTTGAATTTAAAACCAAAGTTTTGAGCTGCAAGTTTCGGATGAACCAACAATTTCAGAAGGCACATGTGATTTAAATGTAAACATTTTCATGTATACCAATAATTTTGAAAGAATATCGTAATGAAACAAGATAAACGAAAATGATCCTGTGCGTAACATTTCCAACAATGTTACATCTGCGTGAGGTGCAAACATTTAGCAGCCAAGCCAGTTACTTAGTGTAAATAAAAGATTGTCTAACTGTCTACAGATACTTTAAGTCCTTATCTATCTACAAAACGCATAGTAAAGACTCTGGTCAGACTGTGCGGATGCACAGACTGGCCAGAGTCTTTGCTTTGCGCACATTTGATATTGTTGGAAATCTCACGCACAGGCTCATATCTTTTCCTCTTACAATGACTTAGTTATCATTAAAGTTGGTAAAAGTAATCCCAAGTTTTGTAAAGTACATAGACAAACGAGGGGTTAACGCGTAATTATTGTAAGTTCCTATATACTTATTGTCACTTACAACAGTTATGCTCTGACCCCTCGTAATATTTTATGTGGGGAGGGGCAACATGGACCCCGGGGGTACAAACCAACATGTACACTATATCGACCGAACCGTTAAATCAATTAAATTCAGTCTATTTCCTTGTTAATTGAAATAACGGTAAACTATTTTAACTCCTGTCGAGAATCCGCTGATTTACAACACTGATAGAAACGGTGAAAACACTAAACGGAAACAGTTATTTATAATATTTTGACTAATTAATGTCAAATATTTGACAAGATAAAAGTCTGTAGCAACAAGACAAGTTAGAATTGAAAAAAAAGTAGGCAATCGATTAGAACTTAAAAGATGTATCAATCAATCGCGCGATCAGCGTCTTTTGTTTCATTGGGGTAAACGCTACTCTTAAGCATACTATCGGTGAGTTAAATAATCCGTTAATCAGTTTATTAATCGGCCTCTCAGAAGATCAAAGCTTTAATCAATCAAACGTCTTGTCATAAATTATAATTGGGAAAAACACGAATCATTCTGAGCACATTGAAAACAAAAGCACAGAAAAAGAAAAGATTTTTTTCAGTAGAGGTCAGTTAGTGGTCACATTTTTAAAATTCTTATACAGAAAGATTGATTTGGCTTTAAGAAGCATGGAAATCCACACAGCAATTATAGAATTTCCCGGAATTATATGCATACACTATGAATTAACAGAAGCTTTTTTATTAAAGTCTCAGATCAGACTGTGCAAATAAAAAGTCTGATCTGAGTCTCCATTTTGGGACCCTCTTGAATGGCTGCTAATATCACACACAGACTCAATATCTTAATTTGTAAAATAAGTTCGTATTAAGCGAAGGAAACTTTTGTGTAGACGAAGATCCGATTGCACCTCAGATTAGACGGATCGTTGTCTATATCCAGAACCAATCAGCAATATCCCAGGTTCAGAATGGTAGGTCCCTTATTGTTAAATTCAAATTCACCGAGCTAGCATATTTTCGTCGAGTTTGATAAAACAAAAATGTTTTGGTGACTTAGTAATGTCCTCCATGGGAAGTCCTTCGTCTCAACGAAGATATACTACAGACCGATAACACTGTCCTTTTGTCAGAATAAGTTGTTTTTTTCAGTTCAAACAATTATTGAAATATGAGTTATATACATAGTCAAAAACGTTTTGCAACACTTTTGGTTGTATTGTAAAATAGATTGCATTAAAAATAATTTAGTGAATTGGTGACTGAGCGATGAGCTTATCGATTGGCTATTCGAATAAAAAAGATTACATTGCAGATCGCCATTCATAGCGTAACTTGAGATTTTACGCGTTTTACGTCGATAGTTCCAATTTGCAACCTAAAGTCAGTCTGAAGTTTTCGCTTTTCATCACCTTGGATGAGCACTAAAACACGTCAAAGAAAGACGCTCAAATCATTAGAGAACAGTGACTGGGTTAATAGTGGAGGTTGATCACAGAACGGCATTTCTGTATTATCAATTTTCTAAGACGCCAATGGTGTAAAACACGAAAAATGTGGATCATGAGCTTCGCCATGATTACTACTATTTGAAATATGCCACGTCACGTGTAGCTTCAGAAATTTTTGAGACGTCACTTACGTGACGTCAACCAAACGTTCACATGCAAAAGATTCGTTTTGGTATGAAAGACAACCAATTACCAAAGATAACGCTTGCTTAAATGCTAGTCACTCCAGACTGCGTTTCATTGAAAAGCAAATCCAAAAGCTGGCCAAAAAATGGCAGACTATGACTTTTTAAATCTGCCCCACCCGCCGTTTTGGCTATGTTTTGTGATTGTAGGGTCGCCATTGGAACAAAACAAAAGCATTAATCTATTGCTTAGATATTGAACACAATGTTTTGCTTCATTCGACTAGAATATACATGTATCTGCTTCAGAAAAATATTTAGAGAAAAATATCAAGTGTTGCTAAACTTTTTTGACTAAGTATATTTAAGAGTTGAGTGCACTGATTTATCCAAAAGCGTTGGGGAAGCGAATATACGTACGGATCTCGCAAGAAATCAAACAACACCTTACCACCTAAATTGGCTTATTGTATAAATTTCCTATCCCACTTTTAAGGTAGTGGAACCGACATAGTTCCTCAACGTCCGGAAGTCATGAACTTTCACAGTGTTAACCGAGGCTTCCTAATGATTTCATTAGGAAACCTCGGTTAACATTGTGAAAGATCATGGGGTCTGAAATATTGCGGAATTATTACCGATCAACTACTCAGTGAATATTTTATGAGGTCTATATCAGCCCCATTACCTGCCTATCTGACCGTCTCTCTGCAAAACTTGTGAAAAAAATGGGAAATTTCGGTTTGATATTCAATTTCTTTATAAGTACACTTAAGAAAATAATTAAAATGACATGGTAATGTTTGGAATTATTTCGGAATGATTTTTGAATGAGAATATTGAGCAAGTTTTAGAAGGGGCACAGTCTCTTTTTAGCAAAGTGAGCAAAACTAGTGATAGTCTTTTACGGCTCTTTTACGAAATGTACACATAGTTCTAAGAATAAATTTTGTACAAATATCTTTGAAATTTAAGATATCATATTATGAATATTATCTTTTTCATTTTTATTTATATATCGAAAGACGGAACGTATTATAGGTTTAATTCACGTTTTTGGGGGCGTAAACATTTGCAGAGACCCGAAAAATGGTTTAACGCCCGAATGCATTTTGAGTGTCTCTGCAAATTTTAACGCTCGAAAAAAACATGAATTGACGCTATTATTGCATAAAAATGAAGACCATAGTATTTATTCCAACAGATGTTGCAAAATAATTCTTGGAAACGCTTTGAAACTAACTACAAACCATCTAACGTGCCAGAAAATTGCGTTGTGCATTGCATGGTCACTTTTGTTCATACTGACGTTGCTTGGTAAATTTATGACGTCACAAAATTTAACGCGGGAATAAGATGAACGTCCTTATTTGTGTTCTTTATCAATGTTACACAAAGTAGCTAAAAAGGTGTAAATGCTCTGGCAAAGGATATTTAAGTGAAAAAGTCGGGCGTTAACGGCACGAGAATTTACTTATTAATCCACGTTTTCTCTCGTTAACGCCCGGGTTTTGTCCGTTAACGTTTGCCTATAACGACCCTAAAACGCAATAATATGTGATAATCTTTGGCGTCCGGGTGGGGGGGGGCGGCTTTCACTTCTGTGTCCGCGGAGCATAACTATGTCACTTCATACGCGATTGACTTGAAACTTGGCATTAAAGTTCCTCTCGTGATTACTGAGTGCATTGCATCGATGAGTGAATGGTTAAGAATTACGTGTATCTTGATTGGAATGAGTGTCAATTTCACGATGTTTTTAACTGTAACAGCTGGAGGTTGGGAAAGGATTATGAGAGAAATACTAGGGGCCTGTTTTACTAAACATCTTACGATCATTTTTGCGTAAGTCAAAAATTAAAGTTGCTTCTATAGAATATGAAATTCTGCCATGCATTATCCCATTGGAATCGTCTGCTAAAGACGATCCCAATGGGATATTGTAAGGCAGAACTAACAATGAATGAAAACACCAGGTATGATTTGACTAACGATCTTTTTCTTTCCGTAAGACGTTTAGTAAAACGGGTCCCAGGAATCCATCGCTAGGTGTCAAGTCGTCGAGTTATGACATAGATACTGTTAAAAGCGGTATATATCCCAATTCAAACAAAGAAACGACCTTTAAAATCTCCGGGCTATTGATATGTGCAGCTAATAAATGCATTGATATTATACTTACAGTAGAGATATTTATCCCAATATTACTGCATTATCTCTATATAGGTTATAACTACATTGACATGTTATCGGGTATCGTAGCGACACAGAATCCCTCAGTGACCCTTCACAAAATCACAAACTTTTTCACTTTCAATTAAGAGATGAAGAGAATATGGTTTGAATTCACGGAGGTATGAAACTAAATGAGCATGTGCGTTAGATTTCAAACAATTTCAAATATACTCAAAGCAAAGACTCTGACCAGCCTGTGCATCAGCGCAGTCTGACCAGAGTCTTCAATATGCGTTTTGTAGATAGATAAGGTCTCAAAGTATCTATAGGCCATTAGATAACCTTGTATACAGTTTGTGGCTGTCAATGTTTGCAACTAACGAAGATTTCAAATTGTTGCAAATGTTACGCACAGGCTCAAATAATCATCACGTAATCTCCTTCATTGTGAAAGTCTACCAATAAGCGATCGCTAACCTAGTCCATTGGCCGTCGTCATGGCATGTCGTTTCATGTAATATCATGTATTTTTGACCTGGCAGGACGTGGCTTTATGGGGAACCCTAGGCGATTCTTCGGAGTGGACCTCGATAATAATGGGGGCGCGGCCACCAAAAAAAAGAATAAATAAATAAATAAATAAATAAAATTAGAAATTTCCAAAGACTATCGTAAAGCAATTAAGACATATGTGTTTTTTTCGGGCGTAATGACCATAGTAACACCAGAAGCCAAATTACATAAAAATGACTACACTTGCGTATTTTCCATTTTACGGAAAAGTTCGAGCAATGTTCCCAAATGGGCGTGGTTTAAAAACAGTGACGTATATTTGTCATCTACAGTGTTTCTTTTTCTGTATTTTGTATTGTAAAGAAAAGTGATAAAATGAATAACAACTATTCGATAGAAAAGTGAAAATCTACCCCATCGCGCGAAAAGAGGCCGTCTGGGAACAACAGTAAACCTATATTTGAAGAAAAAAAGATTGGTTCCGGTTGAGGTAAGCCAGAGGACGCATTTCAAAAATAGTTAGTTACACAGAAAGGAAGATCGATCATTTTAGAATGGGAATATCGTATTTCAGCGAACGCTTTCGACTCAATTTAGCCCCCGCAAACCACGAAAACCATGTATGCTCGGCAAAGTATTGCGCGTGGTTTGCAATTTGCGGCTTATTCCTTTTTATTATAAAGGAACCTTTAAATAATCTGAAAACTGTATAAATCCTTGTTTCGCGCTATTTGCAAAATGCACAGTTTGCTGGTGGAGAGAAGTCGTGAAACAAAAGATACACGTAAATAGAACCGGAGTGGGAACTATTTTTTTGCAAAGCAATTAACACCTAACTGGATTGTTCACAAAGTGACCATTTTCGATTCATAAAATTGAGTTCAGTTAAGGTTAGATGCGTGTCAGGAGAGAAAGTTGCGCCGTCTTACAACACTCTAAACTAAACAAACTTTTTTTTTTCTTTTGGGGTGGGTGGGAGTGGGGTGGGGTGGGTGTTGACGGGGCACATGTCTAGGCTTCGGCGCAACACTCTACTAATAGAGTATAAAAGCTTAGTATAGTATAACAATGAACCCTCGATATTTTGAAAGAAGATAAGTTAAGTGGAATCCGATACCTCAGATCGATAGCTTTTCAACAATCAAATAACTGCTTTACGTTTGCAAGGACGGACGTATCGAGTACGAAGATGTACACGAAACCGTCTCTTAAATAGAGGTACACGTATGTATGTGACCCGTCACGCGAAAAGGGACGACATAGGAAGTGCGTTAAGTGTCGACCCTAGTCTGACTGCGCGGATTGCGTAGACTGACTAGGGTCGAAACTTTTTGCACTGTGATTATTTTCTGAATCTAGAACGATCAATCTACTTCCAGTGAAAGAATTTTTGAAATACGACTTCTGGTTGACCTATGCTGGATCAAATCTCTTTTTCAATAATTCATTTTACAGCATCCCCGAATGGTCCCTTTTCGCATGACGGGTCACGTATTTATCTTTATACGAAAAATATTACAGAAAGCCAATATCTCGTATCTCAAAGCCTGACCTTTAAGGAGGAGTTAATTTAATCCACAATCGATGTAAGGTTCGACTCGGTTACCTACCTTTTTACCAAAAAAACTTAATAATGACAAGACCTACCCTGTGTTCAGGATGTAAAAGCGTTTTGCGAACGCTTTGAGATGATACGTGCAGAGCGAGGTATCATTTCGAAAGCGCTTTGCTAACGTTTTCATCCTTAACGCAGGACTGATTCACAGGCCGGAAATGACACATATTTTTCGACACATATTTTTCGAATGACAGGGTGTTTGACCCTGTATCCAGGATGTCAAAAAAAGTGCACTGTTGGCAAACTATTCCGCGCTTTACAAGCAAGTACAAGTGCAAAGCGGGATTTAATTTGCAAACAGTTTTTGCTGTTTTGTCATCCTGAGCGCAGGTCAGGGTTATGACTCTCCAAAAGCTTAGGATGTCTTATTACGATCCTAAAATGCTTCTCCCTGATGGTAATTTTGACCCCTGTAATAATCTGCAATACAACTTATATAAACTTAAATAAAAAAAAAAATAAAGTTCTCTAAATATGTATATGACTTTTTATGACTTTAAGGTAGTGGATCCATATAAATTCCACATCATTATAAAATTCACGGTCTTTCACAATGTAAACCGAGGTTTCCTAATGAAATGACTAGGGAAACATCGGTTAACACTGTTAGAGTTCATGATTTCCGAAATTTTGCTGAAGTATTACGGGTCCACTACAATAAACCAATGTTATGACCCTCAAACATCGTAAAGTGTACCGTAATGACTCTAAAAATTGCTTCTTGTGGATTCTTTTTAATCCTTGATTTTTGGACTATCAATCAGAGGGTCCCGGATTTGATCCCCAACGTCGACACTCATCCTTTTCGACTATTTGTCTCCCTCCCACCGATGGGTTGAAAGATGGGATAGAAGTTTGAGGCTAAGAAAGGGTGAAATTGTTGTACTGGGGTAAGAATTACTATGAATCCAGTTTCATGTGCTCCATACAAACAAACATGTTGGCAGATTAACCCATGTCATGCTGAACCCGGAATATTCCTGATTTGGCAGGAGCTGTAGACAAACACTAGCCTGCACATATGTGCAGCCTGGTGTAAGTCTACACCACCTGTTTCTCACACTCAAACCAGAATTGTCAATTGATCTTGTTTTTCAAATAAAAATTTACTTACAGTTCGAACTTTTAGTGCTTTTTGTCCTTTGATTTTGATGCAAGTTTTTAGCCAAATTCATTCAGCATGACAAGGGTTAAGATACAGAAAAGATTAAAATAGCGTGACCTCGTTCTTAGAGACATATCGAGTATCAAATTACGTAGCTTTTGTATGCATAATTGTTCACATGTATTTGGTTAGTATGTTTTTAGTGCACTGCTGTGTGTTTTGGATTGCAAAATAATGATTTCAGAAATATACCTTTTTTCGGATATTGTGTAAATTCGCGATGCTTGCATCGTTTGTTAACTTTATAAAACACAAACGTCGGAACTTCATCTGATTTAGCCTTATTAAATTAGCGGTATGTCTGGATTGTACGTCTGGATTTTAATTTTGAAAAATGGCGATCTACATAACGTTAAAAATATCAAACCAAAACCGAACTGCGCAGGTTGAGCAGAGTTCATGCCCTTTGTGACTGGAAGTTATCCTAAGTGTGGATAATGATTTTAAACAATGAATTTTATTAAAATAATAAAAATAATAATACTACTAATAATAATAATAATAATAATGATGATGATGATGATGATGATGATGATGATGATGATGATGATGATGACGATAATAATAATAATAATAATAATGATTGTTAAAATAATAATAATTATAATGATGATAATAAAATTGATTTATCTGTAATAGTATTATGAAAATAGATTTAATAATAATATAATTAATAATATTTACAATGATGATAATATTTTCTGTTAAATACAATCAAAACATCTCCAAAAATATGACCCGTCATTCAAAAAGGGGCCCTTTAGGAAAAAAGGTCTACGCAAACTAACCACGCAGTTTCGACACTTTTCGCATTCGTTTTTATTAACCTAGAATAATTATCTTTAAAAAAACATTTTCGACCTTCAGTTTGCTTCATGGTGAAATGGACTCTTACCTTTCAAAAACGAACCAAAATATTCAGAAACAATTCGAAAGCGATAAACGATCGAAATTTTATTTTAATCCATCATTACATTCCATTATTTTATTGACTTGTCTGGGGTTTGAAGTGGCTAATTGTTCCATGAAGACACAAAAGCAGGCAGTTTTTTTTAAAAAAGGGGGTAGAAACTAATACAAATTTCATTAAAAAATCCCCTAACTTTTTCCATTTGATTTCAAAATCATCCCCCAATCTTTCCCTTGGTCAATTTCACGATTTTATTAACTGTATGCCATCCGGTCGACCTCTTTTCGACATGGATATATCTCATTGAGGAGAAGTGTAGTGCACATGAACCATAACTCTAGTCATTATATTTTCTGAGTTATTGCCCTTTTTTAATTCACAAAGAATAGACCATCGACCTGTTCTAATGGGGGGGGGGGGACAAATATTTTACAATAATCTCTTATTATATCTAGTTTGTTTACGAAAATGATAAATATAATTGCAATATCTTTTCGCATGACAAATCCACAAGAAACTCTCAATATCTTTATTTAGGGATCATGATTTAACAAATTTCCATACTTCCATTTGTCGTCTGTATTCTACAATATACCGTCTGTTATAACATTAAATAACACAATCGGGAACCCTCGGCAATTCTACGGAATAGATCTCAGGAATAATACGGGCGCTGCCATGAAAGCGCGTCATTTCGCACGTGGGTTTATATGACATCACAAACATCAATGATCCTTCTGAGGGTGACGATGCATAAAACAAAATCAATGAAAGACTAAAAGTGGGCATATTAAAATTCAATAACAAAACGCAGTGTGTTACTGCGCTTTGTTATCAATTTATAATATGCACGATATAACTAGGCAGACGATAGGAAAGCATTGACAAAATGTTCGTTTCTTCACGCGTATTAAATAACCGAAGAACCACCAGAAACCGAATTACCTAAAAAATGACCAAAAATTACTACACTTACGTCCGAGGTACTTTCGAGTTTACGGAAAAGTCCGAGCGATGTTCCGAATGTTAATAACTCACCGAAGTAACCCGATATCTAATCATTGATTTTCAACTTTCACTTTCGTTTCCTAGATTTGTATTGAACGCTGAACATTATGAGTGTTGTTTCAAAATAATACCTGTGGATTAAAAATACATTTGACGCTTTTCCTTTGCTATTTGTGATGTTAAGATCATCGGAAATATATTTGAGCATTGGTTGCAGTAACAACAAATCGGTATGTACATAATAAATAAGTTTTCTTTACAGATATTAAAGTAATTTAGGTACCACCCATTGACTGACACGGTCAATTGTGCAATATTTATTTGTCATATACCCTAATGTATAATTGATTACCTATATGCAAAAGCATGATAGAATTGTGTCAAGCGCGAAAAAAGAATTATTTCTCGGTTTTTGGTTGATTGATTGAATGATTGAACGGAGTTTAACGCCGCTTTCAACATTAATTCAGTTACATCGCGGCGGCTGGAGTACCTAACAATAGATTCCTGGTATTTCTCTTACCGGTACAACCTTTACATTCTTTCCTAGCCTCCAGCTACTTTCTCACATAGGTCTACGATTGTCAACCCATTGGTGAGAGATAAATTGCTCGGTTTTTGGAGGATCTCCAATATTAACACAATGTATATTTCGTGGGTAGAGAACAAGAGACCAAAGAGGGCCCGTTTTGCTCCACTGGCTTTAATATCTCCAGATTTGAAAAAAAAATGAATATAAAAAAATAAGATAAACTCAAAATACAAATCAAACAATTTCGGTACATAGCCCACACTGGGAACATACATGCCATTTCTTTTTATTTATTTGTTGTTTTTTGAAATTGATCCAATGGTTTTGGGGGGAAAGATTGTTAAAAAATTTAAAGTGAAAATGATCTCCCAGCCTGCCACACCTTTATTAGGGCGTCAATCGAAATTTGTTGAACAGCTTTTGAAGAGGATCTCAATCATGCTGAGTTTGGTTAAAATTGACCCATGGTTTTGGGAGGAGCCGATGTTTAAAGAAAAGTTAACTCACGGTCGTAAGACAGACACAACGCCATGACAATAGCTCGCTGGTTTTTGGCCAGTGGAGCTAAAATGGTCTGAAGCAACACGTTTCTACCTACTGTGACGTGCACCGAGCGGATTTATATTTTTGTAAGCACGTCAACACTGGGTTATGCCCAGTCAGTTCTGTACTGAACCAAAGGGTACAGAACCAAGTACAAGACGAACTTGTCTTATACTAAATTCAAGTCTTAAACTGCCTATCAATAACAACACTGGGCTAAGTATAAGACGGGATAGCCTTATACTAGACCAGTATTGTATCAACCAACCCACGTTGTATTAAACCGGTATAAAACGGGGTTAGTACAGGACGGGGACAATACCTTGTATTATACCAACGACCTTGTACAAGGCAATATATAAGCTTGGCTACTGTTCAAACCGGGAGAAATTGTGGACAAGTATGTGACCCAACAACTCTGAGCGTCCGCTGCAACTCTGAGGGTCAGCAAATTATGTCCACCAGCGTATTCCCAAATAAGAACAGTCGCTAGCTATTTGAGTTCCAAGTGCTCGATGTGAAGACCAAGCACGAACTGATAAAATCTGCCATGCATTATCCCATTGGAATCGTCTGCTAAAGACGATCCCAATGGGATATTGTAAGGCAGAACTAACAATGAATGAAAACACCAGGTATGATTTGACTAACGATCTTTTTCTTTCCGTAAGACGTTTAGTAAAACGGGTCCCAGGAATCCATCGCTAGGTGTCAAGTCGTCGAGTTATGACATAGATACTGTTAAAAGCGGTATATATCCCAATTCAAACAAAGAAACGACCTTTAAAATCTCCGGGCTATTGATATGTGCAGCTAATAAATGCATTGATATTATACTTACAGTAGAGATATTTATCCCAATATTACTGCATTATCTCTATATAGGTTATAACTACATTGACATGTTATCGGGTATCGTAGCGACACAGAATCCCTCAGTGACCCTTCACAAAATCACAAACTTTTTCACTTTCAATTAAGAGATGAAGAGAATATGGTTTGAATTCACGGAGGTATGAAACTAAATGAGCATGTGCGTTAGATTTCAAACAATTTCAAATATACTCAAAGCAAAGACTCTGACCAGCCTGTGCATCAGCGCAGTCTGACCAGAGTCTTCAATATGCGTTTTGTAGATAGATAAGGTCTCAAAGTATCTATAGGCCATTAGATAACCTTGTATACAGTTTGTGGCTGTCAATGTTTGCAACTAACGAAGATTTCAAATTGTTGCAAATGTTACGCACAGGCTCAAATAATCATCACGTAATCTCCTTCATTGTGAAAGTCTACCAATAAGCGATCGCTAACCTAGTCCATTGGCCGTCGTCATGGCATGTCGTTTCATGTAATATCATGTATTTTTGACCTGGCAGGACGTGGCTTTATGGGGAACCCTAGGCGATTCTTCGGAGTGGACCTCGATAATAATGGGGGCGCGGCCACCAAAAAAAAGAATAAATAAATAAATAAATAAATAAAATTAGAAATTTCCAAAGACTATCGTAAAGCAATTAAGACATATGTGTTTTTTTCGGGCGTAATGACCATAGTAACACCAGAAGCCAAATTACATAAAAATGACTACACTTGCGTATTTTCCATTTTACGGAAAAGTTCGAGCAATGTTCCCAAATGGGCGTGGTTTAAAAACAGTGACGTATATTTGTCATCTACAGTGTTTCTTTTTCTGTATTTTGTATTGTAAAGAAAAGTGATAAAATGAATAACAACTATTCGATAGAAAAGTGAAAATCTACCCCATCGCGCGAAAAGAGGCCGTCTGGGAACAACAGTAAACCTATATTTGAAGAAAAAAAGATTGGTTCCGGTTGAGGTAAGCCAGAGGACGCATTTCAAAAATAGTTAGTTACACAGAAAGGAAGATCGATCATTTTAGAATGGGAATATCGTATTTCAGCGAACGCTTTCGACTCAATTTAGCCCCCGCAAACCACGAAAACCATGTATGCTCGGCAAAGTATTGCGCGTGGTTTGCAATTTGCGGCTTATTCCTTTTTATTATAAAGGAACCTTTAAATAATCTGAAAACTGTATAAATCCTTGTTTCGCGCTATTTGCAAAATGCACAGTTTGCTGGTGGAGAGAAGTCGTGAAACAAAAGATACACGTAAATAGAACCGGAGTGGGAACTATTTTTTTGCAAAGCAATTAACACCTAACTGGATTGTTCACAAAGTGACCATTTTCGATTCATAAAATTGAGTTCAGTTAAGGTTAGATGCGTGTCAGGAGAGAAAGTTGCGCCGTCTTACAACACTCTAAACTAAACAAACTTTTTTTTTTCTTTTGGGGTGGGTGGGAGTGGGGTGGGGTGGGTGTTGACGGGGCACATGTCTAGGCTTCGGCGCAACACTCTACTAATAGAGTATAAAAGCTTAGTATAGTATAACAATGAACCCTCGATATTTTGAAAGAAGATAAGTTAAGTGGAATCCGATACCTCAGATCGATAGCTTTTCAACAATCAAATAACTGCTTTACGTTTGCAAGGACGGACGTATCGAGTACGAAGATGTACACGAAACCGTCTCTTAAATAGAGGTACACGTATGTATGTGACCCGTCACGCGAAAAGGGACGACATAGGAAGTGCGTTAAGTGTCGACCCTAGTCTGACTGCGCGGATTGCGTAGACTGACTAGGGTCGAAACTTTTTGCACTGTGATTATTTTCTGAATCTAGAACGATCAATCTACTTCCAGTGAAAGAATTTTTGAAATACGACTTCTGGTTGACCTATGCTGGATCAAATCTCTTTTTCAATAATTCATTTTACAGCATCCCCGAATGGTCCCTTTTCGCATGACGGGTCACGTATTTATCTTTATACGAAAAATATTACAGAAAGCCAATATCTCGTATCTCAAAGCCTGACCTTTAAGGAGGAGTTAATTTAATCCACAATCGATGTAAGGTTCGACTCGGTTACCTACCTTTTTACCAAAAAAACTTAATAATGACAAGACCTACCCTGTGTTCAGGATGTAAAAGCGTTTTGCGAACGCTTTGAGATGATACGTGCAGAGCGAGGTATCATTTCGAAAGCGCTTTGCTAACGTTTTCATCCTTAACGCAGGACTGATTCACAGGCCGGAAATGACACATATTTTTCGACACATATTTTTCGAATGACAGGGTGTTTGACCCTGTATCCAGGATGTCAAAAAAAGTGCACTGTTGGCAAACTATTCCGCGCTTTACAAGCAAGTACAAGTGCAAAGCGGGATTTAATTTGCAAACAGTTTTTGCTGTTTTGTCATCCTGAGCGCAGGTCAGGGTTATGACTCTCCAAAAGCTTAGGATGTCTTATTACGATCCTAAAATGCTTCTCCCTGATGGTAATTTTGACCCCTGTAATAATCTGCAATACAACTTATATAAACTTAAATAAAAAAAAAAATAAAGTTCTCTAAATATGTATATGACTTTTTATGACTTTAAGGTAGTGGATCCATATAAATTCCACATCATTATAAAATTCACGGTCTTTCACAATGTAAACCGAGGTTTCCTAATGAAATGACTAGGGAAACATCGGTTAACACTGTTAGAGTTCATGATTTCCGAAATTTTGCTGAAGTATTACGGGTCCACTACAATAAACCAATGTTATGACCCTCAAACATCGTAAAGTGTACCGTAATGACTCTAAAAATTGCTTCTTGTGGATTCTTTTTAATCCTTGATTTTTGGACTATCAATCAGAGGGTCCCGGATTTGATCCCCAACGTCGACACTCATCCTTTTCGACTATTTGTCTCCCTCCCACCGATGGGTTGAAAGATGGGATAGAAGTTTGAGGCTAAGAAAGGGTGAAATTGTTGTACTGGGGTAAGAATTACTATGAATCCAGTTTCATGTGCTCCATACAAACAAACATGTTGGCAGATTAACCCATGTCATGCTGAACCCGGAATATTCCTGATTTGGCAGGAGCTGTAGACAAACACTAGCCTGCACATATGTGCAGCCTGGTGTAAGTCTACACCACCTGTTTCTCACACTCAAACCAGAATTGTCAATTGATCTTGTTTTTCAAATAAAAATTTACTTACAGTTCGAACTTTTAGTGCTTTTTGTCCTTTGATTTTGATGCAAGTTTTTAGCCAAATTCATTCAGCATGACAAGGGTTAAGATACAGAAAAGATTAAAATAGCGTGACCTCGTTCTTAGAGACATATCGAGTATCAAATTACGTAGCTTTTGTATGCATAATTGTTCACATGTATTTGGTTAGTATGTTTTTAGTGCACTGCTGTGTGTTTTGGATTGCAAAATAATGATTTCAGAAATATACCTTTTTTCGGATATTGTGTAAATTCGCGATGCTTGCATCGTTTGTTAACTTTATAAAACACAAACGTCGGAACTTCATCTGATTTAGCCTTATTAAATTAGCGGTATGTCTGGATTGTACGTCTGGATTTTAATTTTGAAAAATGGCGATCTACATAACGTTAAAAATATCAAACCAAAACCGAACTGCGCAGGTTGAGCAGAGTTCATGCCCTTTGTGACTGGAAGTTATCCTAAGTGTGGATAATGATTTTAAACAATGAATTTTATTAAAATAATAAAAATAATAATACTAATAATAATAATAATAATAATAATGATGATGATGATGATGATGATGATGATGATGATGATGATGACGATAATAATAATAATAATAATAATGATTGTTAAAATAATAATAATTATAATGATGATAATAAAATTGATTTATCTGTAATAGTATTATGAAAATAGATTTAATAATAATATAATTAATAATATTTACAATGATGATAATATTTTCTGTTAAATACAATCAAAACATCTCCAAAAATATGACCCGTCATTCAAAAAGGGGCCCTTTAGGAAAAAAGGTCTACGCAAACTAACCACGCAGTTTCGACACTTTTCGCATTCGTTTTTATTAACCTAGAATAATTATCTTTAAAAAAACATTTTCGACCTTCAGTTTGCTTCATGGTGAAATGGACTCTTACCTTTCAAAAACGAACCAAAATATTCAGAAACAATTCGAAAGCGATAAACGATCGAAATTTTATTTTAATCCATCATTACATTCCATTATTTTATTGACTTGTCTGGGGTTTGAAGTGGCTAATTGTTCCATGAAGACACAAAAGCAGGCAGTTTTTTTTAAAAAAGGGGGTAGAAACTAATACAAATTTCATTAAAAAATCCCCTAACTTTTTCCATTTGATTTCAAAATCATCCCCCAATCTTTCCCTTGGTCAATTTCACGATTTTATTAACTGTATGCCATCCGGTCGACCTCTTTTCGACATGGATATATCTCATTGAGGAGAAGTGTAGTGCACATGAACCATAACTCTAGTCATTATATTTTCTGAGTTATTGCCCTTTTTTAATTCACAAAGAATAGACCATCGACCTGTTCTAATGGGGGGGGGGGGGACAAATATTTTACAATAATCTCTTATTATATCTAGTTTGTTTACGAAAATGATAAATATAATTGCAATATCTTTTCGCATGACAAATCCACAAGAAACTCTCAATATCTTTATTTAGGGATCATGATTTAACAAATTTCCATACTTCCATTTGTCGTCTGTATTCTACAATATACCGTCTGTTATAACATTAAATAACACAATCGGGAACCCTCGGCAATTCTACGGAATAGATCTCAGGAATAATACGGGCGCTGCCATGAAAGCGCGTCATTTCGCACGTGGGTTTATATGACATCACAAACATCAATGATCCTTCTGAGGGTGACGATGCATAAAACAAAATCAATGAAAGACTAAAAGTGGGCATATTAAAATTCAATAACAAAACGCAGTGTGTTACTGCGCTTTGTTATCAATTTATAATATGCACGATATAACTAGGCAGACGATAGGAAAGCATTGACAAAATGTTCGTTTCTTCACGCGTATTAAATAACCGAAGAACCACCAGAAACCGAATTACCTAAAAAATGACCAAAAATTACTACACTTACGTCCGAGGTACTTTCGAGTTTACGGAAAAGTCCGAGCGATGTTCCGAATGTTAATAACTCACCGAAGTAACCCGATATCTAATCATTGATTTTCAACTTTCACTTTCGTTTCCTAGATTTGTATTGAACGCTGAACATTATGAGTGTTGTTTCAAAATAATACCTGTGGATTAAAAATACATTTGACGCTTTTCCTTTGCTATTTGTGATGTTAAGATCATCGGAAATATATTTGAGCATTGGTTGCAGTAACAACAAATCGGTATGTACATAATAAATAAGTTTTCTTTACAGATATTAAAGTAATTTAGGTACCACCCATTGACTGACACGGTCAATTGTGCAATATTTATTTGTCATATACCCTAATGTATAATTGATTACCTATATGCAAAAGCATGATAGAATTGTGTCAAGCGCGAAAAAAGAATTATTTCTCGGTTTTTGGTTGATTGATTGAATGATTGAACGGAGTTTAACGCCGCTTTCAACATTAATTCAGTTACATCGCGGCGGCTGGAGTACCTAACAATAGATTCCTGGTATTTCTCTTACCGGTACAACCTTTACATTCTTTCCTAGCCTCCAGCTACTTTCTCACATAGGTCTACGATTGTCAACCCATTGGTGAGAGATAAATTGCTCGGTTTTTGGAGGATCTCCAATATTAACACAATGTATATTTCGTGGGTAGAGAACAAGAGACCAAAGAGGGCCCGTTTTGCTCCACTGGCTTTAATATCTCCAGATTTGAAAAAAAAATGAATATAAAAAAATAAGATAAACTCAAAATACAAATCAAACAATTTCGGTACATAGCCCACACTGGGAACATACATGCCATTTCTTTTTATTTATTTGTTGTTTTTTGAAATTGATCCAATGGTTTTGGGGGGAAAGATTGTTAAAAAATTTAAAGTGAAAATGATCTCCCAGCCTGCCACACCTTTATTAGGGCGTCAATCGAAATTTGTTGAACAGCTTTTGAAGAGGATCTCAATCATGCTGAGTTTGGTTAAAATTGACCCATGGTTTTGGGAGGAGCCGATGTTTAAAGAAAAGTTAACTCACGGTCGTAAGACAGACACAACGCCATGACAATAGCTCGCTGGTTTTTGGCCAGTGGAGCTAAAATGGTCTGAAGCAACACGTTTCTACCTACTGTGACGTGCACCGAGCGGATTTATATTTTTGTAAGCACGTCAACACTGGGTTATGCCCAGTCAGTTCTGTACTGAACCAAAGGGTACAGAACCAAGTACAAGACGAACTTGTCTTATACTAAATTCAAGTCTTAAACTGCCTATCAATAACAACACTGGGCTAAGTATAAGACGGGATAGCCTTATACTAGACCAGTATTGTATCAACCAACCCACGTTGTATTAAACCGGTATAAAACGGGGTTAGTACAGGACGGGGACAATACCTTGTATTATACCAACGACCTTGTACAAGGCAATATATAAGCTTGGCTACTGTTCAAACCGGGAGAAATTGTGGACAAGTATGTGACCCAACAACTCTGAGCGTCCGCTGCAACTCTGAGGGTCAGCAAATTATGTCCACCAGCGTATTCCCAAATAAGAACAGTCGCTAGCTATTTGAGTTCCAAGTGCTCGATGTGAAGACCAAGCACGAACTGATAAAATCTGGCGATTCACCTCCTTTTATACCCAAAAATAGTCACGTGCAAGAAACCAATCTGTGGTCCTCGGTGCCGTTCGTTAAACGTAACTTTAACGTACTTTGATGAGCGTCTACACACAAAGAACAATGCAAACGTCTAGATGATAATTACCGCATAAAAGCTGATTTCTCAATAGAAATCGAATGAAGAAGGGTAAAACGATAGGTTTAGGTAATTTCATCTAGGACAAATCAAATAAGGGTATAAATAAAGGAGGATAGCCCTAAGTGTCTTCACAATCAAGTCTAGAAAATCCCGTTTTTCACAAAACGATGATCATTTCAGATTTCTTAGACTAGAGACTTACTAGACTGGAAGCTTTCGGGTGGCCAGCCCGGCCTTTCCGTCACACTACGCACGGCTCCGACTATAGCGTCCTCGCGTGGTACACCAGATTTAAAACCCATATGGTTATTCAAGGACAATCCTGTCTTTTGAGCTCGGCCGCTACCAAGATGTCTTGTCCTCTTCATGTGTCTTATGAGATACTTCTTTTTCGCATAAGATTTCCCACAACAGACACAAACATAATTGTTGCAAGGCTTTACTGACTTGACAAAGTGCCTTGATAATCCAGGTACAGTACCAGAGCTAGATGATTGTACATTGTTTCCCGTACAAATATCACCACAATCGTCTGAGCTAGAACCGTCTTCTTTTCTAGCATACTGACTTTTATCCTCACAATGGTCAATACGAGGCTTCAAAGCAACCTCATCATTCATTAAGGAAAATCCTGTACGTTTTGGAACGTGGGTTGCCTTCTTGGACTTGGTTAGAACCTTTGACATATGTTCTTGTACTTTGACAAGAGCTGTGCCTACAAAACCTGACGAGGCTACATCTTTGCCTAATGGTTGTTTAGACTGTAAAGGTTTCTTAAGCCTCGGACAAGATGGTCTAAGGTGAGAAGAATCGCCACATTCATAGCAGTAACGCTTTGAGGCATTCTTCTTTGCTTCCGGCCTATTACCTTTCTTTACATACGGTACCCGAGACACTGAGAAAGAACCTGTTACCTTTTGACTCAGTGATGTGAAAGCCTTACACAGTTCAGAAACAGTGTGTTGAAGACTTTCAATCTGCCTCCCGTATGTGTTCATCCTGTCATTTTGGTCTCTACCCATAGTGCATACATATCCCGATGAATTACTGGGCTTTGACTCCTGTAACTTAGGACAACTAGGTCTCAAATGCAATTCTGAACCACACTCGTAGCAACGACTCTTTTGCTGACCAAACGGTTGGCTCTTGGGTTTACTTGTATAACCCTGTTGCTTCCTACCAGTAGGAAGTTTGGGCTCAGGCGATTGAAACTTTTCCCATGTCCCGAACTTATCACAAAGTTCTGCAACAGCCTTCTGCAATATGCCAATCTCTCGCTTACAAGAGTCATCTGATTTGTCACGGCTGTCTACATGACGAGTATAACCCTGCCTTTCTGCAAGTTTCAGCTCAGTCCTATTAAAGGCCTCTAACTCGACAGCGTGTCTAACGGCATCGTTCAAACAGGTTGGTCTAGCCTGTTTTATACGAAGCCTCATTTCAGAACTCACTAAAGAGTCAATGAACTGCTCTTTAGCAAGAGTCTCCTTGACATCCTGCGGCGCACTTGGGTAAGCCATGCCCGTTAAATTGCGGATGTCTTGTGCAAGTTCTGACAAAGACTCAGAAGCTCTCCGCCGCCTTTCTTTGAGTTGCGTTCGATACAGCTCAGTTTGATTGGGCGGTGCAAAACGGTCTTGTAATACACCTTTCAAGCCGTTGAAATCATGCAATGGGCCATCAAATGAGACGGCTAAGTTGCGTGCTTGACCTTGCAGGGATGCGGCAAGGTACAAGCCTTTGTCATATTCTGACCACCCATTTATTGTTGCACATACCTCAAAATGGGCTATGTAGTCATGCCATGAGCCAGAACCATCGTACTTATCTGGTTTCATGTGCAGACCAGTTCTAGACAACTTTGTGTCCAAACCAATGTCACCACTAGGGCTATACACGTTCCTACCCTGTGGTTTACGTCTAGTGACATACTCATAGTTTGGTACACAACATGTTTCCAAAACTGGGCTAGGCCTGTGCCCAAGGTCTAATTGTATTTTACCTTGAGCAGTTTCGGACGGTACAGGCTGAAACGCCGATGGAGGAGGTGTCTCTGGCAGATGGGGGAGTGTGCTCTTCTGTCTAGTGTCTACATTCCCTGATGTGGACGTATAGAACCTAGAAGAAGCCTGCTTTTGCTCAAACTCCTCCACACGAGTCCTTAGACCTAAGTTTTCACGTTGTAGGTCTTGCATCTGCCTAAGGAGCGCTTGTTCTGAACGGGCAAAACTTCGTTCATTTGACCCTCCCATCTCTGACAATTTGTCATTGAGTCCATCCATGCCTTCAGTGCTTTGAAAGGACATGGTTTGATCAAAGTTTAATCAGGTAGTGGGAAAGAGATAGTTTGTCGGCTATCTAAATATCCCACCGCTGCCACCAAATTTTGTGACGTGCACCGAGCGGATTTATATTTTTGTAAGCACGTCAACACTGGGTTATGCCCAGTCAGTTCTGTACTGAACCAAAGGGTACAGAACCAAGTACAAGACGAACTTGTCTTATACTAAATTCAAGTCTTAAACTGCCTATCAATAACAACACTGGGCTAAGTATAAGACGGGATAGCCTTATACTAGACCAGTATTGTATCAACCAACCCACGTTGTATTAAACCGGTATAAAACGGGGTTAGTACAGGACGGGGACAATACCTTGTATTATACCAACGACCTTGTACAAGGCAATATATAAGCTTGGCTACTGTTCAAACCGGGAGAAATTGTGGACAAGTATGTGACCCAACAACTCTGAGCGTCCGCTGCAACTCTGAGGGTCAGCAAATTATGTCCACCAGCGTATTCCCAAATAAGAACAGTCGCTAGCTATTTGAGTTCCAAGTGCTCGATGTGAAGACCAAGCACGAACTGATAAAATCTGGCGATTCACCTCCTTTTATACCCAAAAATAGTCACGTGCAAGAAACCAATCTGTGGTCCTCGGTGCCGTTCGTTAAACGTAACTTTAACGTACTTTGATGAGCGTCTACACACAAAGAACAATGCAAACGTCTAGATGATAATTACCGCATAAAAGCTGATTTCTCAATAGAAATCGAATGAAGAAGGGTAAAACGATAGGTTTAGGTAATTTCATCTAGGACAAATCAAATAAGGGTATAAATAAAGGAGGATAGCCCTAAGTGTCTTCACAATCAAGTCTAGAAAATCCCGTTTTTCACAAAACGATGATCATTTCAGATTTCTTAGACTAGAGACTTACTAGACTGGAAGCTTTCGGGTGGCCAGCCCGGCCTTTCCGTCACACTACAACCGGCCTGAACAGCCCATTTTTGTGTGAGAGTCATACAGTTAACAACATCGTGAAATTGACAAGGTGAATGATTTTGGAATGATTTAGGAATGAAATTAAATGAGTGTTTGGAGCGAGTTTTGAGTGAATTTAATGGGGGGTAATCCAACTTCGCAAATTTTGTTCAGGATGAACAAAATTAGCGAAACTGATTACCTCCCTTTAATAAAATATGCATAAAAATTCTTTAGATAACTTCCCATTTATTCAAGAACCTATTAGACGCTTACAATATGAATTATGTAAGTTATTAATGTAAGTGCCCTGATTTTTCTCTATTCAAATTTATTTTTGAATGACGTTGTTCATTTTATATTTTTCAATGGGTTTGAGCGTTTTTGAATGGTTTGAGTGAGTATTTTGAATGAATGAATGGGGCACTGAACTATCGATTTAGAATGGTTTTGATTGAGGTGAATGACAATTTCACGATGTAACTAACTTAACATATACACAGAAACTTTAGAGCATGGTGAAGACTGATCAGATCGTACAGGGACCAAAATCTGGGCCCGAGGTTATAAATCTTTTCTCAGGCTCAATTAAAGATTTCTCAATATTCAATTTGAGAGTAAAGCCGTAATTCTGTTTTTTTTTCACTGATTTTAATGTATTAACATAAAAGATGATATTAATAAGTTGTTATAAATAACAACTTATTAATATTATCTTTTATCTTCATATAGTGGAAGCATATTGACCTAAACCTGGCCTTTGTGATTTAAATAAATTAAATACGGGTCGTTTCTCCTCGACAAAACACGACTTATCTGCGGAATCCAAACGTAAAGTTGGAGTGCACGTGTTAGCTTTGTTAACCCGTTGTCGCACATGCTGTTTACTGTAACGGCGATATTTGGTCACCCACATGAACTAGTGAATCAATACATAAATTGAGTCTTTTATTTAAAAATCTTAAGATGTTGGTGAGAAAAATATAAATTTACAAATTTCTTTAAATGTGTTTTAGATGGAAATGTAATGAAATCGCCTCTCTCATTCGCATTTTTTGTTTTTGAAATCGAATCGTCTGCAACATAACTAGGCGCCCCGTATATAGGTAAACTACTAACTCCACGCATACCTGTAATTTGTGCAGTATACTGGAATGTCCATGCTTGATCGTCACGTGCCGAAGTATCTTCGGTATTTATTCATGTGCCTTATTATTTATTCTGCATAAAGGTCAGGTTCAAGTTAATATGCGCCCGCTATACTTTCATTTTATTTTAGAGAAAATTGAGCCTGAGCCTGAGAAAAGTTTTATAACCTTGGGCCCTGATTTGATTATTAACTCGAAGCATTTGTAAATATTGGTACTAAACTGGTACTATTCCTACTGTCTGAGAAAAATCTCATATAGATTGCCCTAGGCGTAATAAGTTACTAATAACCTAGTCTATACTGGCACATTTTGGTGAAATGTTAATCCGACCTAAATATAAATTACAAGTACTTCTGTATTGAAACAAATATGAACCACTTTTGTGTTCTGCTTTAATGCGTGTTGAAAATCGTAGTTCAAAAACGTAATTTTAATTTCATCACTGTTAGTTAACTTTGACCATTGTTACCCGGATCGTAAACTGGTAACCCGCTTTCTGAGAGATTTACTCTGATTTAAAGGGCACCAATAGCCGCCGAGGGCCAGAAATATGTTTGCTCTTACGTTTATTTTTGTTTTTTTTTTAAATCACTTTCAGCCGTCACGCTTGAGCAATGATAGGAGCGGATGACTACGATTATTTATCGTCCGACGACGATGAAAACCGATATACTGGCAGTGGGAAAACTCGTAGACCAAGTGTAGAAGGCTGCAGTAACGACCATATGGAACATGCGGGACAGAATTCCATCTCCAGAGAGATTCTCGCTCATTCATCCGGCGGCGAAGTATCGGGTTATATCATAGCACACGATCGGACTACATTCCTTGCTCATAGTTCGCCGAACCCTGACAGTTATGAATACCAAAATATAAATTCACATGAAGCTGAACGAAAAAGCTTATTGGGAAAAGGGAAATCGGATGATAAATACATTTCGTGCAAGAAAAAGACCTGTGTACAAACTATTTTCGTAGTCTTTGGATTAATACTCGGATTATCTGGCTGGGTAACCTTCACTGTGTTTCAGCTTAAACATCGCCCAAACACAACCGCTCCCGTTGTAGGTATGTTTATAATTATGCGTGATTAAATTGATAATAATTTATAATAGTGCGAAAGTCTGTGTAAGGGGTTGTAACTCTTACTCGGATTTTTTTCCAGTTGTGCGGTAGGTTTAAAACAAGTGGAGGTAATTTCCCCTTTGTTATTTCAGACGTTAGACGATATTACCATTATTTTACTTTTGTTTGTCGATGACATGGTTGTCCTCGGAAATAGCGTTTCAGACCTACAAAAAGCCTTAATTTACTTTCTCACTATTGTAACAGGTGTGGTAGCCTGGCTCCCAGGCTGTCAGTTAGTCTTTACAATCAAGAAGGTAGACCACTCATGTTTAGCTATTTTATTTCAAATTACCTCCCATATTCTCAAAGCATGGTGGTATACGGCGAACTAGGGAGATATCCCTTGTACATTAATCGATATGTAAGAATAATAAAATTTTGGTGTAAAATAATTGATACTATAAACATTTTATTAGAAACTTTTTATAATTCACCTCGCCTAGATGCTTTAAGTGGAAACAATAACTGGTGCTTCGGTATCAAAAACATTTTGGATTCATGCGGTTTTTCATATATTTGGGAAAATCCTTTAAAACATAATTTGAAGGTTTTGCAACAAGATTTTAAGAATAGACTGATGTATGTTTTTAAACAATCATGGTTTAATAACGTGCACTCTTGTAGAACACTTAATCTGTACAAAGAATTTAAAACGAGGTTTAGTTTTGAAAGATACCTAGACAAGTTATCAGGCAATTACAGAATTTCTATGTCTAAATTAAGGCTATGATCTCATAAATTACGCATTGAAACTGGTCGTTATTACCGCGAAGTTACTGATTCATCACGTAGACACTGTCTGTGTTGTGACTCTCGGGATATAGAGGACGAATACTATTTTGTTCTGGTCTGTCCGATTTATGAATATTTAAGAAAAAAGTATATGGACAAGTTTTATAATATCAAGCCAAGCGTTTTCAAGTTTGTTACATTAATGAGAACTGAAAAAAATATCCGTTTTAAGAATACTCGGAAAATTCATTCGTGAGTCATTTATACTTCGTAACTTGTTATGCTAGCTTCTATTTCGTAAAGTCTTGTTCTAGTCCAGTCAAAATAGCGAAATATGGCCTCAACCCAAAACAAATTGCAACAAAAGCTTTCTTGGCTTTTTTGAGTAGCTTGACCCTCCCTAGATGACATACTAAAAGTAGGACAGAATCGGAAGATACGTATTTTGATTTTTCAATGCGTTTTGATACCCTCTAGTAATGCCTGTAGTACAACCAATTTAATGAGATTATTGTGTAATATACCTGGAATAAAACTGATTTGTGCAAGCAAAACTTATCAAATATCCTTTGAATTACCTCTAGAAATTTAACCACAAATTTTGTAATTGGTTTAAGTAAAATGTATGGTATTTTAAACATACCAAGACAAATTCAAATTAATCTTACCCCACCCACATGATTTAACATAAGAATGGATAGAAAAATAGCTTCTTGTATTGAAACATTTTCATATACACCCTAATTAACAAGTTCTAAACAATATTGTTTTATTGGATTGATCTTTTTGTATGTCTGCCTATCCCACAGACAATTGTTTCATGACAAAAGACCATGTATCCAACATCTGCTCATGTAAACTCATTCAGTAGTCATTGAATTTAAAATTTGATGTTTCCTTAGTCTAATATTTGTTTTGACAGCATTGTCATCAGCTTATTTTTTCTTGATAATTTTCCTTTTGTTTGTTACCTGATTGTGTAAAATATGCCGGAAATGGCGAGAGTTGGTCAGGTACAGGACAAGTTCAACACCTTGTCTTATATGATAACGCACATTTGTGTATTTGAAGAAAATTGGATAATGAAATTGCCTGTGATCTGTCTGTTGAAGAATAATTTTCTGAAACTTCAATTCCAAACAATTCAAAAAGGTATATATGTCACAAACCTAGTGCTATTTTTTTTATTTCAGTATAACAATAACACATAGAAATTTTTAAGATTCTGTGATTACCTTACCTAAAACTTTAAAAGAGGCTTTGCAAAAGTATGATACGACATTGAAACCCTCGTCATTTGACAACCTAAAAGGGGGTTACCACAGCTGCATTACAATCAAATTTCATAGAAAATTTTGTTGTAATTTGTTGTACATTAAAAATCAAAAGTTTTCGGTTGTACAAACTTGTCTAATATTCGTAATAATATGTCTTGAACTTTAACCCATTGAAGCTTAAAAAATGATATTAAATTATGTGTCCCTGATGGCATTCTGATAACGTTTAACCCAAATTGTTCTCCAGGTTCTCTAAGTAAACGATTTTTGGTTAAAATTTTAAAATTTTCATAATTATCTCTCTTTTTTTCTTACTTTAATTAAAATCAAAGAATAATATGGTAGAAATTGGAAATGGTTTCTTACTTCACCTAAATAACATTATTTCATTCATATCAAGACAAGTTATTTCAAGTTTTGTTTGTTTAAATGGGGGTTTACGCCGTTTTCAATAATCTTTCATTTATATCGCGAAGTCAGCAGCACTTTACAATGGATTCCTGGTAATCTCACACCAGTACCTCCATTACATCCTTCCTAGCCTACAGCCTACTATAAAATCAATGTAACTTTATAATCAAAGCTGGTAGGTTATCAAGCATTGTTAAGGTTCGGGTCCTTGATATTTTTCAAAAATTTAAAAAAAGACTCTTCTTTTTTCTCTTGTGGAAAATACTACGCAAATTGGCTAGGGGGTCAAATTCACAAACCTGTTCAATTATTTCTTGGTTATTGTTTAATTTATTAGCCAATGATCAAGTCAATTAGTCTAAAACTAAGATTGCGGTTTCCTGAACTTGTTTTAATAAAGCATTTTTTACCCATTTCAAATCTTATACCTCGCGATATAAGGGGCGTTTGTACTCGATCTGCATGGTGTACTAGGAAAGATTCGTTAGACAACTTCATTCCAAATTAATATTTATGCCTCACATAGTCTGTCATTTTAATAATTTCGATATAAATTGTTTGTGAACATTCACTTGGTGAAAAATTTTGAAGCATAAGCTTGTTATAATTTGTTCTTCACTCATTTTTAAAGGAAAGGTTTGCATAACATTCTCAAAAGGTTTTTAATCATTTCATATTTTTGCTACTAATAAAGCATACTCTCTTCGTATAAGTGTTGAAATTGATGACGAAAACTTATCCACATTAAAATAAGTTAATTGAGTCTTGTTTTAAATAAAATTCAAAACTTCCAATGAATTGGCAATTCAAGCACTTTTTCCAATTCATTCCTATGCCATTCTTCATTTTAACACGTAATTTTTTGAGAAATGTTTTCGAAACTTATCAAATTACAAACAAAACTTGTTTCCTAAGTCATTGATATGATGTACCTGTTTAAAAACTTTCAATTTTAATCTTTCTTAACGCCTAATATGAAACTCGCAAAATCTAAAACGCAAACTTTTGACATTCAGTTTACCTTAGTTTGTCAATTAACTTTTAAAATAAGCATTGAATGGGGCCAACATCACATTGCATTCGAAAGAACCAGTACCAGATAATTCTACTGTCTTCACAGCGCAGATGATTGTGCGCTGGGATTCAAATTACGGGTTTCAAGGTTCGATCTCTGACAGCAGCACGCCCTGTCTGACACTTGTCTCTAACCAACGGGTAGATACTGGTAAAAATATCTGGGATCCGGAAAGGAATTTCTTGGTAGAAGCAATGAGAAAAATACCAGGAACCCTGTTTAGGTGCTCTGTTTTCAGCGTGATGAAAATGTAATACTTTCCAAACAAAACGGGTGATTTTTTATCAGCTTTGAATGAAAAAAATGTCAAATTTGTGTGAATCTTATGCTTTTGAAAATATAAAACAGCTTCAAGATTAAAATTTGTGAAAAGAACTAAGATTATTTTTAAAAAAAATATCCCACCCAAAACATTCAGACCTAAAGTTTCAGCATATCAAATCCAGGCATAGTTTATAAACGTAAGGCCAGACTAGTGTGTTCTTGCAAAATTTTTTCACATAACACTAGCATTATCCCTACCAGGCTCTTTTTGGTGTGAAAACTGGGATCTTTTATCATATAGTTACTCCCCCCCTCCAAACTTCTTATATATGAATGTCTTTGTGCTTAGTATAGTGCTAGGTTCAGCTCCAATTCCATAACAGGCTGAGGCAATAAGACAAATGCATGGCTCTTGGTAAGATACAACTAAGCCAATGGGCTATGTAAAACTTTTTCTGTGAGAGATTTGATATATTTTCAAAATGCAATTAAACTCTTACGGACAACCCACGAAATACATCATCCTTGTCATTTCTTTATATATTCTAGAGAATCTAGAGAATATGTCAACGCAACACCATATCTAGATAAAAAAAAGGGGTTTAGATCAAATTAAATCTAAATTATAGAAAGATTTCTTTTTTTGATGTGCTAAATAAGACTGGTGAATATATCTACAACTATTCGTTACACTTGCTCACCTAAAATTGTGTGCATGGGGAAGGGAGGGGAGGGCAAAAAAGGTTCAAATCTACTTTGTCTTGGAAAAGACTTTGGACTGTTAAAAATGTTTCAGACCTATTTCTTGAAGCCAACGCCCCTTTTTTTCCAAAGCGATCATTTTCTACTTCTTTGCAATGTGAGTGGGTGGGGTAAGATGTTTTACAATTTATCTCTAAAACTGACCGAATAACAAAGAATATCCTATTTTTAATCAGCCAATAACTTATTAAAATCAACTACATGGCTTTTGATATACCAACAACTTCTAATTTAGATTTAAACATATTTTCTGTCAAAAAAATCTTTACAGGTTTAGTTGGGCAAAATCTATGATAAAAAACGCGAATAAAATCAAAATACGTATCTTCCGATTTTGTCCGATGTTAAATGGGTATGTCTATGGATGTCAAAAAACACAGCATTGTTTTTGTTGCAATTTGTTTTGGGTCCTACCATAATTTGACTGGACTATTCTACCTCCTCGTACAGCATACTTATTGTCATATATATAAGACGGTAATCTCAATTTTATCGCATTACAATCTTGCCGGTCATGATGATGGCTGCTACAATAACAAGAACAGTTGTGGTTGTTGAAGTAATTGTTCTCGTTCTCGCAAATGAATGAACACCACAATTCCACTCAATTTCTGAAAAGAGTTAGTGTCCTTCCATAAAATATAAATGTAGCTATGACTTTGTTCAGCTTACGGTATTGTTGGTGACCTTTCACATATCTAGATATTATGTTTCTTGTAATTTGACCAGAAACTTTAAGTAAGTTTGTGTCAATAAAGAATATGTCTATGTCATATCATATCGATTAAATTGATACCTGATTTTTAAACTGATGTAAGTGCCTATATATTTGTAGGCGCTTATAATTGTTATGCACAGATCCTTCGAAATGCGATCCTTCAGGCAAAAAATGATCATCGCGGCACTCCGTAAAATTAAACATTTGAATCAGAAAGGTATTTCAAGATAAGTTCTTTATGCACAAATAATTACAACGTGAAAGGTGAATGATTTTGGAAAAATGCTTGAGTGCGATGAGTGAGTTTTGAGTGAAATTCCTTGTAAGAAATAAATATCGCAAATTCCGTCAAACACTCACTTCAATCGATCCTAACCGCCTAAAATGACTAAAAATTAAACAATCAACTCCAAAATGAATAAAGCAAGAACTTAGTCGCGAGTTCACTGATATAATTGTATTTCAATGCGTCTAATAGGTTAAATATGAAGCCATTTAAAGAACTTGAATGCATGTTTTTAAGGGAGGTAATCAATATCGCCAATTTTGTTCATCCTGAACAAAATTTGCGATATAGCATTACCTCCCATTAAATTCACTCAAAACTCGCTCCATACACTCATTCATATTCATTCCTAAATCAATTCAAAATCATTAACCTTGTCCATTTCACGACGTTGTTAATTGTAACAGATAAAATGATACACTTTTCATTATCGTTTGACAATTACGACAGAAATATGATCAAAAATCAAACTCCTTTGATAATAAAGCCTCTAGAATACTTGTAGTCTCTTATAGAAACAAAAGATCTTGAAATAGATTTAAATTGTAAAGTTGAAAACATCGATGAATGATTTTAGAATAAAATTAAATGAGTGTGATGAGAGAGTTTTGGGTAAAATTAAAAGGGGGGGGGGATAAACTAATATAGCTCATTTTATACACGATGAACAAAATTAGCGATATTCATTAACTCCCTTTAAAAGAATATGCATACAAGCTCTATTAAAAGCTTTGTACTTCTTCAAGAACTAATCGGAATCTTAAACTTTTGAATTTATCAGTGGAATTGTGTTTTTCTAGCTAATTTATATTTTGAATGTAGTTGATGATCTTAACATTTAAGTGGTTTGAGTGAGTTTTAAAATGAAAGAATGGAGCGCTGAGTGAGCGATTAGAATGGATTTGATTAAGATAATTGTCAATTTCACGATGTTATTTTATAGCCACGTGTTCGGTCTGGAGTCAATGGGGAGATTGTAGTGTAACCTGCGGGGTCGGCACACAAACACGGTCCAGGACCTGTAATGGTAACAGTAGTCAATACTGGGTGGCGGAATACCACGACTCACAGGGCTGCACAAAACCCGTATGTAAAGGTCGGTATAGTATTTTATACATTTAGTATTTTAAATTTAGTATATCGGATTCTTCTGATTCTTCCATGACACAGGTATTGACCAAAAATTACTTGATGTTGAAAAAATAAAACATTTCTCAGAACTAGACTATGAAATTAAAGATATTGAAATTATTAAAGCGATCAATTCGTGTAAGAATGACAAAAGCTGTGGCTTAGATTCTCTTTTAAATGAAATGTCTAAATGCTCTTCACATAACCTACGTAACTGCCTTTCGAAGATATTTAACAATGTCCTTACAACTGGAAATTATCCATTAATTTGGTCTGAAAGTTACAATACGCCAATATTTAGGATAGGTAGTGGAGAAGACCCAAATAATTATCGTGGCATAGCACGGCATAATAAGTAGCTGCTTAGCAAAGATCTTTGCAAAAATCCTTAACAACCGCCTCTGTTTGTTTTTAGAATCTAGGAATCTTAATTGTTATGAACAAATTGGCTTCAGTATAGGTAAACGTACAAGTGACCACATGTTTGTATTAAAAAACTTTAATTGATAAATACATTCAAAACGATGATAAGCTATATGCTTGTTTTGTTGACTTCCGAAAGGCTTTTGACTTTTTTTGGCACAAGAGTTTTCTCTATAAATTGCGGCTACTTGGGATAAGCGATCTGTTTTACAATGTAATTAAAAATATTTATTCACAAATTAAGCTATGTGTCAAGTGCAACAATAAACTTACTCTATTTTTTGTTTCTACAGTAGGCGTACAACAAGGTGATTGCATTAGCCCAACACTGTTTAAAACATTCTTAAACGATCTACCTTGTACACTGAGAAATAACAACACCAGTGTCACCATAGGTGATGTAAAACTAAATTTCCTTGTGTATGCCGATGACCTTGTTTTCCTATCAAACTCTAAAACTGGCCTCCAAAATTCATTGAATTCTTTGTACGATTATTGTGAAATGTGGAGTATTAAAGTTAATCAAGATAAAACTAAGTGCATTGTGTTTAGTAAGTCAAAACAGCCTGATAAGTCAAGATTCTTCTATGATAAATCGGAAGTTAAAAATGTTTTATCTGACTTATACCTTGGTATAAAATTCCATGCGTCTTGATCATTTACAGAAGGTAGACGCAACCTTTACACGAGAGGACTAAAAGCATATTTTAAATTCAGTAAAACATTTAATGATATCAAACCAAATATTAAAACGTTTTTCCATGTTTTCGATCATACAGTGAAACCCGGTAGTGAGGTTTGGGGCTTTATCCCGAATCATAAAAAACTACTACGGGGCACTGCTGAGAATTTCTTCTTTAAAGTATGCAATGAGTTAATGTTTGAGAAAATCCACTTTAAAGCCTGTAAAAACTTTCTGATAGTAAATAGGAACTCTACAAATCTGGCAGTGACTGGAGAGACCCTTTTATTTTCGAGATTATTATAAATATGCTGAAATATTATAAACGGCTTAGCAGCTCAGATGACATTTTATTAAAAAATGCATACAAAGAGTCTTCATTGCTCCACGAACAAGATAAAAATTCATGGGTAGGATGTACCAAAACAATTCTTAGCTTTTTGAATCTCAACATCTCCTCATTGAGCAATACTAAACTTATAAACGCTCTGCTACATAAATTGAAATCTATATATAATATTTGTTGGCATAAGCAGTTATTTGATGATAATAGAAAACAGAAAAGCACTGGTAATAAACTGAATACCTACAGAATTTTTAAATCCAATATAAAGCAAGAATAATACCTTGATATTTTAGACTGGAAGAAAAGACAAGTATTATGTAAATTCCGAATATTGGCTCATAATTTAGAAATTGAAAAGGGGCGACATTACAAAATTGAAGTAGAAGAAAGATTATGTAGATTATGCCAATCTGGGGTAGAGGATGAAATTCACTTTCTCCTTAAATGCCCCATTCTTGAAAAATATTTTCCAAACACAAAAACCTATCAAACCTTAATACAAATGAACTTTTTATTTGGTTGATGAGCTCAGACGACGTTTTTATATTAAGAAATATTAGAAATTTACTCGTTGATAAAAGGAAAAATAATTTTAGTATAGTTTTATCTATATATTTTTATCCCTCTCTTCAAACCATTGTGTGTAGCTATCTGTGAGCCAACGGCAACGTGTACCTGCATGTGTTATCCGTTGACATGTTCATTTGTTTTATGTTTTGTTAAAGTTTATTGGTTTTGAAATTTTCTGCTCATGTTTGGCGCTTTCAATAGCAAACAAAGAATTTGTATTATATTGTATTGTATTGTCAATTTAGAGGTCCCGGGTTCGTTCCCCGGAGGCGGCCCTCAACCTTTACGACTATTGGCTCCCACGGATAGGCTGATAATCGTAGACCTATGTGGTATTTCAGCTGGAGGCTTAGAAAGGGTGTAAAGGTGGTACTGGTATTTGAAATACCGAGAAACTATTGTAAGGCGCTCAAGCCGAAATATTGTAAAAAGCGGCGTGAATCCATTACTAACAAACAAACCAACATTAAGTATAGGTGTATTTTCAAAACTGAGCTCTGACGTAGTCCATTACCAAAGGTATATCGGGAATATGTTTAAAGCATAAGATAGGAATTGGACCTTATCCCTTGGCTTCAATTATGAAAATACATGTATGGGTAAGTCTTATGATTTAAGACAATTAAAAACTACCTTTTGACGGGTAAATTAAAACTTTTTTAAGGTGTGTTTCCCCCTGTTCTATCTAAATTTGAAAAAAAAAATGACACGGGAATCCAACGATTTAAAGTAGATTTCACGGCTCACCGCGCAAAATCTTCCTATATAGCTAGCGTACATCACATGCTTGACTGGTTGTCGCATGGTATCTCCGTTAGGTCTTGTTTTACTTCTGCCTTACTAATCGACTAATGCAAATAAGGCAAAGTCTTTTTTATGAGAAATATAACATGCATGAATGTAGCATTATTTAAAAAAAGACGGTTAAATCTTCAAATCAACGGTGATTTTGTAAAACTTTGATCTAAGGTCTAAGAATAAAATGACATTAAAACAAGCATCTTAGATTGTCAAATAACGACTCTGTCTATTTAAATAAGTGTGCATACATTTACATGCTTGACTCGTTGTCGCACGGTATCTCCGTTAGGTCTCTTTAGTCTCTTCATTTAAATTAAATATTTTACTAATGGATAAAATTCGGACTGCGTTTATGCAAATAAGGCAAAATATTTTTTTATGAGAAATAGAACATGTATGAACGTATCATTATTTTAAAGTAAACGGTTAAACCTTCCAATCTATGGTGGTATTGTAAAACTTTGATCTACGGTCTAAGAATAAAATCACTTTAAAACAAGCGTGTTTGATTGTCAAATAACGAATCTCCCTTTTATTAAAGATGCATACGAGTTCTTGAAAGCTTCCTATTCCTTCAAGAACCTATTTGGCGCTAACGATTTGAATTATGTCAGTAAAAATGCGATTTTTTCTATCCAAATTTATTTGATTGACATTTTTGATTCTTTACTTTTCAAAGGGTTTGAGAGTTTTCGAATGGTTTGAGTGAGTGTTTGGAATGAATGATTGTAGCGCTGAGTGAGTGATTTGGATTGGTTATGATTGCGGCGAACGTCAATTTCACGATGTAACTAACTGTATAAACAACTTTAACTAAATGCATTTTTCGTTCATCCAAAAAAATGGAAGAAACGTCTTTATTTCATGATTCAACAACAAATCTATATACTTTGATAATAATGATAATAAAACGTATACTTAAATGAAAATAACGTTTCTGAAAGACAATCAATTTTTTACTAAGTTGGAATTCAATTTTCTAACATTTTTTTTTTTTTCATTTTTTACTTTGGGATTATTAGTACAGAAAAGCCCTAATTCAAAACTTTACTATGTTATATAGTATGCAGCGTGAAAATGTTAAAACGTCATTAACGTCGTTTAGACTAAATTTCCGTCATTTTTATCCAATGCCGGTGAAAACAGACCACATGCTTTGCAGAAAGACCGGTATTGCCTAGATATAAATTTAAAACATTATCTTTCAAATTTAAAGTTTTGTTGATCAAAACAAAACCGGACAGAACGTTTGTCCTTAAGCATATATACCTTTTAAATGGCACCGCATCGAGTAGACACTTGTCACTGAATGTCTTAATCTGTAAGCTGTAAGTCTTATGTGGTTCTAATCTCGGTGATGGTATAATTTTTCCCTGTATGTATTTGGATGTATTTTATTTCAATTTCCTCTACTGAATAAAGTTGCAGACTTATCGATTCTAAAAAAATGACTTTACGATAAGTAATAAGCAAATTGTTTTGCCCGTTAGACCTTTTGACGATTCATTTTGTCTTTACATTTTGAGCCCACGGGAATGACATTAAACGCCGGTGTGCAAACAACCAACTATACTCAGGTACGAGAAAAACCTCATTTGATATTCATTGGATATCATTTGTGATAACCAGAAGTATAGTGAGCGCATATTAACTTGAACCTGACCTTTATGCAGAATAGATAATTAGGCCCATGAATACAATTCCGAAGATAAATCTTGAAGTAATGATTAAGCATGGACATTCCGTTATATTGAAAAATTACAGGTATAACCTAAACTTATTGACATGATTTGACCTTTATGCAATGCATAAATTTATCGATGAATACATATACTATCGAGGAAGATCGGTGGTTACGGATAGCTTCGTCTTAACCCGGGGGACTGTCCCTACGTTCAGAATGAAAACGTTAGCGAAACGTTTTCGAAATGATATTTCGCTTTGCACGTATGTGCACGTGCAAAGCGGTTTATCAACACAAAACGTTCGCAAAACGTTTTTACATCCTGAACGCATGGTATATTTTCATATCATTATAAAAATTTAACTACAATAACTTACGGTTCCGTGGTCGAGAGGTGTAGGTCTCAGTCATACGATGTATACTTTTGACGGATCAAATCTACACAAGGTCAAAATTTATCTTTTTCTTTTTTTCTTCTTTTAACATGTCACGGAAAAAAGCACACATGACTTTCTTGTGTTTTCTGACTGTATATTATAAAAAACTTTACTTTATACCTTTGTCAAAAATGTCTTCAATTTACTAGTTTGTTGAAATTTTAATCATCAAATTGAGAAGTGTAAATCAGTCTACATTTTTTAAAAGCAGCTTGTAGAACCTTTTTGATATATTTGGGAGAACACACGGATTCTGAGTTTGAAAGCATTCAAACGATCGTATTTGTTATTGTCTGAGAGATATTTGTAGAGATATTTGAGTAGTAAAAGATATTAAAATTTAAAAAAAAAGGAATACAAGAGCGATTGAAGAAATTGAAACAAGTAATGGATAAACATTTACTATTGTTTTTGAAAAAAAAAATTGATCGAGGCTCGAACCGCGGACCTTTATATCGATAGAAGAGCCTCTGCCTACGGTTTCGTTAAGTAAACATTTAAGTTATCATGACCGTCTCCCGAGATAAAACGAAAACTAACGATTATGTAAAGTTGGAATCAATAAAGCGTGAAATTATTTAGATAGAGGTCATGCTCAATCATGTCAAATATTTTGAGTTATATGCGCAGACTAAAGAGTATACGGGTATGCATGGCACCTAGTCATGGAGTAGACGATTCAATTACAAAAATAATTGTTTCTGTTTGTATACGACTGTGAGAGGGGGTTGCATTTTATTTCCATTCAAAAACAATTGCATTTAAAGAAGTTGAATTTGTATTTTATCACCCGCATATAAAAATTATTAAACAGGAGACTCTATTTATGTACCGATTCACTGATTTACTTGTTCATGGGGTCACCAAATGTCGCTGTTACACTGAAAGCATGGGCGATGGCGGGTTCACAGAGCTTACAAGTGCACTCCAACCTTACCATTGCATTCCGCGAGTAAGTTGTGTTTTGCCGAAGGGAAACCCCTGATAATTAATTTATTTTAACCACAAAGGCAAGGTTCAGGTCAATATGCTTCCACTAAAGAAATAAATGTGAGAGGAGAGCTGATTCGAGCTCACGGCGTGGGTAACCGTTGTCAGAATACCAGAACTCTAGACTACACAGTCTTACACGATACAGATGTACTTCAATGTTATACAAACATGTTTTAGACCCATATACTACACAGAACTACGATAATATACTAAGGCTTGCGAATATCCTCGGTTATTACTGTAAACATCGGTAAACTTATTCAATTCATAGAGTTAATTATGTGTTTGTTCTTCGTATTGTTTCACATTTATATCGTATATATCGGAAAGTATATCCACTCTACAAGTTTTGTACAGCCTAAAACTTTATGCGCGGATGAAATTAAAATGGACGGACGCTCGCCGGACACAGCGAATGCAAAGCGTATATACAGGATAAGAAACGGATACGAATCGTCTTTTCAAATGTTGTTAAATTCCGATACGTTTAACATCCCAAAAAGAAAAACATCAATAATTTCGGTGGGACTGGGTCTCAAGTGACCATTTTCTTAAATGACCTCTTTTTCGTGGTTCCGTAAATGGTCGCTTAATACACGCTATACTGTTTTCTGATATGATAACTAGTCTTCTAGATATAGAACCAGCCTCACTTTTTTTGCACGTAGCGCTACATTATGTGCTGGACATTACTTTTTGTATTTTCTATCAACAGCTTTATGTACAGAATGGAGCCCGTGGGGTAGTTGTTCTGTAACGTGTGGTGTAGGATCGCAGACGAGGTTGAGAAAATGTCAGGGAAACAGCACTGTATACTGGGAGGCAGATTACCACGATTCTCAGGGTTGTACACAACCTATTTGTAAAGGTGAGTAAAGATACACAAGTTTGAATGAGTGATCAAAGGTAATTTTTTTAAACAAAGAAATGAGTTAGAAATCATGTCAAGTAGGGTCAAAAACTAGGTTATGTGGTCAAATTTTGATAAAGCGCTATATTCAAACTAGATGCCCCACTTTTGGCACAAAATTAGGTCTGAATGTTTGTTTATATAATCTCTCGGACAAGTCTTTTAGCTCAACTGGCCGAAAATCACTGGCACTGTGTCCGTCATGCGCCCGTGGGTCTGTGTGTCTAGTGGTTAACTTTTTCGTTAAAATGAAAGTCTACCAAAATTCACAGGTATGGTCCTTGGGTGACCCTCTTTCAAAGATGTTCAAAGATTTTTGATCCGGTGAAAAATAAGGCTTTAATTGGCGTGGCGTATTTTCATATATGGTAATATATGACTTTTCTCAGAATCTAGCTGATGGATATCACCAAATTCCACCAAAGGAGCCTTAAATGACCCTTTATCAGTTTACAAAAAGTCATTTTGATTGGTTGCAAAACATGCCTTTTATTGACAGAGGTTATTTCTCAATATGTTATATTGTGGAAACTTGGAAAATTATTTTCCAGAATCTTACTGATTGATATCACCGAAATTTCACTGGAATGAGATTTTAGTGACCCTTTATATGTCTACAAAAAGTTTGTGATTGGTTGATGAATATGTCTTTCATGGGCAGAGGTAATTTCTCTATATATTATTTAGTGGAAACTTTGAAATTCATTTTCTAGGAACCTAATCGATGGATATCAACCAAAGTTTACTGGAATGGTTCTTTAGTGACCCTTTATCAATCTACAAAAATATTCTGTTGGATGAAAAATATGTCTTTTATTGGTGGAGGTCATTTCTCTATATGTTATACAGTGGGAACTATGAAATCATTTTTTAGAACCCTACTGATAGATATGAACCACATTTCACTGGGATGATCCTTAGGTGACTAATTTCAGACTGCTCAAAATTGGGGGATGGGGAAAAATTATGTATTATTATGTATTTAACAGGCGGAGGTCAATTTCCTCAGTGTTATTAGCTCCACTGGCCGAAGGTCAGCGATCAATTGTCATGGCGGGGTGTCCGTCGTGCGTCCGTCCGTCCGTCCGTCCGTGCGTACATCTTCTCCTCCTAAACCAATGGATGGATTTTGACGAAACTTGGCCAGAAAGTTCCTTGGGTGACCCTCTTTTAAAGTTGACCAAGAAATTTGGATTGAACCCCAAATATGGGCATGGCAGGGCAGCGCTTATTTTGACCCTGAAATCTTTGTGCGACATCTCCTCCTGAACTATTGGGCCAATTTCAATGAAGTTTTACCAAAATGTTCCTTGGGTGGCCCTCTTCTAAAGTTATCCAAGAAATTTTGGATTGATCCCCGAATATGGGCGTTGCAGGGCGGCGATTAATTTGACCCAGAAATCTTTGAACCACATCTCCACCTGAACCATTGGGCTGATTTCAATAAAACTTTACCAGAATGTTCCTTTGGTGACCCCTTCTAAAGTTGTTCAAGAAATTTGGATTGACCCCCGAATATGGGCGTTGCAGGGTGGGGCTTATTTTGACCCCGAAATCTTTGATCGCACATCTCCTCCTAAACAATTGGGTGTATTTGAATGAAACTTTACCAGAATGTTCCTTGAGGGACCCTCTTTAAAAGTTGTTCAAGAAAATTTGGATTGACCCCCGAATATGATCGTGGCAGGGTGGGGCTTATTATGACCCCCGAAATCTTTGAATGACTTTTAGTCGTGAACCATTGGGCTGATTTCAATGAAACTTTACCAGAATGTTCCTTGGTTGACCCTCTTTTAAAGTTGTTCAAGAAATTTGAATTGTCCCCGAATATGGGCCTGGCAGTTGGGGCTTATTTTGACCCCGAAATCTTTGAACAACATCTCCTCTTGAACCATTCGGCCAATTTAGATGAAACTTTACCAGAATGTTCCTTGGGTGACCCTCCTCTAAAGTTATTCAAGACTCCCAAATATGGGCGTGGTAGGGCAGGGCTTATTTTCACCTCGAAATCTTTGAACAATATCTCCTCCTGAGACTTTGGCTCAATTTCATTGAGACCGTACCAGAATGTTCCTGAGATGACCCTCTTCCAAAATTGTTCATGAAATTATGAATGGATGAGAAACTCCGGTGAGCAGTTTATGGCCATTCTGTTCCTCTTGTTTTAAAGTGATATCTAAATAGTTTTTTTTTCCATAACATTTACATATTATTTATATAAGTTCATTTTTTCAGCTTAGAAAAAGTCCGACTTCCTTCTGAATGCTGGTGACTTTCATTACCTTCTATTTTCAATATCTCTCTTTCAAATCTTGAGATTTTTAAGCCAGTGTGGGACGATACATGCCCTCTTGGACCTCTTGTTCATTAATCTTGAAGGTTCCTTTGTAGAATTATTTCAGCAATTGACGACTAATAACACTTATTTATTTGGAAAAAATCATATTGGGATTCAGTGAAGATGTAACATTCCCATGCTCTCAGATAATTACTGTTTTCCGTGTTTCTGTTTCAATCGACTATGACAACTGGTTGATATAGGGCGATTTTAGCGTTACAAGTGGACAGTGTAGCCCGTCACGGAGTAGGAAATATTGCCGTAACAGTGGTGAATATTGGGAATACTTGTAGATGTAACGTTTCAAGACACTCAGATAATTACTCCATTCTGTGTTTTAAGCTCCACTATCCTTGGGTGACCCTCTTCTTAGACTGAAAAAAAATTTTGATTGACCCCCAAATATGGGCATGACAGGGAGTGGCATTTTTTCACGTTAAAATCTTTTAAAATCTTCTCCTACAAAATCATCGGGCCGATTTTAATGAAACTTGGCATGTTTGTTCCTTGGGTGACCCTTTACTTAAATTGTTCAAGAATTGTTTATTTACCTATAAAGATGGGCGTGACAGGGCGGGGCATTTTTCATGCTGAAATATTTAAAAATTTTGTTCTCCCAAACCATTTGAACGATTTCATTGAAACTTGGCATGAATATTCCTTTGGTAGCCCTTTACTTAAATTATTCAGGAAATTTCAATTGAACCCCGAATATGGGCTTGGCAGGGTGGGGCATTTTATTACATGAAAATCTAACAAATCTTCTCCTCCCAAACCGTTGGGCCGATTTCAATTAAACATGACATGGATGTTCCTTGTGTGGCCCTTAACTTAAATTGTTCAATAAATTTTAATTGACCCCCAAATACGGGCATGGGATGGCATGACAAAGTCTTGGGTTAAAAAGCCAGTGGAGCAAAACAGGCCCTCTTGAGCTTCTTGTTGTTATAGTCGACTATGACGACTGGTCGACATGTGGACAGTGTAGCCGGTCACGGAGTAGAAAATGTTACGATAACAGCAGTGAGCATTGGTAGTCAGTGTAGATGTAACGTTTCAAGTCCCTCAGAAAATAATTATTTTCCATGTTTTTTTATAGCCGACTACGACGACTGGTATAGCGTTACATGTGGATAGCACATGTAACATTTCTAGTCCGTAACATGAGGACAGGGTAGCCTGTCACGAAATAGAAAATTAAAACAGCGGTGAAAACCTGCTGAATGTCATAAGCTTATTTCGTGTTTTCCTTTTTCATGATACAGCCGACTGTGATGACTGGTCTGTATGGGGCGATTGTAGCGTTACATGTGGACAGGGTAGTCGGTTACGGAGTAGAAAATGTTACGATAGTTACAGTGTAGATGTAACGTTTTTAAGTCCCTCACATTATAACTCTTTACCATATTTTGGTCGACACGGGACACTTTTAGCGTTACATTTGGATAGTGTAGCCGCATTAGAAGTCAACGCACATGTAACAATTCTAGTCCGTAACATGAGGACAGGGTAGCCTGTCACGAAGTAGAAAATTAAAACAGCGGTGAAAAACCTGCTGAATATTCGTGTTTTCCTTTTTTATGATACAGCCGACTGTGATGACTGGTCTGTTTGGGGCGATTGTAGCGTTACATGTGGACAGGGTAGCCGGTTACGGAGTAGAAAATGTTACGGTAACAGCAGTGAATATTGGGAGTCCGTGTATCATGATTCTGAGTACTGCACGCAACCGATTTGTACTGGTGAGGTTTTTTGAGTTCTCAAACTTGGAAAATTATTACGAAAAGTTTCACAACTGATGCATGACTGAAAAATTTACCGACGCTAATCGGGGTCGAACCAACGCGGACAAATCGTATTGAAATATTAAGTGTACAAGACAAACGAAGATCTTCTTTGGCTCAGTGCATTTTCCCTGTAACCATAAAACTTCAATATCTCATGTTCGCTTGGGCTCTTCCCCGGTTGGCGTAGGTATATTTTCAGCTATAGTTGCTAGACAATTTGTTCGTCAGAAAATTGTGATCCGCCGCACTTAAAGGGCCACCTTTACACTCTTAGAACTACTCATTCGAAAATGAGACCCGCAGATTACATTAGAAAATTGTTTATCGACGAGGGGAACATTAAAAATCCCGATTCGGAAGATCACATTAAGGGAGCTATTTTGTTTGTTAAATAGGTTTTACACCGCTTTAAATAATGTTTCAGTTATATCGCCGCGGATGGGGCACCTAACAATGGATTCCTGGTATTTCTCACACCAGTGCCACCATCACATCCTTGCCTAGCTTCCAGCTGCCATCTCACATATGTCTACGATTATCAACCCATTGATGAATGCCGCCGTCGAGGATCGAAACAAGGACCTCTAGATTGACAGTCCGACGCGATACCAACTGCCCTTTGACGCGGCCACCTTAAGGAGGCTGACTAGGATAAATACTTTCGCAATGTCAGACTGGCTTCTTTTCGTAGTATGGTAACAAATGTGTTGCTCTAGCGGACATTCGGAACATCACTTGGCCATTTCCGTAAACTGCAACAGACCTCGGATGTATATAAGGCGGATGAGTATGTAACAAAATTGTCCATTTTGTAAGGCGGAAACAGTGTGAGAAAAACAAGCGCGGAAACAACAAGCGCTTTCTTTAAATTTATGTTTTTTACAGTAATTAACGGCTGAAAAATCTTAATTTTTGAGAATGATGAATCATTCTCAAAAATTAAGATTTTTCAGCCATTATTTAAGAATCTAAAGATATTTATATAAGGATACGATGGTTTCACGTCAGTGATTTATACTTGTAGCGTTAGCGACGTCGAATGTTTTCACTCAAAGTCTCGAGGGCTAACGCCATTTTAACTGACGTCATCGAGTTTTTACAAGGTTTTCTCGTAATTTTTAAAAAAATAGTTCGTCTATGTACATCCGAGGTTGATCGTGAGATTGGCCGAGTGGTGTTCTGAATGCACTAGCGGGGTGTGACGTCCATTGAAAAGGGGACATTGCTGCTAGGTGGAGAGGTAGCAAACGGTCTGTTGAAGACGTTTGTTTAACTGTATGGGGTTTAACAAATCCTTGTCATTATTCCACCGGTTTCAGAAACCTAACACTGGATACCTGGTATATTTTCACACTGGTCTAATAAGTCTTATAACTACATATCTGCAAGGTCTCCGCCGATAAGCCTGTCCTTGCGTCCGCCCAATTCATTTTAACATAACCTCTTAATTCGGCGGAATTGCAACTTAAGGTAGTGGACCCGTAATAGTCTCACAACATTTCGGAACTCATAAACTTTCACAATGTTTATCGAGGTTTCCCAATAACAATCATTAGGAAACCTCTGTGAAAATTGTGAAAGTTCCTTACTTTACGTTGTGGAACTATTACGGGTCCACTACTTTAAACAGAATGTTACCTATGTCTGAACATAAGCATGTTATCACCATTTTGTGATGTCATGCTTCGTCATTGAAAAAAAGAGCATTCGTTTTAAATTTCTCGTGAATGGTTATATCACTTAACTACATGGATATCATTTAAATCAGACGAATATTTCAAGCTAGGTAATAAATGCCTCTTCTTTTTCAATTTGTGAGTATTTTACATATTTGCATGGCTATCATTTAAATCAGACGAATATTTCAAGCTAGGTAATAAAAGCTTCTTCTTTTTCAATTTCTGAGTATTTTCCATATTTGCATGGATATCATTTAATCAGACGGATATTTCAAGCTAGGTAATAAAAGCCTCTTCTTTTTTAAATTTGTGAGTATTTTCCATATTTGCAGGTACCTGGTCTGATTGGAATCTCTGGTGATCATGTAAATACCATTTTGTGATGTCATGTCTCGTCATAGAAAAAAAGAGCATTCGTTTAAAATTTCTCATTAATATGTATATCACTTAACTACATGGAGATCATTAAAATCAGACGAATATTTCAAGTTAGGTAATAAAAGCCTCTTCTTTATCAATTGTGAAGTCCGTGGTCTAGTGGTTAGGACGGTGGCTTTGGGATCGAAAGGTCCCAGGATCGAATCCCGGCCTGATCAAGGGAATTTTTCTGAGCAAAAAATTAACTCCACGTTGCTCCTCTCCACCCAGGTGTATAAATGGGTACCTGTGAGAATGTAAGTCTATGTGCTGTGGCTGCCGATGAGCGCCGTTTGTTAACAGCCGACTTGCAATTCGATGATCGGGGGTTAAAGTGTGAAGTCGGTTGAATATGCCTGGCATAGAAACAGACTATAAACCTAACTTTAACTTTATCAATTTGTGAGTATTTTCCACATTTGCAGGAACTTGGTCTGAGTGGAACCTCTGGGGATCTTGTAACTCCACTTGTGGGTGTGGCGTAAGGACACGTAATAGACAATGCTCCAATGAATATTGCGGATCTGGTTACGTAGATTACCTGTCCTGTGATAAATCCTGTAATGGTAAGATTTTATACAGTCCACTTCAATCGGGAACTCTCGGAGATTCTACGGAATAGATCTTGGAAATAATACGGACGCAGCCATGTAAGCGCATAATTTCGCGCGTAGGTTTATATGACGTCACAAACATTAACTATCCCGCTAAGGATGACGGTGCAAAAAAAAATGAAATCAACGAAAGAATAAAAGTGAGCATATTATAATTTGATAACAAAACGCAGTGTCTTACTGCGTTTTGTCATCAAATTATAGTATGCCTAAAAGATCTCCAAAGATGATCGGAGAGAATTAACAAAATGCGATTTTCTACAAGCGTATTAACCGAAGTACCACCAGGAGCCGAATTACCTAAAAAATGACTCAAAATTACTACACTTACGTCCGAGGTACTTTTCAGTTTACGCAAAAGTCCGAGCGATGTTCCGAATGAGTCCACAGATCGTTTCTGTCGATCAAAATTCGATTGGCCAATCCAAACAATAATTATCCTTGGATGAATGTGGAAAAAAATCATTTTTGATATTTTCATTCAAACATTTTTGTGAATTAACGCTTTAAGCGTAGTTATTTCAGCTTGAATGCGTTTTAATCTGTAAAATTTATGTTTAGAAAAAGACACACAAAAGATTAATAGAAACACCAATATTCGTGTAACAGTTTTAAACACAGTCAGGTTTAAATCGCACTTTCATAGAGTAGTATCTGCACTTTCAGTATTTTATTTTACGATGAATAGTGAATAAGCAGTAATAAATAATTGGTGTCAATAAACTGGAAGCCCTAATTCCTTTGTTGTGTAAATCTTTAATACTAGGTCGCACGAATTTACACCATATGTGTAACAACGCGCTAAATTCAGTGAAATGCATCATTTTGGATGTGACACTATTTTGGGGATAAACTAACCTTTCACACAAGATCGAAATAGTTCACATATTTCGTGCTACTTTTCTCTAAATTCAGAGAAACTTACTCTTTCGGTGGTGAAACCTCAAATCATTTTAGGAGTAAACGTTTTATTTACACTAGACCGCAATAGTTGAAACGAAAATATATATTATTAGTCAGCAATGGTATTGTCATTAATTTTGACGGTTTTGACCGCTTTCTTTTTTCACTATTTTAAATTATCTGATTCTGCTTACAGGTCAAATGCCAATCTTGAACACAAACCATATGACGATTATCGCCCTTGTTGGGATTGGAACCAATGTTGCCAGAATTATTTTACAGGATTAGAAACATTTCCTGTAACAACAGATTGCTGATGTTTGCCTATATTGCAATTCAAATGACAATGAAGATGTTTTCCTTTTAATATGTATATGCCCTAAATATGCATTCCTACGAAAAAAAGGGTATTGACTCATTTTTTAATAAGAAACCATCTATCTATTAATTCAATTTACTTATGTCTTCGTGTGATGAAAACACGTTAAAACCTCACTGAAAATTCACTGAACTCGCACTGCAAGAAAGAAAAAATTACGAAAATCTTTACATTCATTCAAACTAAAAACACATTTATATGTAAAACTATTACAAGTGCACATATGTACGGTATGTGCACCTGTCGTGGTTATACACCCGACCTTTTTATATCTTCTCTGTTTTCTCGATTAATAATCATGGTAATTAAATTTGTAAAGTTCACGCGAGTCATATATCTTTTGAAGTTTTCATTTTTCAAAAATATTGTCTTGTTAACACCATGTATCATTGCTCTCTCCTCTTACTTTACTTTATTCTATAGAGTAAGATCAATAACTGTGACTAATTTATTTGTGACTTAATTTATTTTGTATATGATTGTATGGCTATGTACTTGTTTGTACTTGTCGATTAATAAAACTTCTGTTCTGTAAATCAAACAATCAACCTTTTGATTTAAGATGAGCTTGCCAATGATCTCCGGCATGTTCCGCCATTTTGTATCAATCATTTCTCGGATGGACCTCGGTTACATCCGAAAGACATCTGTCTGTTGTCTTAAACTTTTTTGCGTAGCAATTCCAACGTAGATTTAACAAAACCGCAAAATTAACCCAAGACAATTTCATACCGTGTTTTGATAACACACATCAAATGATCTCTACGCCGGATTATGTCTTACCTCAACTTTTTGTGGACAATTAATCAGTTGAAATTGAAAATCTTATTATCATACATGTGAATAAAATGATGAATATATTCATTAAAGACCTCCAAAAATTCTCTAAGTTGCTTTAACTGCTCAATAAATAGGGGTAATAAATCGCGTACGAATTTGTTTTGTGATTCTCCTTGCCTTGTATGGTAATCACGTGATCTATGTGGCGGTGATGTGGTCCGGAATTTCAGTAGTATTAAACGGTTGGATAGGTACGGCATTTTGGTACCTATCCAACCGTTTTCAGAATGGACCCTGACGGTTGTATAGGTACTGCATTTTGGTACCTATACAACCGTTTTCAGAATGTGGCCCTGACGGTGGTATACGTAGTGGATTTGGGTAGGTATACTGACGTCAGGGTATTGTGCATTTGGACTTAGTCCTTTCATGAGAAATGTGAACTTAGATCTTATATCTTTTTAATTGAATAGTGTTTGAATGGCACCGATACTGATACCGGTGGCAGATTGTGGTCCAGATTTAAGGAGGGTATTGTAGATGAGGACTAAGTCTTTTTGGGTCAGATTTATAGGTGATGTTCTTTTCGCTGTTAAAGTCAATATGGACTAGGTAGATGTATGCACTTAGTCTTTTGACGAGAAATGTAGGGGTTTGGAGTGGCTCTCTGTGAAACACACGGATATTGTCTTACAGTGATATCCATGTTGACTTAGACCCTATATTTCAGCCAAGAGATAGCAAGATATGACCTGAATGGGTTTGTAGACTTGGTCTTTTGAATTGAAATGTAACGTGTACATTGTAAAAGTGTAAATACGTTTTTATAGAAAATGTATTATATTAAGGAAAAGTTATGAATGCAAAAGATCTTTGACAAAACGAAAGAAAAAATGATTTCTTTCTTGTGAAGTGTCGCCCCTGAAAATGACCGTTATACCGTGGTTGGTAATTTTGCTATTTATCATTTAGAAGTGGTTACATCCAAACCATTCTATGTCAATTCTACTCCAAATTTGAGTAGACATGTTAACAGTATCAGGTATATACCGCTCTTTTGCTGTTCTATTGTTCTACCCAGGATGGGTCTATCCAAGTAAATGCCGTCGTGCAGGTTATTATTTTATGACTGTCCAAAGGCATTTTCATGTGGAGAACGACGGCGGCACTCGTTCTTTCCGACTATTTGACTCTCACCAATGGGATGATAATCGTATACCAATGTGAGATAGCAGCTGGAAGCTAGGAACGGGTTTTATAACTGAAAATGTTGAAACGACGTTGAACTCCATTCAATCATTCATTTCTCGTGGAGAAATAATTTGAGTGTCTCTTATCATTTCATGTACGCGATATAGCCGCTCAGAAATGTTAAGCAATTCCTTCGCTATGTCGTTGAGTTCTCAACGAATCGGTTTCACGATTTAGAATGTTAAAGAGTGGAAAATCTGCTGTGTATTTATATTAAAGACACAGTCCTTGACAAAAGCACCCCTACTTTGATTTGAAAAAATGAACGCCGAGATGGAAATAGCTGTTTTCTCCAAGCATGAAAATATCATATTTCTCATTATTCTTTATCATGACACCGAATCTCTTTATCTTTATCATGAGCATCAATAAAAGGGTGGAATATTTAATGAAAACAAAACAAATATTTACATTTTCTATATTTTATTGAATAATGAACCGTGAACTAAGAACAAAAAATAGTAATCATGAACATATTTACAATCAATTTTATATTACAAAATATATACAATTCTGTTAAATGTCTGTATGAACCGCGATGTAACAACTCTGTCATTTTTGTGTAAGTTCCTTGTTCTGAATGTGTTTCGTAGAAGTTTTTTTGTAAGTTGTATCCTTTTGCTACTCCATCCTAGGCAAAAATACAATAATGCCAACGAACTTTTCCAGGGATGCTTTGAAAAGGTTGGTTGTTATAAGTCCATGAACGTGAATAATTTTGGATTAAATGTGATATTTCCCTATGAAGCGGTGGAAGACCATATGAGTCAACATTACTGTCTTTTCCGTTTGGATGAAATAAAACTGCTACCCAATGATCTCCTTTCCTGTGGTATTCTCTGTATTAACGATTTATAACGTGTAATGCATTGCTGACATTGATCTAAGTACAATGAGTTCATGAATGGTAATGATATGGTTTGCTTGACTCCGTTTTCATTTATACTCGACTTGTTAGTCAATAGTTTCAAGGTTTGTTTTACCAGTGACATGATAACCTTTTTAGGCTTTTTACGATGTACCAAAATGTATTGTGTTGTGTTATTCTAAATCCTTGTCTAATACCTTCATCTTTTATTGCATGTAGTCCTGATTTTACCAAAGCTTTTATCAATGGTGTTACTTATCTTAATGAAGATTTTAACAAGGTTAGTGCAAAACTATTGATGTTGAACACCGTTATAAACAGACAGCAGTTTTTTTTAATTTATTTATTTTCTTAACGCCTACGGAAATGTAGTTTTACTATTGTCTTGCCTATGATAAACTTGACAGGATTACCACAATCACCAGTTATATAAATGTGAATTGTATCAAAATCTGATTTCGTAACAGGAAAGTACTGCGGGGCTACAATTTCATAGTTTATATGTTGACTTCCATTAACATTTTCAATGGAATTTGATGTTTTGAATGGAACGACTCGAAGTAATGGGGCTAATGTATCACCTACTATGGAATATTCTGCGATGTCAGAGTAAACAAATAAATGATTATACCCCGCATCAATGTTTGGTGAATATTTAAACATTTTAAACATACTTTTACCCTTGTATACAATTTTACCATCAAACAAAGGATCACCACCTAGTTTTTGCAATAATAATATATTGAATTTAATTCCTGTTTTTCTTAAATGCAAAAATTCAAATTTTGGCCGCTTTGATGATTGAGAGTATCCAACATGAATAGTTGCACCACTATTTTGGAGGACTTTACCAATTCCATCATTGATGCATTCATTAATTACAGCTAACACATGAGACGGCGAGCTATAGCATCCTGGTGTAAAACGAATTTTCATTTCCCATTTAATTGCCATTCCGTATGAATTAGAATTCATGACCCTGATTTCTAATGGATTAGGCTTTGTCTTATTCACATCCATCATTTGATTTATGATTGTAGCATCTTCAGTGATAATATCAAATCTAGCTTCTTCTTCACTTATATTTACGAATTGACTTGGTGTTATCAATTGTGCTAGACCAACTTCCCAGTTCTCCTTATCAATATGAACAGTTTTAGGTAATTTTACTTTGAAACAACATTGTGTGTTTGTAGGAAAATAGTTCAAAGAACTATCACTAGGTAAAGTTATGTAGAAGGAATTCATTTTTTTTTACCATCGATGAAATCAAATGCTGAATGTTTATTCTGTTTTGTGAATTTCAATCCGGGTGAAATGTAGCCTAAAGAACTACTGAGAAGAATTAACCGCAATTCACGATTGTCACTTTGAATACTAAGATGTACTATAGATGTAGCAAATTGACTGCCTGACACTTTCATCACCAGATTCTAACTGAGAATGCATGAGAGGGCAGATGTAATATATACCCTTTAACCTCAACCCAAAACCTTATCTACATATTTAATGTCGTTTCATAGCTTAAAGACAGACCTATGCTGGTATCAATAAGGGTTTAACGACTCATGTGCGCGATCGTTACTTATTTTGGTCTTTTTCTGAGAATCGTGGAATGTAGGGTAGGCGATTGTGGTGTTTTTATTTATCTCTATTCGTGTTCGGGGTAAGACCATGATTCACAATGTCATTGGACGAAGGACTGGACTTGAATGATCACATGTTCACCCATTTATACAGGTGAATAAATAATCGGTCCTTGATCTTCATTCTTTGTATACCATTCATGGAAAATATCAGTTCTTAATCTCAATACTTTTTGAGTTCGAGAATGAAAATTAATGACCAAATAACCATGAGGCAAGGATGTTGCATCATTGTACGCAGAAATCAAGTGTGGGGCTTGCATTTGATTTGCTAGAGTCTTTATTTGGCCATTGTCACGTTCATTGCGGAAAAAGTATCATGTATCTTGAATTCAAATTAATGTTTCTACTTGATTTTGACTGTGAAAACATGTTTTGTGTTATATAGATGACACTTGCATTACGATGATGACCTTTTCTTGTAAACCATAATTTATTTTTCTTTTCATCATTTTCACCTTACATATCATCAAATATTACCAAATGTGGTATAGATGCATCACTTACAATTTCATTTTCATCTTCAGGTATTCCGTCAATGAAAGTAATGAAATCAATTTTTTCTTTCATGATACTGTATGCATTTTTACCAATCTTTATAACACCAAGTAATTCTTTTCGGTGCAATGTCAAATAAGTCTTCACGATAATCTATTAGTTTGTGAACGAATTCTGTTTTACCACATCCACTTGGACCAGAAATGAAAATATTACAAGGATGGTTAAACAAGAGGGAGAGAATATCTACATCTATTTCTTATGTCCTTACCATTCAATGGGTAGAAATAAAATGACAAAGATATATTCATTTTTATAACTTTTATTGAAATTTTTATTGAAACAACATAAAACATTCTTTTACAACATTATTTACAATAACATATTTACAATTTCATTTTTTATTTTCTTACAAACATTTTTTAAAAATATTTTTTAAAATATTTTTGAAAAATATTTTTCAAAAAATATTTTCGAAAAAAAAAATTTGAAAAATATTTTTCCAAATTTGTTTTTATTTTTTTCAAAATATATATATTTTCTTTCAATCACAAATTACTTTTTTCAAAATAACTCAAGAACACGATTGTATTTTTTATCAAATGTCCTATTTTCTTTTGTCATACAATCTCCTTCTCTGATGTACACATAAACACCGTTTATCTTGTTAACATGAATACAATCAAAATATCAATGTACATTGTTCAACTTGTTCACAAGAAATGATTGTTTCTATACCCTAATACTTTCATGTCCAAATGGAACAGTGTCTATATCATTGACCATTACTCTCTTTGTATATACTGATCTAAATGTTTTTGTTTGTGCTTCACTAGTGACTTTTCTATCTCTATGTCTCCTGATTCTGCAGTCATAGGTTATCTTAATTTCAGTACTTCGATCCTGCATACATTTTGTGAATGCATCAAAATTGACCAACTTGTAAGTTTTGTAGTCTAAGGTTATACCCTTGACTTTACATTTACTTTCAATATCACCATCTTTGGTAACCAATTGATATGCATAGTTTTTTGGACCCAACCCTCTGAACTTAACAATTTTTGAGTTGGGTTCTTCATCGGTCCATTTCCCCAATCTACTATTGATAATAGGTGGATTCCATAACTGCGGGTCATGAATGTACATGCAACTATCAGTGTCAAAGTACAACACTCTATCATTCAGTTTTTCTAGGATGCTATATAATTCAAGTCTAGCATAGGCCGTAACATATGATCCGACAATGACATTGGCTGTTCCATGGGTCTCAACATGATCAAGCTTTGATTCATAGTTGACCAGAATGAATGGACATTCTTCATTGAATATTTCTACATGTTTAATAATGTAGTTAGGGTTGTTGACCAGTTCAAAGTATTTTGATGGTTTTGATATATATTCTGATTGGGTCAATACCTCTCTTTGGGCAAGTTTTCCCCATAGACAATTTAACATTATCTTTGCAAATGCCCTTCTTCCTTTGTTCTTTTTAATCATTGTAGGATCCAGACTGATTCCTTCATCTGATTCATATTCCCGAATAAATGTATCTTTGTCAGCTTGGGTTTTACACCATTCAGGATAACCACTGGCTTCTTGTTTGATTTTCAAAAAGTTGTCAACATATCCCCTAAAGAAATTATTGGAGAGAGATTCAAAGTGCCAAACTTCAAAGACATGAAGTAATCTGTAGCCACAGTCCAAAGCCTTGAACAATTCAACTGTGACCCATGTTCCTATCAACGCTCTCTCGTTTTCATTGTGAGAGCAAGTCTGTGAACTTTCTTCCGCACATGTTCTACATAGTGGAAACATCATTTTGTTATTACAATGTACGGGTAAAATAGGATGAAGCAAATCATCAGGTGGCAACACCTTACATTTGACAAGACCTTCATACTGCCTAATGTTTTGAATGTCAATGCTTTCGCTTGTCAGGACTTTTGGGTGTCCAACAGGGTAGGATTTATACTTGCATACATAAGGATACAAAGAGCAAATGTCAATGTACTTAATTTCTTTTTCACTTGATTCGTCTATCTCATGAGCAATCTTGACTGCATTACAACGCCCGCCATACAGTCCGTCCCTTGGATCTATTGGGTCAGAGTATGGGAATAAACCATTGATCACTTCACGATAATCTTTGTCTTTTTTAACTCTTGCATCGAATTCATGTTCCCAAATGTATTCAACTTTTTAGCCTAATCTCTTAAGATATTGTAGACGGGCCATTGTATCGTCATACAAAGCTTGCATTGTAAGACCATTAATTGGATTGGTTTGCAAACGATTTGGGTAGCAGACTGGACAACCATGCCATAGATCACCAAGAAATTCGTACACTGTGTTGGTTTCTGCATGAAATCCATCAACAGATAAAGATTTGATCTCAAATTCTCCGATATTTCTGGAGTGCTGGATAAAGATCCCCTTTTCATTTGCAATACTTTGGAGCCAACGAATGGCTTTCGTGGAGAAACGACGCCTGGAGGAGTCCTTACTTGAAATAATTGCAATTTGACCTTTAGGCAAATATCTACTTCTCCAGACCTTGTTACATGCGTCAGCTATTGTTATAGCTTCCAGTAATGGGTCAATACCTCCATACTCAATAAATACTTTCCTGAAATGACCACACCCCCTCCTAAGGATATCAACATCTGAACGACAGTAGGACTCCATTTCTTTTTGAAAATTGAAAGTTTCTTTGTTTGTAACCTTTTCATTATACCATTCCATGAACTCTTTCCTTAATTCTGGGGGCATAGAGTCACACATGTAATAGGATGCGTCAAGATATGGACCATTATAATCCAAATACTGATCAGTGTTGGCAAGATGGGGAAAGAAACCCTTTTTCATTTCTTCAAGACCAAACGTATCAGGGAATTTGCCAAGACGAAAGTTCATGAAGTTATAGGAGTCAATCAAACGAACTCCATTCAATTCCAATTTCATGATACTGTTACCATTCATAATCAGAGATGGGGGTTGAATCCCAATTCTAATTATTTCATTCAAGATAAATTGGGCATCGTATCCTTTTGCATTGTGAGCAATAGCAGTCATCCCCTTATGTTTTTTTGAGAAGAGCCACTTACAAAAATCAGTGAGAGTATTATCACCTTGGAAAATGACCTCTCTTCCTTCGGCAAACTCACTGCATGTTAAACAGTGATAATCAAGTGACTTATCTATGCATTCATCACAAGCTCTCTGTGCTATGCAATAATTTGGAATATGTAGACCAGTATCTTGTTTGCATTCAAAATCATAGAAAATGAACAATGGTTTATTCTTTGTATCAACCACATCATCATCCACATCAGATTCATCACTTTGACCACCCTTACAAGACTTTTTCTCTTTTTTTAATTCTCTACCACCATTGCCACCTTTCTGTTTATTACTTTCGTAAGGCTGAATATGACAACGGTGATCGAAACTGGTAATCTTTTTGCAGTAACGACACCTTTTAAAACCTTTGCATACATGATTATTTATTCTAACATTGTATTTTTGTCTACATCTACTGCAAGTGTGGACCAGATCACAAATGTACTTACAGTAATGAGACTCCCTGTGATCATATGCAACATCACAAAATTCACAAAAATAACTACATGACAAAAACCCCGTTATACTTGAAATATAGTCATAATGTCCTTGGTGGTAATACAAATGTATCACTCTGCTATCCTGGTACACTACTGGATGTTGAAATGACATTTCCACTTTTGAGTGTTGTTGGTGAACTTTGATTACATAGCCCTGGTCATACAGATAGGTCTGGACCAGCTTGTACTCATCAAGTCCACATGACTTGTTAGGAGAAATTCCTACTTCCATCAGCAAATTTTCAGCTTCATTTCTTTGCAATGTTTTGTTTGAACGTTTAATAAGGTTCCATTTTCTATTCCATTCATCACTACCATCTCTGTTTACATGATGAACTCCAACGACAACTGCTCTTGCAAAACACATACTATCTTTTGCATTTTTAATTTCAACAATCGAACGCTTTTTGTTAGCAAACACTTTCGTATCAAGTTCAGTTACCCATCGCTTACTCCCACCTAAGGGTAAACGTGTGTGGGTAACATCTAATTTCATCTCACCATCATCTATCTTGAAGTCCGTATTCGACTGCACAACTTTCTCAATCTCATTAAGAAATATTTCACCGTTCAAATCACGAACATCCATGAAAGGTATATGTATCCCCATATCCAAAGCTGGGTGGTTGATGGTAACTCTGATTTTGTCATCTGGTTCAGTATCAAGTGTCTCGCTTATTTGGACTGTAATTTCATCAAACAATGTTGCAAGTTGTTGAGGTGAAATTTCCTCAAATTCTTCAAATGTAACTGATAGAACATGTGAGTCAGTTCTAAATAACCTGGACTTCTTATTTATTACTTTGGATAGCTTGTACTTTTCTCTCATAGATCCAGGCGATTTTTCATCTTCTACTTCATCATCCGATTCAATTGGTTTCACCTTTTTCTTTTTAGGTATCCAAAATTCATCATCAGATAAATCAGTATCATCTTGCATCGAAACATCTTTTTCCGACTCACTTCCTTTGTTTGACTCATTAGACTCCGAATCGCTGTAGTCTACAAGTTTAATTCTTTTCCACTTACGTTTATGGAGTGGAATCCAATCATCAATGTCATCTTCTCTTTTTCGTTTTGACATGTTGTCTCTTACGGGTGTTCACAAAGAACTGATGTCGAAATGAAACAAATCACAGCTTTTATAGGGGAACTGATGACTCACCATTTCATAGCTGTATAAAAGCATGAAAATGGTATTAACGTGTATCATTGACTCTCAAATCTTTAGGGCAAGAAGTAATGTTCGAAGACCACTTGGCGCGGTATGACTTCATCCTACCCACCGATCAGGAAATGAAAACTTACAGGTATTATTAATAGGAAAGACAAATAGATTTATTCAACAAAGCTATTCTTCTTTTCAAGATAGTGTCCATTTTCAGGACTGAACAATATACTAACATTTGATTCTCAACTTGTCACATTTTAAATACATAAAACTCAAGCCTAATAAAGTATTCAAACTAAAGTCAAAATGTTTGGGTTTTTTCATTGGTCAACAATGAATGTAACTGTTTTATCCTAGTATTCAACTTGACATAAAGCTTTTTTCATCCCCCAACCATGAACAAAGAAAAACAAAGATGTATTTGGAGTCAACTACTTTTATTTTTCAATCAAAACTGTGTTTTTCGTCATGATTTGAAGAATGAAAAAAAAAGTAAGTTTAGTTTTCATGAAGAAATATCTTGTTCAAAACTAGTCATTTTCAAAGATCTTGTTTAAGAATTAAATCTAGAGTAAGTCAAGTCCACAAAATCAAGCTTTAGTTGCTAGGTTTTATAACTCATCCTAGTTCTATTTATCAAAATTCGATAAAAGTTACATATTAATGACGTAACTTTTTAAAATTCGCTAGCCGTTTTCAGTAGTGTTCAACCGGCTGTCTAGAAAAAAGTAGGTAACAAGTTAACATGGCGACATCGATTTCTAGTTAGAAATCCCATTCATGTCGGTAGAGATAAAAATGAGATATACAATATTGGAGATCAAAAACAGTCAGAAATGCTCTCATATGTAGAAAAATTGTCACTTTACGTAATGACACGTAATGTACAGTGATACCCAATTTTATGTAGATGTACATGAAAAGGCCCCAAAATTACGGCAAAATGTCGTTCGAAAAATGTTTCATTTTCATGAGGTAAATGTATTAATTTTGTAGGCCGTTTTCTACTTCTACATCTACGTCAAAATCCATCCCCGTTTAATACAGTAGGTTACACGTAGATCTATCTTTGGCGATAATCTATTTCTTTTGATTTTCTCTCAGTGGAGAAAAGTGCCGAATCCTTTAACTCCTCCGTGTAAATTCATGTAAAACATCAATCAGTTGTTCGTTATTCTGTGATGAGGTGTTCGCAACTCCGAACAGAAAAAGTTCATATCGATAGAGAGATATTCTTATATTGATTTTCTTAAATCTAAGTAAAATCTGCATTTAAAGAAAATATGCTTTATTTATTTATTATTGACACACAGTCTTCTGTTTAAAATACTGGTCTTTTTTTAGGACCTAGATTGTGTTCAATTTTCAAATTGACAAATAATCTCGGACATCAAGCATTTTTTATAATTTCATATCGTACTCATTATATTTTAAATTTCATTCAGATGGAAGGGTGCTTGACAAAGGGAACAATAGTAATTCATGAATATTTCAACTCATAAAAAATGACTCTAAAAATATTTGTATTGTCAGCAAGCACTTTTCCAAAGACGTAAGGAAAGTTGTAAATATAAAGTAGACTCGTTTTCTAACATTTTCTTACCGGTCCTTACAAATCATTTTCAAATAAAATACTCATTTGTTCAAACCATGGCATTTTTAAATGCTAAGATTCAGTTCTTATCAATTCAAACACTAACTAGGTCCTCTTACTCTAGTTAAAAGATGTCATCGATATTTAGCCTCAAATTTTATTAACGGTATTGAAATACACTTCCTATCTCAAGGCTTACACATAAATCATAATTTGATAAACTCGCTTCTTGTTTATCGGAAATTCACATTCAAATTAAAACCTGTTTAAACACTTCAACGATTCAATCGTGTACACTTTTTTTTTTTCAAGAAATAACTTTCCGCAATAATTCTAACTAAATAAAATCTAAATCAGTATGAACACTAAGCATGACATAACAAACGTGTCTTCTCAGGGAAAAAAATATAAGATTTATCCGAGATTGTGCTTATTTCTCTAAATCCTTTCGAAGTCACAGGAGAGATATAGAGCAAACTTTTTAAAATCAAAATTTTATCTAAGTTGAATAAGTAATCCTGAGACAAGTGTAATCGTGATATTTTTTGAATGTTGCTGATCTTAAATTTGACATTGAAATTTGGTTTCAAATTGTAATTAAAAAATACCATTTATTTTTACTTCATTTCTACCTTTTTTCTCAAATCTTGGAAAAAATAAAATGAAATACAAAGTAAAGGTCTCGGCAGGTCTTGGTGTTCATTGTCAAAAAAATTTATCACATACTAATTAGCATTTCAGACCTTTGGAACTACGGCTCATCTAGTGTAACTTGCATAGTTCACTCACGCTTGAGAGTTATGAAGTCCGCGTCTAAAACAACCGTATTACTTATGACTATCACCTCGATGGAAATATTATATCAATGATTGGGTACTGAACTGGCCGATCCCACGTTTCTCATTCATTTACATGGAAAATCTTAGATTTTGATATGACTTAGCAAAATAGATGAAGAGACCTTCGAAAAAGTGATTGGATCCAAGAATTCTCAATTCCAAGCCCAGATGAATATAAGCGTAGGAATGAAATAAATTATATAGGGGGTGCTCATCCAAAAATGTTGCCAGATTTATCTAATCACAAACTGTGACCCCAAAATAAGTTCGTCCCATCCTAGAATAATCCCTATTCAATCTAAAAGAATTTCTTCCAGTAGGGGAAACATTGATTTTATTCTTCAAAACATCCTTACTGAATTGAAACAATAAAATCATGGATATATCGAAAGGACAAATCTTACAGAACTAAACTCTACAAACGTTCATCGACCGACAAATGATTCAAATTTCGAGTGATAGCGTGGAATACAATTTCACTATGTCAAAGAATATATATCTTCGATGAATTTAAGGAAAGAGTGATTCACTTTACAAACAACAACAAAAGATAATTTATCAAAGAAATCGTTCACCAAAGAAAGCAAACGTTGAAAAACTGAGAATTCACAGCGATTATTGCTTCCGTAAATCTTATCGCCATCTCCTCAACAGGTCTAGAGCTATAACTCAACTAAGACAATTTAAAACGGAACAAGACCCTGTATCTTTAAAGAATTCATTTCGTACACAAGAAATGCTTACAAACGTGAGGACATTTACGATATAATCAGGCATGGATGCTTACTGAAAACAACTTTAAGAACCCTGAGGCGAAATAATAATTCACTACAATTTTCATATCCGTTCAACGAAACAACCAGAAAACTCCATCATACAAATTCAACAACGACCTTATATTGACAAAACTCCACTTTATCCATAAATAAGACTCATTTTATTTGAAAGAATTCACTTTCTTGTACAGTTTTCTAAGGAATCAAGATTTCTCCCCTATTTTGTTACATTTTAAACAGAAATCCAGCCTCTTCTCGTAAATTCTTGAAGCCTACTAACGCGCGCGGGCTTTTACAGAAAAATTATGTCATCATTGACGTCATTAATTCCGCAGGCCGTTTTTCATCGTAGAGTGACTTTTTTAAAACGTTAGCCAACCGGTTTAAAAAGGTTACAACTATACCACTGCGATATCGATTTTTAGTGAGACATCGCTTTATTTTTGAAAAAATATGAAGTAACACGACATGGGTTCTATCGGAGTTCTACTTTGAAACGATGGTCTACCGGTTTTAAACATCGTGTTTTAAAAGAAAATCGGGCTTTAACATTAGATAATGGCAAGAATTCCACACTTTATCATTCAAAAAGTGATATGAATGACAAAATCTACATCTCAGCAACTTCAATTTTCGTCGGAAAATTTTAGCTAGAGATGAATTAATTCTTAAATCATCGTATTTACAGCAGAAACTCACATTCCATTTTGCATATTTCTTTAATTTTCCTAAACGCTCAATAACGTTTTCGAAAAGACGTGTCAAAAATTATGAAATAGTAGCTCAAGCTACACTATGTGGTATGAAAATGGTCTGATAGTGCGCTACATGGCGATAAGAATTTTTAGTTTCATAGGAGTATGTAAGAACAAGTCACCTAATTCGTGGGTTATATTAATAAATCACCACAAAAACGCGAACAGATAGAAAAGTGATTTGTTTTTGTTTGTTTAAATAGGGTTTTCACGCAGCATTTCTAGACATATCGCAGAGTCTGGTGCAGCTTGCAATGGATTCCTGGTATCTCTCTCACCATTACAATCACCACATCCTTTCCTAGTCTCCAGCTGCTATCCAACTTAGGTCTACGGTTATCAACCTTTGGTAGAACACAGATAGTTGGAAAGGATGAACGCCAAAGCCGTAGGCTTCCACATGGTAGAATACAGTTAGTTTCACTGATATGGGTTGGTTTATACGGGGGGAACATCAAAAACTTCACAATATGAAAGACGCGTAAGAAGTTCTGAGATGAATAGCAGAATTATCAACAACAGCCAAACGATCCTTTTCACCGGGTACGCGCTCCCTTTTGAGTATAAAAAGACGTCAGTTCGCATAAGAAATTCATTCCCTGAAACTCCAACATAGACTCTGAAAACATCCGATCATTGGATCATTTACATCAGACACCCACCACCATCGCAGGTTTTGCATCTTGAGCAAATCCGATATAGCGGTAGAAGGGGGGTCCATGTGTTTGGACCCCAAAGATGACAGATGACTGGGTGTGGAATGAATTCATGGCACCCATTGGCCAGCCAAGGAGAGAGGAGAGTTCACCCAAACATTCATGGTATTTACAGGGAAAAATACTGGGATTAGAATCTCTTTCCTCTAGTATAAACGGCCCTTTTCAGGGCCAACCATATTGTAAGTATACATCCATTTCTCTAATTGTCACATTTCAAATACACCAAACATAAACCGTATAAAGTATTCAGAATGTAGTTACAAGATTTCATAGAAGCAATATCGCATTTCAAATAAATTCAACAGTACGCTAAGTCGAAGTAAAACAATGCTTTACGTGCGAGTTTAATCCACCCATCTACATAAAATATCGATTTTTATCTGACATGTACACCGATACCCGTTTCATATCGGGAGTTTTACAATTTAAAACGATAGGCAACCGGTTAAAAATCGGCGTGTTTTAAATAGTCGCGTTAAGATTGAATAATAATAAAATTTCAACTAGTCGAAAATGATTAAAACATGAATTTGCGACAAGAAGCTATCGTGATGAAAATTATTGCGGAGCTGAATACATTCAACAAATCTTTTTTTGGATTTCAAGTCACTGGCGATGAAAAAACAATTTCTTAACCAAAATGCTCAAAAATTGTGTCAACAATCATCATCTCCAGTCACATTCAGACCAGCACCACCGAAGATTCCAGTTGAGTTTGACTTCGAACAAACTAATTTTCACAAACTCGTAGACATTGTTATGACTTTGATGAAAAAGAAGACATCGTCACACACTTCATCCACCAAGAGATCCTCATCTTCAACAGAAAGAGTTCGTCTAAGTAAAAGACATTGTTCAGAAAAAGAGAGGGGATACAAAATTCCTACAATGACAGGGATGGCTGCCTACGGCAAGAACATCGATAACTTCAAGAAATCAAAGACTAAAAAGAAGTGCCGGGATGAATAGCAGAACTAACAATCCACAAAAACTTTTCAGGACCACCCAACAACAAGAAAGAATTCATTTTCTTTCGCACATTGTTAAAGTCCTTTTGCATTCCTCACTTTCACAATACATTCAACCACTTATTTCTAAGACTAAGTCCATATACCAAGTCCCTATCTTCCCGTCTTCGAACGGTAAGATAGGAACTAAGTTCGCATCCACATTACTCACAACCCAACCCGCATTTCTCCTAAAAAGACTAAGTCCACACGCATATTCCCCACAAGCCTAAGTTCACATGTTTCTTAAAAAGACTAAGTCCACACGTATATCCCCCATAAGCCTAAGTGTACATTTCTCGTTAGAGACTACGTCCAAATGCACAAATAGCCTACCCCAAATCTGGACCACAATCTGCCACCGGTATCAGTATCGTGCCATTCACACACAATTCAATTAAAAAGACATAAGATCTAAGTTCACATTTCTCATGAAAGGACTAAGTCCAAATGCACAATACCCTGACGTCAGTATACCTACCCAAATCCACTACGTATACCACCGTCAGGGCCACATTCTGAAAACGGTTGGATAGGTACCAAATTGCAGTACCTATACAACCGTCAGGGTCCATTCTGAAAACGGTTGGATAGGTACCAAATTGCCGTACCTATCCAACCGTTTAATACTACTAATTTCCTGAAATACTTTGCGATTCTGTCAACCGTTTTGGTAGACTTGTCATTTCTGTCGACTCATGCCTGACAGTCGACAGTAGGACCAGTCTGCCGTTTTGGGACACCTTCGACCAATCTACGATCGACCTCGGCGTACTTTCAACTTTAATCTTTAAAAACTGGATTGATCGAAGGTGTCCCGATTGCTGTCATGCGTTCAAGTTAACAATATGTTTGCAAACATTTTAAATGATTCCTCAATTTGTACATATCTGAACTTGCTTACCTTTTCAAATTATTTTGCGAACGTATCGCAGAACGATATCGTAATAGCCGCTATTATCGCTTTTTATGTATTTCGGCTACTTTCTCTGCAACTATGAATCACAGTTTCTTGAACTTTTGTATGGTATATATCAGATAAAAGGTTATATGTCGCGTACCGAATACCGGTATCTATTTCCTGTTTTACGGCTTAGTTCATTTGAATCTTTTACATTCTACAATAAGACACATTTAAACTGATTGTATTGCAAAATGTCATAGCTAAATAAAATTCCCCTAATTTTGGATTTTCTCCATCACAAAGGACCCGCCAAGATGTCCCTTGACGCCAGGAAAATAGCTGTCTGTGACAAGAACTTGGTAAGGGTAAACGTCAGTTTACGACAGCTCTTGTTCTCCGTCAAGTCATTTTTGTGGCCAAGTCAATCTGTCACAATGGAATGTAACTGTTAACATGTACCACTCAGGAATAGATAGAGCGCAGCCATGACAGTGAGCCATTTTGCACGTGGGTTTTTGTGACGTCACAATTATCAACCATCCCGCTGACGTTGAATAAAACTAAATCAACGAAGATCGCATATTATAATTTGACAACAAAACGCAGTGTTTTATGTGTTTGTTATAAAATTATAACACACCATAAAATATCCACAGACGATCCTAAACCATTAAAGGAATATGTTTTTCTTAAAGCTTAATGGCCAAAGTACCACCAGAAACCGAATATCGTACCTAGAAAATTACCAACAATTACTATATTACTACACTTACGCCCGAGACACTTTCCTCTTTACGAAAAAGTTCAAGCGATGTTCCGAAAGTGCTATGATTCATGTGGTGCCTCTGTGTAAGAGCGTCCTCAGTACTATTTGTGACCCGTCACGCGAAAAGGGAACAGCTGGGAAGTGAGAAAAATATCAACCAAGGTTACACTGCTTGGATTGCGCTGCCTAGCTCGGGTCGAACGCTTTTTGGCAATTTTCTTTTTTTCTTGAATGATCAAAAGACGAACTTTAGTTCAGCTCTTGTGGATCGAAACGTTTTTTTAAAAGTTTAGATTAACGCTCTTCTCTGATAGTCCCTTTTCGCGTGACGGGACCAATCATTGCTTGTCGAATATTTCAGAAATAACGCTACATGATGTTGTAATTTTGAGGCCTCCGTTATGTATGTATTAGAATGGTAAAATTTATAACAGCATCATTAAGATCGTATTAAATTACAAGATACCATGCGAATCTACAGTTTTAAGCTTCACGAAAAAGCTGGTGTCGTCTTTCTACCGAACCTTTCTAATTCCGCGCAAGCTCAAAATAATCAATCAGTTTATCATTAATTCACAACACCACAAGATAAGAATTACTCATCGTTTTAATAAATATCTACACTTTTACAAACAAAATATACAAAAACGGCAAAGTGAGTATTTACACAATGCTATGTCGGTTTTCATCGACTTTTTCCTTTAAACAATCCCGAGATTTTACGCCCGGTTACAGTTAGAAACATCATGAAATTGACAAGTTGAACAATTTTGGTTTTTTTAGTCCCCTACCGGCGAAAGCCGAAGGGGACTATAGGTTTGCACTCCGTCCGTCTGTCCGTCCGTCCTTCTGTCCGTCCGTCCGTCTGTCTGTCAGTCCGGATTTCAGTTTTCCGGACTTTTTTTCTTAACCCTTGGAGATATTTAGCTGATTTTTGGTATGTGAGTCCGCATCATTGAGTTACAGAACGAGTTTGAGTTTGGTTCCGGTCCATTGATTTTTGTGGGAGATACGGATGCTGGACTTAGAAAATTACCAGGAAATTTCAGTTTTCCGGACTTTTTTTCTTAACCCTTGGAGATATTGAGCTGATTTTTGGTATGTCAGTCCGCATCAATGAGTTACAGAACGAGTTTGAGTTTGGTTCCGGTCCATTGATTTTTGTGGGAGATACGGATGCTGGACTTAGAAAATTACCAGGAAATTTCAGTTTTCCGGACTTTTTTTCTTAACCCTTAGAGATATTGAGCTGATTTTTGGTATGTGAGTCCACATCAATGAGTTACAGAACGAGTTTGAGTTTGGTTCCGGTCCATTGATTTTTGTGGAAGATACGGATGCTGGACTTAGAAAATTACCAGGAAATTTCAGTTTTCCGGACTTTTTTTCTTAGCCATTGGAGATATTGAGCTGATTTTTGGTATGTGAGTCCACATCAATGAGTTACAGAACGAGTTTGAGTTTTGTTTCGGTCCATTGATTTTTGTGGGAGATACGGATGCTGGACTTAGAAAATTACCAGGAAATTTCAGTTTTCCGGACTTTTTTTCTTAGCCATTGGAGATATTGAGCTGATTTTTGATATGTGAGTCTGCATCAATGAGTTACAGAATGAGTTTGAGTTTGGTTCCGGTCCATTGATTTTTGTGGAAGATACGGATGCTGGACTTAGAAAATTACCAGGAAATTTCAGTTTTCCCGACTTTTTAGCTCACCTGAGCACGAAGTGCTCATGGTGAGCTATTGTGGTTAGGTAGATGTCCGTCGTCCGTCGTGCGATGTCCGTCGTCAACATTTGCCTTGTATGCACTCTAGAGGCCTCATTTTTTGTCAGATCAACCTGAATTTTTGTCAGAATGATTGTCTTGATGAAATCTCGGACGAGTTCGAAATTGGGTCAACTGGGGTCAAAAACTAGGTCACGGGGTCAAATCTAAGAAAAACCTTGTATGCACTCTAGAGGCCACATTTTTTGTCAGATCAACCTGAATTTTTGTCAGAATGATTGTCTTGATGAAATCTCGGACGAGTTCGAAATTGGGTCAACTGGGGTCAAAAACTAGGTCACGGGGTCAAATCTAAGAAAAACCTTGTATGCACTCTAGAGGCCACATTTTTTGCCGGATCAACATGAATTTTGGTCAGAATGATTGTCTTGCTGTAATCTTGGACGAGTTCGAAATTGGGTCAACTGGGGTCAAAAACTAGGTCACGGGGTCAAATCTAAGAAAAACCTTGTATGCACTGTAGAGGCAACATTTTTTTCCGGATCAACCTGAATTTTGGTCAGGATGATTGTCTTGATGAAATCCCGGACGAGTTTGAAATTGGGTCAACTGGGGTCAAAAACTAGGTCACGGGGTCAAATCTAAGAAATACCTTGTATGCACTCTAGAGGCCACATTTTTTGCCGGATCAACCTGAATTTTGGTCAGAATGATTGTCTTGATGAAATCTCGGACAAGTTCGAAATTGGGTCAACTGGGGTCAAAAACTAGGTCACGGGGTCAAATCTAAGAAATACCTTGTATGCACTCTAGAGGCCACATTTTTTGCCAGATCAACCTGAAATTTGGTCAGAATGATTGTCTTGATGAAATCTCAGGTGAGTTCGAAATTGGGTCAACTGGGGTCAAAAACTAGGTCACAGTGTCAAATCTAAGAAAAACCTTGTATGCACTCTAGAGGCCACATTTTTTGCCCGATCAAGCTGAATTTTGGTCAGAATGATTGTCCTAATGAAATCTCACACAAGTTCGAAATTGGGTCAACTGGGGTCAAAAACTAGGTCACAGGGTCAAATCATAGAAAAACCTTGTAGGCACTCTTGTGGCTCCGTTTATTGCCCGATCAAGCTGAATTTTGGTCAGAATGATTGTCTTGATAAAATCTTGAATGAGTTTGAAATTGGGTCAATCGGGGTCAAAAACTAGGTCACGGGGTCAAATCTAAGAAATACCTTGTATGCACTCTAGAGGCCACATTTTTTGCCCGATCAACCTGAATTTTGGTCAGAATGATTGTCCTAATGAAATCTCGGATGAGTTTGAAATTGGGTCAACTGGGGTCAAAAACTAGGTCACAGGGTCAAATCTAAGAAAAACCTTGAAGGCACTCTAGAGGCCACAATTTTTGGCCAATCAACCTGAAATTTGGTCAGAATGATTGTCTAGATGAAATCTCGGATGAGATCAAAATTGGGTCATCTGGGGTTAAAAAATAGGTCACGAAATCAATTATAAAAATCCTTGTAAGTCAACCTTAAAATTGTAAAAAAGGGATTCTCAAGTTGTATAGAAGCAACAGCTTTGTTTAGGTCAGTCATTCATCATTCCATTTCTCATTCTTCTTTTGAAAATTTTAGACAGTTCATTCAGGTGAGCGATTAAGGGCCACTATGGCCCTCTTGTTTTCTAAGCCCTTGGAGATATTGAGCTGATTTTTGATATGTGAGTCGGCATCAATGAGTTACAGATCAAGTTTGAATTTTGTTCTGGTCCATTGATTTTTGTGGAAGATACGGATGCTGGACTTAGAAAAATACCAGGAAATTTCCAGATTTTTTTTTTTTTTTGTATCCTCAGAGATATTGAGCTGATACATAAAATCTGATACAACTAATATTTTGGAGAGGTAGTTATAACTTTACCACCAAAAAAGATGCTGCTCTAGGGATCTATTTATAAATCCGGTAGGGGACTTGGTGTTGCCATGCAATACTTCCAAATGCTTGTTTTTAATGAAATTGAATGAGTGTGTGAACGAACTTTTAAATAATTTTCAAGGGAGGTAAAACATAATCGATTGCACGAAATCAACGATAATTCTACCTACATTTAAAATAATCTAGCTATTTTTCTGATTAGTGTCTTCAAAGTCAAACTAGACGCTTAAAAATTAACACCAGCCAATAAGGAAAAACATGAATTATATTGATCGGTTCAATTGAACTATTGAGCATTGTGAACGCTTTCGAAGCGTGTTTGAACTATTTTGGAGCATTTTCGAATGGAGTGAGTGTTGGGTTGAATGATTGGAACGCTGAGCGAGTGATTTTGAATGGTTTTGATCGAGAAAAGTGTCGATTTTGGGATGTTGTTCAGGTACAAATGTAACAAGCAATTCATTCTTTTCTATCATATTTTCTTCCAGCTACAAGCAATCATCCTTTTCAAAGGATATTTTCTACCACAAACGATTTTTTTTTTCGAATAATACTCGCTTATTTAAATTGTTGTAAAACAATTCTTGATCTCGATTATTTAACGTTTTACACGAGAGTTATTACCCGTTCTCTTGTAAATCCTGGTCCTTCGAAGCTCAATTTGTCAGATAGCGACGATTCTTTTGTCATGTCATTCGAAAGAAATAATTCCAAAAATCAATGAGAGTATGTACAATTTGTAGTAATTTGGAAAGAAAATAGCATTATTATCACTCCTTACTTATCACTCGCACAGTTTAAATGGACAGAAACTTTTCAAATGCAATGGGTAGACTTATGTACAATCGCGTCAGACTTACAGTCTGAAATGATTTAATCAAAACTATTTACACTGAGAGGTAGTAGAAATTTTAAAATAGTACACATCAATTGATTTATATACAAAGCAGTGTCAATCATCACCATATAGAACATTTTGGCTGGTCTGGATTCATATAACTACCTTTCGGACAATCGAACGCCTCCGAGAATCCATGTGAATTTCTCAGCTCACCTAGTACTCTGAAATAATACGGGGGATATTTTACTTTGCATATGTAACCCGTCCCCCGAAGCCATCTTAAAAAAACACCGAACCCAGCCCTGCGTTCAGGATCACCGAGCGGTACAAACAGTTTTCCAAATATACCCCGCTTTGCAAGCTGGCGCACGTGCAAAGCGGTGTATAATTGGAAAACTGTTTTCACCGTTCGGTGATCCTGAACGAAGAGCTGGTAGACTGTGAGAAATTCTAACATTAATCATATACGTGTCAAAACTTTTTATTTGCGTAAGATTTCCATTAGCGTGGTTTTCATTGTGCTTTCCTATAAATTATTTCTTAAAAGCAACCTCAAGATGATCCATTTCATATGTCATCATTCGTAAATTTCAATTCAAAGACAACTTAAATTCCTTTTTTAAATCAAGACAAGCTTACGAAGTTTAGAGCGCCAAGCAACGACCAAATACATGTAACTTAGGGTTGACACAAAAATGTGTCTGTTATATTAGAATACGAATCAATTGATATCCTTCACCAGTAGGTCGGTGATAAGTATTACAATTAATTTGGATGAGCAACTGGTTGTTAAATGATATGTTGCACCTTTAATGTGTTCGAAACAACAGTAAGTTATTAAAGTTAAGATGTAATATTACTGAGGAAAGCGCTGTTTATCTCGTCAACAAATTCAAGAAAATACAGAGTTAAATTTCCCGGAATGGAGTAGACTAATTCTGTAATATACTTTCAGTCGGTGATCAAATGCCAATTTTGTCTACACTTGTGTAGTCAAAATTGACATTTAATCACTCACTCAAAATTGTGCATGTATATCCGACAGTTTTCGACCCTGATTCTTGTCTTTGTAACTGTAAAAAAGGGACCCTGAGGATATAACTCACCGAAACATAGGTAAACTGTGAGCACTTGTTAAAACACTTTTTCTCGCAGCCTCATCAGTAAAGCGGGAACACCATAACTGAAAACATATTTTAAATGTAAATTAAACCATTTGGTCTTTAAAAAAAGAAAGCTTAACAATCATCAGTAGGCAACAAAGTCATGCATGTTTATATTTATTTTTTCTAATTCAATTGACTACGATTTTTTACTAGTTCCTTACCTTAGAATAAATAACGACAAATCCCATTCTATTGAAAGCAAAGTTAGGGGTGTTTAGACAACTTCAGGCGTGTGTAACTTCAGCAGCATTGACAACATTCCTCCTAGTGCTCTAAGATTCAAATTCATCGAGTACTCAGAATAACTCTTGGTCAAATGAGCGCATGGTGAATATGTGATGTTGCACGGGCTGATTTTGGTCCATAAATGCCACTAATGCGAAATAACAAAATGTCAACCTTAGCACTATGCATTATACAGTACATCTTTCTTTATATTAAAACTACCTGCATTACGTCAACACTTTGTTTTTATAATATGCATTTATTTTCGAAGGACTGGGGATATCTTTTTTTTCCTTAACTTACTTTTTGAGCTTAGATCATTATAATTGCAATCCAATAAAATGAAGATTTTTTTATTGGTTTAGATCGTATCACGTGTTAAATTATGTTGCAATTATTTCTTTATAGAATGAAATAGATGTTTTGGGAAACGCCCCGATGATCGATTTAAAAGTCAAGCATTGTTGAAACTCGAAAAACCCTCGTTCCCCTTCCATAATTCTTCATTGCTATTTGATAAGTTAATAGTTGAAATATTTTCAAAGCAATTTTTTATTACAAGCATGTAGCTCTGATTCTAGGTCGCCGTTTACAGCAAGTCAATCTTGCAACCCTCTCAAGCTTACTCGCTCACGCCGATTTCGTTTTTAAATGGAAAAATACCAGGTGGAAATAATTTTCTGGCGAACAAACCTCTTTAAATGTCCAAGTTGTTGACTTTTTGTGTCCAATTTGTAAAATATTATGCCAACAAACTTCAATACTATGAAAACAAATCACTTTTAATATGCGATCTAAAAAAAATTATGTAATGATCACTACGCGCAGAAAGTAAACCTGAACCTTTTATTATTTGACCCACTATCTTAATTGTTTCTTAAGTCTAAATGATCGCAATTATACGGGCCGAAAGTATTTTTGAAAAGTACACTCATCCCTATAATAAGAAAGTCATGAAAAAAAAGTAGACTTACTTGCGCTGTATTAATAAAGAAGAGTTGCTCCTGTGTATATTGTGAAAGTCCTGGTAGATTTATATCTTTACCATCATGTTCATTTAACCATAGTCTATATGCCTAAAATGTCAAAGGTAAATAATGACTCGTAGATCTAGATTTGGGAAAGTTCGACCATCAAAAACGGGATCTCATTTTCGATCTCGCAGGCGTCGGCAAAAACTTTTAAGACATTTGTCCTTCGTCAATATATGTATATTGGTAAACCAAAATGGTATTCGGGAGCAATTTGGGACTCGGAAAGGACCAAGCATTTGTAATGAAACTGAGAAATACAATGTGTTTTTATCAGGTGCTTTAAGAGTCGTAACATGATTAAAATACAGTGAACCTTGTATTAAGCGACCACTTACAGGACCATCGAAAAGAGGTCGTTAAAGAGAATGGTCGCTTAGAACACGTTTTGTTTACAAATAAGAAAGCATAATTTCAATTGACTATGTATGCATTGAGCGCGAATTTCTCAATTATTCTTTGTTGTTAAAACTCAATAGAATAAGTGACGATTCTATTGAGTTGTAACAAATTATTATTCATTTACAATAATTTTTAGACCGAAAATGTCTAATTCTTAAGATATTTCCATTTAAAGAGGGGGATTTTGAAACCGGTCGCTAAATATTAACGGTCGCTAAATAGACGTGGTCGCTCGAACAAGATGAACTGTACAGTTAAAAAGACACGAAACCAAACTACTAATGAAAACTTTTCCACATGACAATTCGTATGAATACCAACATGACAGGACTAATAGAATGTTAACATATTCAAATGAAAGATATCCGAGGCAAGCTAAGCATCGGAGGGTTTTTTTTTATTATTTTTTTTTAATGAGAATCGCAATTTTAAGCGCTTTTTATAAAATGAAATACCGTATACTCACCAAATGTGCTTGTTTAATGCCTCCTATATCTGCTATATTTTCACTCAATGTCATATTTCCGTTTATCTGAGGAGAAAACAAAACACAACGCCTATATGCAAAATTTAATTCGGAAACATGCGGAATAATGCAGAGCATAACTCTATATTCTATACTCTATATAACTCTATATAATCTCCATACCAATCACCATATGACGGATTGAATATAATCAGAACGTCTGCAATTTATTCAATCGGGAGTCACCGATTCTACGGAATATACCTCGATACTAATTAGGGCACAGTCATAAAAGCGCGCCGTTTCGCACGTGGGTTTATATGACGTCATAAAGATCAAAATTACGAATAGTAAAATAAAATCAACGAAAAATCAAAACTGGGCATATTATAATTTGATAACAAAACGCAGTGTTTTACTGCGTTTTGTCATCAAATTATAATGCGCAAAAAAGATTCCCATAGACGATCGGAAAATATTAAACATTTTTCTTTTCTTCAAGTGTATTGACTGAAGCACCACCAAAATCCGAATCACTTAAACCAATGACCCAAATTTTCTACACTTACATTCCAGTTTCCAGAATAGTCTTAGCGATGTTCCGATTTTAATATATTTGAAAAAAATCTCTTGTCCGTTCTTTCAACTGTACTTATATGTTAATTGTTGAGTAAAGAAAAAATATGAACGAACGTACTGAACTGCATATTTAATTACTCTATGAAGTTTGTCAGAAGTACATTCTGATTAGAGTTGTCAAGTTTATTTGCTAAAGTGTAGAGCTGGGACGAGTACTGGGGTACCCAAATATCGGGTAGGATAATGATCCTACCCAAATACTAAACATTACTTGTTATCTAGACTTTTATAAAAGCGATTTGTATCTTTTTGAGATTAACCTAAGACAATGATTGAAGACTGTTTTGTAAAAAAACAGTCTTCAATTCGCTTCTGAATTTGATTCCATGTGATGGTCATACGGACATCAGCCCTTCGTTCAGGATGAAAACGTTAGCGAGGGGCTTGCGAAATTATACTTCGCTTTGCATGTATGTGCACGTACAAAGCGGGGTTTCATCTCAAAGCGCTCGAGAAACGCTATTACATCTTGAACACAGGTTGTTTTGAGAATCGTGGCTACTTATTTGCGAGTCACAGGCTGGTAACATATGCCCCCCCCCCCCCTCTTAAAACAATGTTGATTTTCTAATGCTCGAATCCCCGCCACGGAAATTCTGGATATGTGAATGTATTTAGTTGATAAATCAAATAAAGGGACAGCAATCATCGGGCACTCGAGTACCCGCAGGTGATGAGATCTCTGGCACCCAGGGATAAAATTTGTACTCGTCCTAACGCTAATAAAGTGCACATACTGATTGATACTTGTTATGAAACATTGCAGTCTACATATTATACAATAAGTATCGCCAATACTTACGTTCATTTTAATATTTGGCACCTCAAATTTACTATAATGGTCTATTACACAGCGAGCTTTACTATTATAATTATCCTCCGAATATCGACTCCACCAATTATACAATAATGCATCCTCGTCAAAATGTTTACCTGAAACATGCAAATAAGCGACTGTAGTTATAAGCTCCACTGGGGCTATTGTCATGGCGTTGTGTCTGTCATGCGTCCGTGCGTCCGTCCGTGCGTCCGGTCGTAAACTTTTTCTTCAAAAATCTCTTACTCAGAAACTACTATAAGAATTTCAACCAAACTTCACAGGAATGATCCTTGCGTGACCCTCTTTCAAAGTTGTTCAAGAATTTATGATCCAATTAAAACATGGATTTAATGGGCGTTGCTAATTCCAAATATGGTAAAAAGTGGGTTTTCTCAGATTTTAAATAATGGATACCAATTAAATTTTATGTGAATTATCCTTGGGTGACCATTTATCAGTCTAACAAAAAGTATTGTGATCGGATGAAAAATATATTTTTTTATGGGCGGAGGTCATTTCTCAAAATGTTATTTTTTTATGGGCGGAGGTCATTTCTCTTAATGATATATTGTGGAAACTTTGAAAATCATTTTCTCAGAATTTAGTGGAAGGATATCAACCAAATTGCACTGCAATGATCCTTGGGTGACATTTTATCAGTCTTCTAAAATTATTATGATCGGATGAAAAATATGTATTTTATGGGCGGAGGCCATTTCTCTATATGTTATACAGTGGAAACTTTGAAAATCTTTTTAATAGAATGTAACGGATGGATATCAATCAAACTTCATTGGTATGATCCTTGGATGACCCGTTATCATGCAGCCAAAAAGTATTGTCATTGGATGAAAAATATGTCTTTTAAGGACCGGGGTCATTTCTCTTTATGTGATATAGTGGAAACTTTGAACATTTTCAACATCAGTAGAACCCAAAATATCTAAAAATCTAGCCAAAGATCTTATTTGCTATTACAACAATTTCAAGCCGGTTGAGCGACTCAAGCCATTCATGGCTTTCTAGTATAATGCAAATTGGCTAGAAACACACAAATGCAGTTTGTCGGCTGTGAAATAATATTGAATATTTTTTAATCAAAACTATTGAAATAAATTCAAATTAGAAAGATACCTTAATCTGTGAAGCATTTTAGGTACGAGTACTATCGATATTTATTCATAGTAATGGATACTTACATCAAAGTTTCGTCGTTTATTGCCCATGAGGAATTTTATGAATAGTACGCGAAACAAATTTGTGAAATTGGTGTATGATCAGGTAGGACCAAGCTTACTGATGATTCGGACCATTACAAATGATTTTTGCACATTGTAGATAAAACTATTTATGTGAATTGTTATTTACGAGAAGTGCTGCACTATGACCAGTCACGTGCATTCATTTTAAGCCAATGAACAATGATTCAGAGAATCAGTCAAATTATTTAAGAGATATGTAATAGTTATAGTTCATTTCTGACAATTTACGCGATATAACCTAAGCGGAGCGTTAGCGGAGCGCAAGGTTATATGCGTAAATTGTCAGAATATGAACTATAACTGTTTTACCGATCGACTTATTTTTTCATCAAATAACGCTAGTTCATTTGAGTTGCACGTCAATCAATGATGTCATTCATATTTGTTGCGTCATACATTCTTCAATCAAATCGAGGTAAACAAAAAGTGGGAGGAGCGAAGTTAATCACCATCGGGTTTCTGTAATTATTTGGTCATTTGGCGAGACAAATCAGTTGAGAACGCTCGGTGAACAAAACCTCGTGATTTCTGAGTGTTGATTTTGTATTCCTTTTACTTAGATTTTTGCGGATATTATGCCTCCTTTAGTCATTTTGTATTTTTAGAAAAACAGTTATCTATCACGGCATATTCAGCCGCGCAGTGTTAGCTCGTCGGACTATCATTCAAAAGGTCTCGGGTTCTATCCCCGACGGTGGCACTCATCCTTTCCGACTATTTGTCTTCCACCTGTGGGTTGAAAATCGTAGACCTATGTGGGATAGCAGCTGGAGACTAGAAAAGGAATGGTAGCACTAGTGTAAGAATTACCAGGAATTCATTTTAGATGCTCCAGCCGCCGCATTATTACGGAAGAATTGTTGAAGGCGGTGTTAAGCCCCATACAAAGAAACAAAACCATATTCATAATCAATACTGTAAAGTTTGCCACAAGACGTTAGTAGAAAACAGTGCCTTGAAAAGTTCTAGTTACCAAGTTTTGGTTCCAAACCGAGTCACACTTGCTTTCGATACAATTCAGCTATCACAGGCTTAACATGCTTCGAATCACTTTCTTTTTGCAAATATTTGTATCTCTAGAATCCTTTGAGTAGGCATTTTGTATTTTTTTCTACAATTAGTTTGCTTATATATACCTTTTGAAGGAATATTTGATTGAAATTTGTTAAGATTGTGACCTTTGCGGAACTACTTAATTAAAATGTCGTTCAAAAAATCCAAAGTATTCATTTTTAAAAAGGAAGTGAGATTTTATATCGTTTCAACCCTGTCGTCAATATGAAAATGTGGAGTACAGAAAGACTTGGTATGAGCAAACTCTTCGATGTCATTCTTACTGCTGTATACCATGTAGATTATATTATTTTATCACCGAATCATTGATTTATCCGCCAAATTGTATCTTGATTAACATGCAGACAAACCATGAAAGAATTTTCTCCTCGTTTTAATGAGTAATTGTGTAATCATAAGCATAAGTCCAAAAGAACATTCACCAAACGTTTTTATTATAAATACTCGATTACAAGTTAAGGGTCTTTCGGGACATTTTATCAGACAAGATAATGACGTCACTGTCTAGTTTTGAATGTAGTCCCCGCCCATTATGACCTAAAGTCACGTAGCTCACTTATTCGAGGAGACAGTCAGGTTATGGAATATATTTTTTGAATTTCAAACGAAATAGCGGCCTTTCATTGGAGACTTAAAACCTTATCACACTGTATGAATACGCGAAGCGGATTCATATATAAGTGTAATGAAATTTTAGGTTTCATAACTCCAAGAAATCCAAAATACTTTTTTCATAACTTACAGTTTAATGAAATGAACCAAATTGTTAAGGTTTCGTTATAGCAAGAAATATTTCTCATTTGAAAACTTTGCGCTCAAGGTTTCAAATTAGGTGCGTACGCAAAATAATTGTCGTTGAGGAAAGAACTGGTAATAACTTCGATAGAATTAGCCAGGACTAAACTACTCTTAGAATCTGTTTCCCCAATTTAAAATCATCCTGTCATGAATTTTTAAAATGAGTATAGATTTATTTTTGCAGGTCGTCAGAGTAAGAAATCGCAATTTGAATTGTCTTATCGGTGTCGAAACACTTTAAACACGAAAAATATGAAAGAAAATAGAGACAACAACCTGAAGCATCGTAACCATGAGTTATCTCGTGTCCAATAACCAACCCGATACCTCCAAAATTGATGGATCTGAAAACAGGGAAATGTAGGATCAGTCACGTGATTTTATTTGAGACAAGTTATTTGAGAAAGTTATAAGATAAAAAGGGATAAAGGCTGATGATAATCTCGTATAAAATTGAAAAAAGTTATTAAGCTCGCCAAGCGTCGCTTAATGAACTTTCTGTCCTGGAGTTGGTTAAGATCAGCTTTTATCTTACAACTGTACAAATATCCGTGTGAAAACATCCAGCATGATATTTATCATGATATCATATGGATATTTTTAGAACAACGACATAATGTGGTTATTTTTAGAAACTTGCATTTCAATTAGAAAAATCGACGAAAATAGCGCAAATGGAGGTTATAAGATAAATATAAAACGTTCTTAGTGTATTGTTTGAAAAAAAATATCTAACTCGGTTGTGAGAATTGATAAATGTCTCGGCAGAGCTTCGACAATTATCAATTCCCGAACCTCTTTAGATATTTTTTTCGTATAAAACACTTAGTACGTATCATATAGGTGATATTGTATCATATTTTTTCGTAAGTACCCCAGTTAGGGAAAAGGTAAACGCTATGCAAAGATGCCGATCAAGTAATTTATTACACCAATGATTAAAAGATAATTCAAAAAATGTACTTACGATGGATAATTGTAATCGTAATATGGACTTTGTAAAATTCCAGCAGGGAATACTGAAAAGAACAGCATAGAATTGGTCAAATTTCAAACCGACTATAATGTGTTTGTATCCGTCTATTTGTTCATAGATATCAGAAATATTCACAAGTCTTAGACAAGTCCTGCGTTCAGGATGACAAAACGGTGCGAATTTTTTTCGAATTACACATCGCTTTTCCATGCTCATGCAAAGCGGGGTTTAATTTGTAAACAGTTTGTCCCGTTTTGTCATCCCGAACGCAGTGCAGAATCCCGAAAAAAATGGATCCGCCGTCAACCACAATGTCATAATGCGACACTGTGCATTTCTTATGTCGAATTCAAACAACCGTTTAAAATTGATATTTGTTTCACAACAGGGACTAAGCCTCCTGACTCTCTTGAACTTTGAAAGATTTAAGATTTATCGAAGTTTTTTCTCTTAGTCTTTTACGCCTGCCCTCTGTTCAGGATAACAAAACGGTTCAAACGGTTTGCAAATTATACCCCCTCTTTTCACCCAAGTGCTTGCACAAAGCAGGGTATAATTTGCAAACGGTGTGCACCGTTTTTTTTTAATTTCGAACACAGGACTGATCAGCCACATATCTAAACGCCGTATAAACCTACCTATAGCGTTCAATCCACTATGATAATATGCGTTCACAATGGCGGGTGCTTCTGGCCATCTGTAATGATAAAGAAAACCGGGTATTTTCTCCGACACACCATTAAAATTCCATACATAACCAATCATAGCAAAATTGAAGCAAATTCGTAAAATAAATATGATTAGAATTTCAGTCACTTCATTTCTCCATGAAAACAACAATGGCAACAATAAGTATAATCTAGCACACGTAGTATTACGTGGAGGAATCAATATTTTTCGAGCAATCGGAAAGCTCACTATCGATTCAAAAAGTATACATTACTTTTATAAATGCTGGAGATCATAAAACTGATAGGTTTATGAATTTTTGAATTAAAGGTAACGCCGTCGTTGATCAATCGGATAAAAGTATACTATAGGTAGATTTTGCGAGGTGAGCCGTGAAATCTATTTTTAACGATTAAACTACCGTGCTAGTCTTTCAAAATAGATAAAAACAGGTTTTAGCAAACCTAAAAAAAGATAGATTTTACCTTTCAAATGAAAATTATTGCTTGTCTTAGATCGTAAAGTTTACTACTCATTCATATACTGTCAAAGTTGAAAAGGAGGAATCAGGTTCAATTCCTACCATGTGCTTTTTAAATATACCCGATTAACTCATGGTATGTCAGAGCTCAGTACACCTATAGTAGTTTCTATGTGGGTGTCTCCGAGAACTCCATACATTATGTATATAAAGCATTCCAATATATTGAAAAAATATACATTAAGGAGCTTACAGCAAATTAATATTAATTGTAATTTTACGATTAAAAGATCCTAGAATGACGTAACATTGGTGTGCTGGGTTTTAGAAACCTATTAAATCAATGTTTAATTTGTTTTTTTTTTCTGTTGCATTTGCCAAAATATTTAAGTTTGATAATGACATTTTAATCCAACGAAGTTAAATACTCATCAGTTGGAGTACATTAGTTTAAAACTCGATTGAAAGTATCAGATCTTTTATTGCATACAGACAAAAATTAAGTCCACGAGAAAATTTCCAATAGATCATAGACACCATTGGCGTAGTAATATATACACAAAAACACTGTACAAAATGTGACGATAAAAAGGGATGGGGTAGGGTGAAAGAGAGGGCTACGTTATGGAAACATGACCAAACTCTCTCACATCCTCCTCTTTATAAAGGAGCTTTGGGACTTCATTGAAACATTTGCAGTCTCATGCGTACAAATTAGTTTCATGACCTTTTGACCGTGGAAAACTAACAGTTAAAACATTGTGAAATAGAATTTCACCTCGACCAAAACCATTGTAAATCCCTCGTTCAGTGCCCCATTCACTCATGCGAAACACTCATTCAAACCTTTCAAAACGAAACGCTACGAAATCGTTTAAAACATTATGAAATCATTTGGAACGATAGCTGCAGGCATAATTCATTGTCTAGTGTGGATTTCAAATTGTCTAATTGGTCCTTGAAATCACAGAAAATTCCGCAAAAGCACTTGTAATTTGTTACAGGAATGTAAAAAATGTCTAATCCCGTCCAATTTGGACGAATTTAGCGATATCGTATTACCTTCCCCGAATTTCTCTCAAAACTCACTCATCGCATCCCATCATTTTCATTCCGAAATCACTCAAAAAATCATCCACCTTGTATTTTCATGATAGTATTAACTGTTTAAAAAAGATTTGATAGAAGAACTCACTGTTCATAGCTGGCTTTCCGTAACTCTGATAACTGTTTTAGTCCATTATATCGACGCATCGTCTGTATATTGATGAATAGATTGGAAGGGGAGAAGGAAATCTGAAAAAATCAATTTCATGTGGCTTTTATATAGAATTATTTCGTTAACCCATTTCCCCTTATAAATATCAATAAATATAGTTGTCACACACCATAACAAAACAAACAAACAAAAAATATCGTCATATGAAAGCATTGCTTCATGAAAAAACTTATCAACTCGCTATTTTTCTTACTCCATATTTCCGTGGCTGTCGTTTTTTCTTATGTAAGATTTTTTCCTATAAGTATACCGTATGTGACATGAATCACACAGCAAGAAAGCTATATTAAAATATTACTATATATTACTGGAATCTAGTGTTGTTCTTACGAACAATAATGGTTCGAAACACAATGCAAAGCTGAAAAACACCCGCAGCTACTATGTCTTGACCTCACACACGAAAAATCCCTAAAAGTGCAAAACTTTCACTAACAAGTCTAATTTTCTATTTCATCTCGTATTTCTCCAATTTCATGCCCGCAGCCTCGAAAAAAGGCATACACAATGTAGCGCAGTTAGTGCGGTTTTTTTTATTTATTTTTTACTTCGGGCTCTCAACTTTCAAGTTCAAGATTTGATCTTCAGACGTTACTTTTATTTTCATCTATTTGGCGACCGTCAATACGTAATTGATTAAACATAAAATCACACCTAAATGAAACATGTAAGATCCCAGTCCAGCGTTTCGGATGAGACGTTCGCGAAAAGTTTTGCGAAATTTATCCCGCTTTGCACGTGTACTCACTTGCAAAGCGGGATAATATAGAGGATAATCGTTTGTTTCAGTGAAAGATCGATTTACATTTCATTGAGTGAACAACAAACGCTATATTTTCACGAGAAAATATAGCTTTTGTTGTTCACGAAATGAAATATTAATCGATCTTACACGAAAAACAAACGATTATTCTATTTCTTTAATGCAAAAATGAGACAAAATTTGAAATTTCTAGGACAAATTTCCGTAAAGCGCGTCATTTTGCGCGTGATTGCTATGCAACGTTCATTGTGACGTCACTTATTTCGCCCCGCATATATGACGTCAGATAGGATGAAATGCACAAAAGCAGGGTATAAGTTTTTGATAATTTCACTACTTTTGAAGTGAGATTATCAAGTGATAATCTACCGTTATTTCTCGATAAGCCACCGAAAAGCATTAGAGAAATAAATTTGGTATTTTTCGCAAACGGTTGATCACTCTTTACACCAGGCGGGTTTTCTGATAGATACTACTTAAATAAATATTTTAGATTCTAGTTGAAATGTTGCACTCACATTTTTATAATAATTACTCAGCAATGTGTTATTGAAAATAAAACTCGGGAATCCAATTAAAGACTTCATGTTTTCAAGCTGGAAAGATAAAAAAGAAAGTAATTTGTATTCTATCGATAGAAAGAAATAACAAGATTGGAATTTATTTCATATGGCACTTGTTTTTTCCCTATGCATTTTATAAAGCAAAATGTATCACGGCTCACACAATTGGGACACATCTTTTATCAAATTCAAACCTCATCGACAACTACTATGTAATATTTCTTTGTCAAAAACAAATCAATGACAATTTTTAAAGGATTAAATTTAAACTTTAGCTAAATTTCAATATGTCCAAGCTGAAGCGAGCTCGAAAGATATGATACATTCGACGTTAAACTGTTTGGTAAATGCATATCTATCATGAAATGAAACATGTATTGAACTGATGCCACCTTTTTTATAACTTAAATCAAAAAGTCTAGTTTTTTAGAAAAAATTGCATATTCGCCTTATTATCAAGAAAAAATTTCTGAATTTCACCTGAACGATAAAGGTTCCATAAAATTCAAGCCCTTTATAATGATTTAATGACAAAAATATGGAGTATAGTATGTTAGTGTCTTAAAATATCAATGCTATCTGGTATCAGGAGTGTGAAATTATCATAACTATCAAAAGTTAAGTAATAATAAATATCCAAACCTCGACCAGATGACTTTGATATCTTGAGACACTTACATTTTACTCTCAATATATAATATTATATGACCTTCGTCGTGGGAGTGAATTGACCCTGTCGAACATTTTTGATATTATTCTGGTGTTTTTAATCTGGTGGAATAACTATGCAAATGAGCCAAGAACGTATGGCAACGTCATATTATCGCTGTGAAATTGATGTCATAATGCATTTACTGACATCATTTTGCAAAACGGCGTTATATGTTTTGCGGAATTACTTGAATTGATTAACTTTTGGAATTTCCTCGATGTATCACAGAAAATAAGGTCATATTATAAATAGAATATCAAGTTTGAGCCCATACATTTAAAATACCGAATTTATTAACCTCGTCATCTAAAAAAGATAAAAACTCGGCGTAGCCTCGTTTTTATCTGTTTATAGATGACTTTTTTAATAAATCAAATGACCACTCATTCAGTGTCCTATACATATCCAACCTTTCTAAGTGCATGTGTCCGTGTATTCTCGTCCATCCAATCCAACTTTAATAACGAATCTTTAAACACTCGTCTGATGTACTGAATCATGTCCATCATCTGAAATAAAGGGAAATAACATTCTGATATACTGGATCATGTTCATCATCTAAAATAAAGGGAGATAACTCACTGATCTACTGGAACATATCATCTAAAATAAAGGGAAATAACTCTCTGATATACTGAATCATGTCCATCATCTAAATAAAGGGAAATAACTCTCTGATATACTGGATCATGTTCATCATCTAAAATAAAGGGAAATAACTCTCTGATATAATGGATCATGGCCATCATGTAGAATAAAGGGAGATTACTCTCTGGTATACTGGATCTTGTCCATCATCTAAAATCGGGTGATAACCGTCTGATATACTGGATCATGTCCATCATCTTAAATAAGGGGAGATAACTCTCTGATAAACTGTATCATGTCCATCATCTAAAATAAAGGGAAACAACTCTCTGATACACCTGATCTTGTCCATCATCTAAAATAAAGGGGAAATAACTCTTTGATATACTGGGTCATGTCCATCATACAAAATTAAGAGTAACAAGTCTATAGATAATGATGCTGCCACATGCCAAAGATCAAGTCCGTTTGTATTCTGACATATGAGAAGACAGTTTTTATAATATCTGGGGTTTTTTTATTTTTAAAACGGAATGGACTCGGGAATATCTCAAAATTGACTATAAAAACATAAAATGAACAGATTGAGAGAGCCCACTAGATGCTGCTACATACCAAGCACGGAAGCTGTATGACCCCAGGTTTCAGCGGACAAAAGGTGAAAAGGAATTCTTTCTCTGAATATTTGTAAAATGGGGCGCTACATTGCAGCACCCAAATATGGGTACGTCTAGTCGTCAAGCAGAAGCACAGACTGATCAGAGTCCTAACTATGCGGTTCGTTGACTGAATGTTCCTTTCTTCATCAAGCGAAAATTATTTGTGCACTTTGTGACTTACTATACAGACCAATGTCTGCCTCGTTTTCTTAGAAATGACGCGACCATGGCCATTGTAAGAGGAAAAGACGGATTTTTGTCCAATGAATTTTGAAAGATTGTTATTAAGATTTGAGCCTGTGCATGACATTTCCAACAATTTTGACATGCGCGTAAGGGGCGATCACTGAGCATAGTAGAAAGCTATGTGGTCCAAATGGAAGAATGCCTGGCTGCCTCAAGCATCTTTGAGACCTTCTCTATTTACAAAGTGCACAGAGAAGACTGGACAGACTGTGCGGATGCAAGGATGACCAGAGTCTTTGCTTTGCGCATTTTTAGAATTGTTGGAAATGCCACGCACAGGCTCATTTGTCTTTTATTGGATCAAAGATATAAATTGCCTTGAAAACAGAGTTTTCAGATTATAATTACATGTTTTCTCTGCTTAGGTCCGAATATTCTCTCAGCATACAATCTTCCTGTTGCCATGGCTAAATACTTATTAGTAGAATCGGAACATCTCTGACCTCTAGGCTTTAATTGTTTTACACCTTCTGTCACCTGAAAAAGCAATTTATCATTTGTGACCCGTCACCCGAAAAGGGACCATCTAGGTAGTGCGTAAGGTGTCAACCCTAGTCAGACTGCGCGGGTCGAAACCTTTCGCAAATGACTTATTTTCTGAATCTAGAATGAACATTCTATCTTCCACTGAAAGAATTTTTATAATGCGACTTCTGGTTGTCATATGCTGGATCAAATCTCTTTTTCAATTATTCATTTTACAGAATTCCCGGATGGTCCCTTTTTACGTGACGGGTCACATTTAGAGAAAAATATGATGATTCGCGATTATTTCATGTATAACTGATTAACATTATGCCTTAAACAACATTTATTTTCACTTAACACAAAGAAGCTAATGACGAAAGTTTCAAAATAATGGAATTCTAGATAAGTCTGCAATTAACAACATCGTGAAATTGACAAAATAAATGATTTCGGAATGATTTTGGAATGAAATTGAAAGAGTGTAATGAGTGAGTTAAGAGTGAAATTAAAGGGAGGTAATCAAATATCGCGATTTTTGTTCTAAATGAACAAAATTAGCGATATTTGTTACCTCCCTTTAATATAATATATACGTATTTGTTTATTTTAGCGTGTTAAAGGACCAATCAGGCATTCTAAAATCAACCTCAGCCAATAAAATCGCAGCAAAATCTAATCGATTTAAATCAACTGTTGATCGTCTTCAACGATCTCGAAATGTTTTCCAATGATTTCGGAGCGTTTTTGATCGATTTGAGTGAGTGTTTGGAATGAATCAATGGAACGCTGAGTGAGCGATGGTTTTGATTGAGATGAATGTAAATTTCATGATGTAAGTTACTGTAGTTGAGAAATTGATTACACAATGTAACAAACAGAATCTGTGTTTCAACATTTTCTCATTTTTTTTCTACTTTTTTTCTTTTTTTGAAAAGTCTTAAAAACGGAGATGGAAGTAGTTGAGAAATAGATACAAATTGAAAATCTGACCCGTCACACAAAAAGGGACCATCTGGGAAGTGCGTAAAACTGCGCGGAGTTTTGCTAATTTTCTGAATCTTGAATGATCAATCTACCCCTCTGTGAAATATTTTTTGAAAAACATGTAACCTCTGAATTGGCCTGTTCTAGAGCCAGTCTCTTTTTTCAAATATTTATTTTACGAAGTTCCCAGATGGTCCCTTTTTGTGTGATGGGTCACAAAAAGTAAAACATTTAACGCGTTATCCATCTAAGTTTGGAGAATTTCTTTATCAAATAGGCATTTAATGTTGTTTTTATCTAAAACAGAATAAACTATAGCTGCTTAGATCATTATTCATGGAAGCTGTCCATTTGACTTTATTTATATGAGGTATCGAATTATAAGAAGATTTACCTTTTTGAATTCCAATTCCATCTGACTAAACTTTTCTTCCATTGCTATAAACTGTTTTATAATTAATCGCCAGGTTATGTAGTTTGCTAGAGTTCTGGAAAATATCAAAGCACATGTCAGTTACAAGGAAAAGGAATTTAAAAACTCGCGTTGAACGTTTATATCAACAATTCCTAAGTCCAAAGATATGGTTTGTCGGGCTTGTAAACATGTTGCTACTGCCTAAATGATTATAGGTACAAGTTTTGAAATTACCACTCCATTTGTCTTTCTTTGACTCTGACATTTGTTAAGAGGGAATTGTTTGAAGCGATAATGACAAATGTCCGGTTTGACAGATTCAATACTCGTATAAGGCACCGCGTTACTTGAATCATTTGTTGTTTGTATATTCAATTATTTGTTTTAACCGAGTTCATTAATTGGCATAGTTCATTAATTGGCATTTTCCGTCGCAAAAATAACAAATATAAAGAACAGAACCTGTTTGGCGTTCTATCAATCAGAGGGAAGAGTTTATCGTAGTAAGGCTTCATCCACAGAACTACCGATTCTCTCTCTGTTATTTTAATTCCTGTATCTTTGAAAGTTGCCTGGAACATCTTCAACCAATTAAACTAAAGAAAAAGAAATAAGAAAAGACGTTAGTTTTGTTATTGAGATACATTGTAGGGTACAGTATGGCAGGAATCTATTCGCCAGCTTGATATAAGGCTTTGAACCCAAATGGTTTAATTATTACACTAGATCTTGATATTACAGTTAAATACATCGTGTAATTGACATTCATTTCGATCAAAATCATTCTAAATCGCTCACTCAGCGCTCCATTCAATCATTCCAAGCACTCACTCAAACCATTCAAAAACGCTCAAATGACTAAAAAATATAAGATCTACAACTACCTTCAAAATTAATAAAACAAGAACACAATCGCGATTTCACTGATATAATAGAAATTAAAAATGTCTGATTAGTTCTTGAAGAAATAGAAACCTATTTATAGAATTCCTATGCATATTTTATTAAAGGGAAGTAATACATATCGCAAATTTTGTTCATCCTGAACAAAATTTTCGATACTGGATTACCTTCCATTAAATTCACTCAAAACTCGCTCCACACACCCATTCAATTTCATTTCTAAACCATTCCAAAATCATTCACCTTGTCAATTTCACGATGTTGTTAACTGTAACAAAATGGAGAAGAAAAAAATCCTGCTCATAACAGTTTGAATTGGACAGAAAAGTGCATTTATTAACAATTATATGCATCAATATATCACTTTATTTGTCCGTATCTTATCAAATAAAACAATTGATTTTTTTTTAAATCATACCTTTGGATACAGTTTAGTAAGGTGGGATATGTTCATACTTCTATAATTGGCTTCCATGTCTCGTCGATCTTCCATTGCTTTTGATATCTGTTTGGAATTTAAAAGAAAGGAAGAAAATTGTTTAAGAATTCTTTCGTCAATTTTGCTCCATTCATAAAATGGAAAAAAGCCTTTTATATATTCACATGAGGTATCATGTAATGAGAATTATAATATGACCTACGTCGCGGGAGTGAAATAAACCCGTTGAATATTTTTTATATTACACGGGTGTTATTACACTAGTGGAATAACTATGCAAATGAGCTCAGAACGAAAAGCGATGCTATTTTGTGACCTCGAAAATTACGTTATAGTCTATGTTTTGTGACGTCATTTTTAAACGGCGTTATAAGTTTCGCCGAAAATTGAAATGTTGCATTTCAGAAATTTCGACGACAAATCGCAACAATTTCGGGTCATATTATAAAAAAAATATAAAATTTGTGCTCATAAAATACGGAATTTATTAAACTCGTCATCTAAAACAGATAAAAACTCGGCACAGCCTCGTTTTTATCTGTTTATAGATGACTAGTTTAATTAATTCGGTATTCCATGACCACTCATTCAATATCCTCTATTTCAGCCATCCTTCGTTATAAATACAAACTTTAGCTTCTCTGATACCGCTGTGTCGATAACTAATTAATTTTCTTATCCTTTTTTTATTTTAAAAAATGTAATTACACTTTCCAAGGGAAAAATATTCAAGCACATTTGATATGACAAAAAAAAATCCAAAAACAAAAAAAAAAACCAACAAAAGATATTCCTTTACAAATATAAACATGTATATAACAAAATTTTAATTCATATTCCGTAAAAAATGTCTTTGACTTCAACTATGTTATACCCATCTTATTCCTGTCGTCAAGTAAATTGTTTATACCTTTGCCATTTCTATTTCTAGTTCGACCATTTCTCTCATCTCTTTTTCCGCTAGTTTAGGGTCGGCACCAAGCGCCACAGCCACGTCTGTACTGTATTTATTGTAGGCTTTAATGACGTCACCAGCACCGTCCAGATACATATCTCGACCGTCCATCAGTAATGAGGGCTGATCCAACTGAAACAATTATAGTGAAATTTTGTATAAGCGACTACTAAGGGGACCATAAAAAAGTGGTCACTTCTGGAAATGTTTTTATACATTAGGTCATGAAAAATAGTACAAGCCATTTTGATAGCATATGTTTATAGGCCAATAATTCTTAAATAGTGCTTTGATGTTCGAACGCCATAGACCCGTCTCAATGAGACAATTCTTATGGGTCCCACCATCATAAGATGCAATAATAAACGGTTTTTCGTTTTAGAGTGTCCACTCTTCAGAGAGTTTGGCTACCATGAAGGGACTTGTTATGATAGTCGCTTAATATAAGTGGTCGCTTAATAGAGGTGGTTGCTCGAGAGCAATATCTACTGCATATGGCTCTGAAAATAAAATACGCTGCGCTCGAAATCAACTCCAGCCCATTCATGTTAAATGTATCAAATGAAGGATTTATCAATTGAACATTTCGAGGGACAAGTATATTACTATAGTAAGTGCCTATAAACAAGTGTAGTATTGCGCTGACCTTTCGATTTATGTACCGACGACGGCCAGTTAACATGCATTACAAAGTCACCGATAAAACACCCTCATCTTCGCTTGACAAGAGATGCGTCCACCAACTATATACATGAATACTCTTCAAAAAAGTTCTTTGACACTGATTAAATATACGATTGTTTTGAATTCAAATAAAACTTCAATAGCTCTCCGTTCAATTTTGGATGAAATGCCACAACTTGATTGCTTTTGAAATTGAAGTCTAGGCACATGACTGTAATGACAACATATCGAGCAAAGGGAGGAACAACGTAATAAAGTTATTGGTCGCTACAATGCAGGCTCTATAAGAACGGCGTGGATAACAACGTTCATCCAAGACGTCGAACACAGTAACGATATTTGGGATATTTCACTCTTACTGTCATTTCAACGACGACTCAGGTCTCCAGTCAAAGTAGGATCTTCGGTCAGAAAATGTAGAACCAGATACGAAATGTCGAGTTTGCTTCTATATTACATAGCCGCGGCAATAGCGCAGTTGGTAGCGCGTCGGACTTCTAATCCAGAGGTCTATATTCGCACGGGTTCGATCCCCGGCCGCGGCACTTATCCTTTCCGACATTTGTCTTCCACCAATGGGTAGATAATCGTAAACCTATGTGGAATAGCAACTGGAGGCTAGGAAAGGGATGTGGTGGTGGTATTGGTGTGAGAAATACCAGGAATCCATCGTAAGGTGCTCCAGTCGTCGCGATATAACTGAGAGATTGTTGAAAGCGACGTAAAACCCCAATTCAAATCAAATCTATATGACATATGCGAAGTAACGTCCTTATTCAACGTCTCTCTTACAAGTCTTTGGTAAAAAAGTAATTCTTTTTTAATACAGTGTAAAGATGCACTGCTTTCACCTTCTTTGATTGAATGTACACATACATATAGATATAGTTGTCGAAGATGAAAGTCTGCATATAGATCAAATATCAAAGAACTTTTTTGAGGGGTATATTTGTAAGTTGTCCCTAGTTAATTTCGTTTGAACTGGCAAACTTTTATTCAACCAAAGTCAACAGATTTTTCATATAAAATTCAAACAATGAAATGGCGGGTTTTTTTACACTTAATAAAGCGACTTTTGTACAATACAATTCATTTTGATTGGTTACTCAAATTGTACTTACATATATATTATATTTTCCATATTGTTTGAAGTCATTGATAATGTTTATTCCAATGAATATCCCATGCGGTACCGGCCACACCGAGTTGGTGGTATACTGTCGAGCTCTGGCTACGCTCTCCTCTAGACTAAACTTGGACTCGTCCCAGGCCTCGTCCAATACCGGCCAGCCGCCAACCTCTTTGATAAACTTGAGAATATTCTGGGTTCCCTGCTTCTCTATGGTTTCTAAAACATATATATATAGCCATATAGAGGACAATTGGAGGGGTCAGTACAACACTTTTGTAAGTGCCTATAAATATAAGGTCACTTACAATAGTGTTGTGCTGACCTCTCGAATAGCAAGATCGATTTATTTTTCACGCGTAATTTCGCAACTAGTGAAAATACAGCTTTTGATGTTCGCGTATTGATAGAATTAACGCTCTTAAACTAAAAGCACAACAACAACAATAACAATTCTAGATCTTAATGGAACTTCTTAATAGAAAAATAGACAAAATATGTTGCTGTCTTTTGTTTATATTTCCCTTAAAGCGTAGAATGTTGCGGGTTGTTAATATACAACGATATGCTGTTTGTCGGGAGGGCCTTTTTATGGACCCCGTCTATAAGTAACGCGAAATAGACTAAAACGAACGAATCAGGATAATATTCGCGTGAAATCGTTACAAAGTGATAACCTATCGATTTTTTTGGACAAGACCTATTAATCTTTCTCTTGCTATTTAGGCCAATTCTGCTGTAAACAAAGCTTTGGCAGTCAACTTGGATCAACCTGCACAGACGTGCAGTCTGATCTCAGCCTATATCGCTGCCTTTTACTTAATAATTATGTTAAAACTCGGAACAAAAGTGATTGAAATATCATAAAAATTAACAATTTACTCTCAAAAAAAGATTTAATAAATTCAACAGGAAAAGGGCCAAAACACGTACCTTGGTCCATACAGGCTTTGTAGAACATCCGGGCTAATTTGATCGGTTCCACGTTATTATGGGTCGTTTCGTCCTCCAGTAATTCTGTAAACAGTTAACAGTAAACATCTCCGTGAAATTCACAGGATGAAAGCTTTTTGAAAGAAGTCCGAGTGAAGTCGAATGAGTGTTTTAATGAAATTAAAGGAAGGTAATATATTATAACTTATTTTGTCCAATAATATAAAATTAACGATATTTTTATCTCCCTTTAATAAATTCTTCGTGCGTTTGTGTTTGAGTGTATTCGGGAACCTTAAAACCAACATCAGCAGCCAATAAAATCATAGACAGATTTGATCGATTTGAAGAAATGTCCATCGTTTTGAACAATGTTTAGGTGTTATTGAACAGTTTTGGAACGGTATTAATGGTTTTAGTGAGTGTTTAGAATGAATGGATAGAGCAGTGACCGAGTAGATTAGAATGGGTTAGATAAAGGTTACAGTCAATTTCACGATGTTGCCTACTGTACATTTAAACCAATATAAAGTCAGCCAAGAACATGAAATCTGTTTTCATAAAAATTGGAGATTGTTCTATGAATACAAAAATTTAGGACCTGTCTCACGGTAGGGGACTTCTAGGAACTCCATTAAATTAATATGTGACCCGGCACGCAAAAAGGAACCATATGTATGGTGTATAAAACATCGCCCCTTGTCAGCATGCGCTGTACGCGCAGGCTGACTAGGGCAGAAACCTTTCGCACTTATTTGAATTTCTAAATCTAGAATGATCATTCTACCTTCCTATACGAGAATAATTGAAATGCGATCTCCTGTTGACCTCTACTGAAACCAATCTCTTTTTCCATTATTTTCCTTTACGGAGTTCCAATATGGACCTTTATTACTTGAACGGTCACACATAAGAAAAGGGAATTTTCTCCAAAAGACGCCAATCTAATCGTAATTAAGATAAATAAATCATTCAATAGATAAATAAATGAATAAAGGAAAGATATACTGGAAGGTAGAATGGTGATTCTAGATTCTGTAATTTGGCCTTGTGCGAAAAGTGTTGGTTGGTCCAAGTCCGCTTGCGCAAAGTGTGTTGTCTGACTAGGATCGACACTTTACGCTCTACCCAGATAGCCCTTTTCAACGGATTGTTAACAAGTATCTTTTATTTAACATCGTGGAATTAAGGATTGAGATATTTCATAAAGCAGATGGTGAAAACGTTCCCAGTTTTAAATGATTATCGTTAACTTCTGTAGAAGTCATTTTTTCGAGCAGTAATTGAGATTGAGCGGTTCTATTCATCAACCTAATTTGATAATTTAAAATAATAAATGGGAAAAGTCGGGGAAGAATTTTCTCAAAGATAAAACTAGCAGATAATTTTAATTTAAATTTGTGAGCAATGAAAATTTCTTTTGATTGTTCGCAAACTATAAAACAAATGGCATATCCATCCATCCATCCATCCATCCATCCATCCATCCATCCATCCATCCATCCATCCATCCATCCATCCATCCATCCATCCATCCAAAACCCATCCACCCATCAATCCATCCATCCATCCATCCATCCATTCAACCATCCATCCACCCACCCAAAACCCATCCACCCATCGATCCATCCATCGATCCATCGATCCATCCATCCATCCATCCATCCATCCACCCATCCATCCATCCATCCATCCATCCATCCATCCATCCATCCATCCATCCATCCATCCATCCATCCATCCATCCATCCATCCATCCATCCATCTATCCATCTATCCATCCTCCGTCCATCCATCCATCCATCCATCCATCCATCCATCCATCCATCCATCCATCCATCCATCCATCCATCCATCCATCCATCCATCCATCCATCCATCCATCCATCCATCCATCCATCCATCCATCCATCCATCCATCCATCCATCCATCCATCCATCCATCCATCAATCAATCAATCAATCAATCAATCAATCAATCATAAATCAATCAATCATATAACCACCTTAAGATTTTAAAAAGACATCAATTTTCAAAAAAATCATATTCATTGGAAAAATCTACCACGAATCAATAATTTTGGACATAAAATAAGATGTAGTTACGAAGTTTTAGCCGCCCACCCAAGAAAATGTTTGAGATAAAATGGCGGGAAAATTACAGAGGTCAAGAGTCATTTCGCTTTAATTGAGTGATTTAATTGGTTATATTTTTTTTACATTAGCGACCTCTTAAGTGAGGTGGTAGACAAGTTGCGGAACATTTCGGAACTCATGATCTTTTAAAATATTGACCGAGGTTTCCTAATGAAATCATTAGGAAACCTCGGTCAACACTGTTAAAAGATCAACGGACCCCCACTCAAAAAGAAAAAATAAATAAATCAAACACACTCGGTTAAGACTGTTAAAGTTCTTTTTTCCCGAAACGTTGTTGAAGTATTAAGGATCCACTACCTTATTCATTAACTTAAACATATCAATCAACCTACCTTGTAAATCCCGTTCAAGCCGCGTAGACACTTCCTCCATGGTATCAATCGAACCTTTGTCCTCCGGTATCCGGTGACTCTCCACCCATTTACCACACGCAAACTCATAAAAATTATCACAGGGATTTAATTCTGTCTTCATGGAACCTAGAAGTCGGGCGGCTGTAAAATGGGTTTTTATGATAATATGAATAAGAGTTTGCAAAAGAGTAATAGAAGAATAAAAAAGTTTAAAAAACAATGAATAATTTTAGAATGAGACATTTAAATAAACAAAAAAAATCTTTGTCATATAATTTCAAAGAAAAGCTGGTCACTCGTGACAGAAACTGTTTATGTTTTTTTTTAAACTTAAACATGATCGTTAACAACTATCGCAATTTGCCCATATTTAAATTTAAATTGACTTTCAAATACAGTATAAAAATAGTTTCTTTATATATCTATAAAAGGAATGTAGGCTTAAAAGAACCTTTGTGTATCGCCCCTTCCAATTTGCAAGAGAAAAAAAACTGAACAAAATATAATGTAATCGACACGAAACAAGTAGCAAATTAGTGAGAGTGATCTAAACGTCGTATCTACAGCTTTTCAAGTTGTAGATGTACTTACAATGTTTACTTCGCCCATCCTCGAAGAAAAAATGAAACAAAATGACGGCAAATTTCGGTGTTGATTATCAATAAATCATTATTGAAGATTATAAATGAGTGCAATCGATCTTTTGATTAAAAGCATTGATATATGGTTATCAATATCGCGAAATTGACAAAGTGAATGATTTTGGAATGATTTTGGAATGAAATTGAATGTGTATATGGAGCTAGTTTTGAGTGAATTTAAATGGAGCAACTCAATATCTCTAGTTTTGTTCAGGATTAACAAAATTAGCGATCTTAATTACCCCCCCCCCCCCTCCCTTTAATAACACATGCAAACGAGTTATATTTATAACTTCATATTACTTCAAGAACCTATCAGACGCTTTCAATATCAATTGTATCAGTGAAAGCGCTATTTTTGTCTATTGACAATATTTCGAATGAAGTTGTAGTTTTTGTCTTTTTAGAGAGTTTTGCGCGTTTTGAGTCTAAGGAATGAATGATTTGAGCACTGAGTGAGCGACTGAGAATGGTTTTGATTGAGAAAAATATCAATTTCACGGTGTAACCAACTGTTTTATAAAGCCTTGGCAAAAAATCTAAAATACAGAACTTACCAGTACGTATACAGTGTTCATCCTGACATATGTCTTCTTTTTTATTGCTACCTGGATAGAAAATATGTGACCCGTCACGCGAAAAGGGACCATCTTGAAAGTTCGTAAAGTGTCAACCCTTGTCAGACTGCGTGGATTGCACAGACTGGCCAGGGTCGAACTTTTCACACTTGACTAATTCTCTGAATCTAGAATAATCCATCTACCTTCCTCCGAACGAATTATTGAAATTCGACCTCTGGTATGACCAATCTCATTTCAAATATTTATTTTACGGAGTTCCCAGGTGGTCCCTTTTCGCGTGACGGGTCACATATGGTTAAAAATTAATTTCGGGAACGGTATAACAAAGCCATTCTATCAGAAAATCTCATATAAATAGTTTTAAAAGATATAAGACACATTAGCCTTTCAGTTCTATATTACAATCGTTATGTTTTTTTTTTTTTTTTTTTTTTTTTTTTTTTGACTTGGTGTATAAAACATAGCACATTATCTAAGTTTTCGATTCCGCTTTCTTGGTATCATACCATGTACATTTGTATTTGTATTTACAAAGCGGCATTTGAAAAAATTTCCATTCGCTTTCAAGTAACAGAAAGAAAATTTGTTTTCACCGATCGCCAAAGTACAAAGACAATGTCGGATGACAGAATCAGGCTTTCGATTTATGCCAAGTACAATTTTTTCACAATTGTTGGGATATTATTGATTTTATTACCATTCTTTTAGTCAAAATAAAAATATTTAGTCTCGGGCATCAGTACATGTGCATTCTAACTGGCGTCCAAAGGATGTTTCTTTGCTCACAGAAAAAAGTATTCACTACATTTCATGCTTGCACACAAAGTATATTCGATAGGAAAAATGCAATATCTACATTCAATGAAAAAATGTACTACGTAGATTCAATAAGAAGAATGTCTAAATCTGGCAAAACCTCCGACTTAAACTCGAGCAAATTATTTAAGGAAGGAGTAAGGAAGACAATATATTTCTCGTCTTCATTTAGACATGGAAAAAGGCCGATTTAACTTTTGTATGAATGCAGTACAATGAGATCTTTAGAGTTTCAATTCTTAAAGAAAACGAAAGAAAATTTCTCTCTGTCTCTAAAATAGAGCTACAGATAGATGAGGTACTGTGCATTTCAAATTAAAATATTTCAATAAAACTTACAAAAATCCAATGTTGTGGGCACTCATTGGAATCGTCTCATCGAGACGTTTCAAATGTTTACCAATAACATAGGGTTTCATTGAAAAAAAGAGATTTAAGACTCGCATTACGCATTCTTATCTGTACCTGGATATTAGTTTGACTTCTATTTTTATGCCGTGATTTTTCTATATACTTAAAGGAGTGACCTCACTGGAATTTACTTCCGGAGGTCGTTGTATGGTAAAAGTAGATCTTAACGAAAAAATAGTGCGGCTTGAAAATGGCATTTTGAAGTGGAGAACAGTGATCCACGTGCATATTTATTTGATTTTTTGCTAGTCTTGCATCTCTTCTTTAATATAAGGCTTGGTTCGATCTTTTTTGTGCACGATTTCCTTTCCGGGAGGACGGATGAGCGACGGTGGGCGTGCCCGAACTAACTGACCTCTTCATAGGTGGAAAAAAGACGGTTCCTTTACTCTGGCTTGAATAGCCCAAAAGTTAAACCTAAAAGACCCAGTTATTTTAGTCTCAAATGATAGAACAATGAATGTAGATGAAGCGCTGGTGACGTAATATAAAAACGCATTGTTATGGAATGCGCTGCAGCACCTGAAAGTTGAGCAATTTTATATAGAACAAAGAAGGCCAAAAATCGGGTGGGGTCTGACCTAGATGGTAAAAAGGTCCAATTTTGAGAAAACGAATTTTGACCTCTTCAGATAGTTGCAAATGACGTAATATTTTGTCAATAGTTTCAAAAAGTGTAAAAAATTTAATTTTAATGATTTTATCGATTTAAAATCAATTTTTTAAATTTTTAAAAAAATTAAAGGAAATTCCTTGTAAGTAATTCTTCTTGCATTTTTTAACTTTTGTTGAGGCTAAAATTATCATTAAGTCGGTTTTCGCGCTTTGGGTAGCAAGGATTAATTTAATTGGTCAAGTGGATGTAATTAATTATGTAAACAATGCGATAGAATGGACATAAAAAACCCTTACCCCATTTAAAACCTGCCATTTTGTAATATGGGGGTATCACACAAAGGTGATCGAAAAATCGTTTTCTCGCTGCAAATCTTTAATTTACTTTGCTCAGAGTATCGGAAATAGACATTTGCTGGTAGTAAACAGGAAATATGCCTATTTCTTCTAATTCTAAATCCCTTTTCTGGCTTGAAATCCAAACCCTTTTCACTATATGGGTAAGTTTAGTATCGAAAGAAGCCCATTTCAATATTACTTTTCTGGCGTTCGTAAAACTTCAAAGCAAAAATTCCATGCTGATAAACTTGGGAACCATTTGTTTTTCAATAGTCATGCAATTAAAAGTGAATTTTAAGTAAGAAATGGTGAGATAATGCTTAACCCTTGCCCCGATAACGGTTTTTTCATGACTTTGTCGCAGGGGACTGGTCCTTTTTGATAGCGTTTTTTTTTAGAGTCATTTTAACACATTTTCCAACCCGTTTTCTAAATTGAATAAGACAGTTTCAAAACACTTTTATAAAAAAGCAAATTAGAGACAAAAGCATTTGAATCAAGTTAATTTGCTAGTGGAGACATAGGGTCTTACAAGTCAAAATGATCAATTATGTAAAATGTTCTCCTCTTTATCGTGTCAAGTTGTTTCTTGTAAATTAAGTGATCTTCCGTTTCTGTTACTTAAATAGTAAAGTCGTCATAGCTGAATACCTACACGTGAGTGAAATTCTCGACATGGCTAAAAATGATACAAGAGACCCATTTTCCAACCCTTAACACCCATTTCAGAATGGATTTTAATAGAAGTGGGTACCCCAAGTCCATGTTGTAAAATGGACGTTTCTCCTTCCCGTTGCGGTTTCTAATACCTTTTATTGAGTTGTAATACAACATATCTGTTATAGAACAGAGCTTTCTAGGAGATTTTTGACATAAAACTGCATTTTAAGAAATTAAAATGACCGGGCTCTGTCATTTTGTTTTTAAATTTCACACCCAGTATGACTATTTTGACATGTTTTTTGAGGATTGAATTTCGTTATTCCTACACATTATGTAAGTTTACGATGCACAAACTCTTAAACGATGTTTTAGATCTTGAAAAATTAAGCAAAGATTGTGGAATTTTGAATTCCACCCTTTACTCTATATGAGCCCCCTTTTCATTTCTGGGGAACGCTATTATACCATTTGATTCCTCAAAGTTACGATTTTTGGAGCTAAGATGTCTGTTTTATTTTTTCTTTCTACTGCCATTTTGATATCTTTCAACAGAAAAAACTCTTTTTGCGCATATATTTATGATAAAGTTCTTTTAATTGGCATTAAAATGTGAAAATTGCGATTTTTTTGTTAAAATTACCTCGACCTTGAATGATTAACTCCCCTTTTTATTGCCTCAAAATCAAGTTATGTTTATCATTTTTTGCTTAACAAGTTTGGATGGAGTAATAGTTCAAAATTATACTTTGAAAAATCATTCCCAATGGCTTCTTACCAAAAAATATTTGATTAAGTAATCATGGTACATCACAAATAACAGTGCTCTGAATTCTTGCCTTTTTTCGCTAAACAGGTCATGTCCTAAAATCGTCATATTTCAGTGCCAAATGCAAATATTAAAACCTTATTGACTTAACTTTGGCCACAGTACCCCCCAGCATTGATCAAAGTGTTTAGAAGTTAGAGGAATGCAAAAAGCTCTTAAATTTAGGAGTGACCTCACTGGAATTTACTTCCGGAGGTCGTTGTATGGTAAAAGTAGATCTTAACGAAAAAATAGTGCGGCTTGAAAATGGCATTTTGAAGTGGAGAACAGTGATCCACGTGCATATTTATTTGATTTTTTGCTAGTCTTGCATCTCTTCTTTAATATAAGGCTTGGTTCGATCTTTTTTGTGCACGATTTCCTTTCCGGGAGGACGGATGAGCGACGGTGGGCGTGCCCGAACTAACTGACCTCTTCATAGGTGGAAAAAAGACGGTTCCTTTACTCTGGCTTGAATAGCCCAAAAGTTAAACCTAAAAGACCCAGTTATTTTAGTCTCAAATGATAGAACAATGAATGTAGATGAAGCGCTGGTGACGTAATATAAAAACGCATTGTTATGGAATGCGCTGCAGCACCTGAAAGTTGAGCAATTTTATATAGAACAAAGAAGGCCAAAAATCGGGTGGGGTCTGACCTAGATGGTAAAAAGGTCCAATTTTGAGAAAACGAATTTTGACCTCTTCAGATAGTTGCAAATGACGTAATATTTTGTCAATAGTTTCAAAAAGTGTAAAAAATTTAATTTTAATGATTTTATCGATTTAAAATCAATTTTTTAAATTTTTAAAAAAATTAAAGGAAATTCCTTGTAAGTAATTCTTCTTGCATTTTTTAACTTTTGTTGAGGCTAAAATTATCATTAAGTCGGTTTTCGCGCTTTGGGTAGCAAGGATTAATTTAATTGGTCAAGTGGATGTAATTAATTATGTAAACAATGCGATAGAATGGACATAAAAAACCCTTACCCCATTTAAAACCTGCGATTTTGTAATATGGGGGTATCACACAAAGGTGATCGAAAAATCGTTTTCTCGCTGCAAATCTTTAATTTACTTTGCTCAGAGTATCGGAAATAGACATTTGCTGGTAGTAAACAGGAAATATGCCTATTTCTTCTAATTCTAAATCCCTTTTCTGGCTTGAAATCCAAACCCTTTTCACTATATGGGTAAGTTTAGTATCGAAAGAAGCCCATTTCAATATTACTTTTCTGGCGTTCGTAAAACTTCAAAGCAAAAATTCCATGCTGATAAACTTGGGAACCATTTGTTTTTCAATAGTCATGCAATTAAAAGTGAATTTTAAGTAAGAAATGGTGAGATAATGCTTAACCCTTGCCCCGATAACGGTTTTTTCATGACTTTGTCGCAGGGGACTGGTCCTTTTTGATAGCGTTTTTTTTTAGAGTCATTTTAACACATTTTCCAACCCGTTTTCTAAATTGAATAAGACAGTTTCAAAACACTTTTATAAAAAAGCAAATTAGAGACAAAAGCATTTGAATCAAGTTAATTTGCTAGTGGAGACATAGGGTCTTACAAGTCAAAATGATCAATTATGTAAAATGTTCTCCTCTTTATCGTGTCAAGTTGTTTCTTGTAAATTAAGTGATCTTCCGTTTCTGTTACTTAAATAGTAAAGTCGTCATAGCTGAATACCTACACGTGAGTGAAATTCTCGACATGGCTAAAAATGATACAAGAGACCCATTTTCCAACCCTTAACACCCATTTCAGAATGGATTTTAATAGAAGTGGGTACCCCAAGTCCATGTTGTAAAATGGACGTTTCTCCTTCCCGTTGCGGTTTCTAATACCTTTTATTGAGTTGTAATACAACATATCTGTTATAGAACAGAGCTTTCTAGGAGATTTTTGACATAAAACTGCATTTTAAGAAATTAAAATGACCGGGCTCTGTCATTTTGTTTTTAAATTTCACACCCAGTATGACTATTTTGACATGTTTTTTGAGGATTGAATTTCGTTATTCCTACACATTATGTAAGTTTACGATGCACAAACTCTTAAACGATGTTTTAGATCCTGAAAAATTAAGCAAAGATTGTGGAATTTTGAATTCCACCCTTTACTCTATATGAGCCCCCTTTTCATTTCTGGGGAACGCTATTATACCATTTGATTCCTCAAAGTTACGATTTTTGGAGCTAAGATGTCTGTTTTATTTTTTCTTTCTACTGCCATTTTGATATCTTTCAACAGAAAAAACTCTTTTTGCGCATATATTTATGATAAAGTTCTTTTAATTTAATTGGCATTAAAATGTGAAAATTGCGATTTTTTTGTTAAAATTACCTCGACCTTGAATGATTAACTCCCCTTTTTATTGCCTCAAAATCAAGTTATGTTTATCATTTTTTGCTTAACAAGTTTGGATGGAGTAATAGTTCAAAATTATACTTTGAAAAATCATTCCCAATGGCTTCTTACCAAAAAATATTTGATTAAGTAATCATGGTACATCACAAATAACAGTGCTCTGAATTCTTGCCTTTTTTCGCTAAACAGGTCATGTCCTAAAATCGTCATATTTCAGTGACAAATGCAAATATTAAAACCTTATTGACTTAACTTTGGCCACAGTACCCCCCAGCATTGATCAAAGTGTTTAGAAGTTAGAGGAATACAAAAAGCTCTTAAATTTATAGATGGTAAAAAGGTCCAATTTTGAGAAAACGAATTTTGACCTCTTCAGATAGTTGCAAATGACGTAATATTTTGTCAATAGTTTCAAAAAGTGTAAAAAATTTAATTTTAATGATTTTATCGATTTAAAATCAATTTTTTAAATTTTTAAAAAAATTAAAGGAAATTCCTTGTAAGTAATTCTTCTTGCATTTTTTAACTTTTGTTGAGGCTAAAATTATCATTAAGTCGGTTTTCGCGCTTTGGGTAGCAAGGATTAATTTAATTGGTCAAGTGGATGTAATTAATTATGTAAACAATGCGATAGAATGGACATAAAAAACCCTTACCCCATTTAAAACCTGCGATTTTGTAATATGGGGGTATCACACAAAGGTGATCGAAAAATCGTTTTCTCGCTGCAAATCTTTAATTTACTTTGCTCAGAGTATCGGAAATAGACATTTGCTGGTAGTAAACAGGAAATATGCCTATTTCTTCTAATTCTAAATCCCTTTTCTGGCTTGAAATCCAAACCCTTTTCACTATATGGGTAAGTTTAGTATCGAAAGAAGCCCATTTCAATATTACTTTTCTGGCGTTCGTAAAACTTCAAAGCAAAAATTCCATGCTGATAAACTTGGGAACCATTTGTTTTTCAATAGTCATGCAATTAAAAGTGAATTTTAAGTAAGAAATGGTGAGATAATGCTTAACCCTTGCCCCGATAACGGTTTTTTCATGACTTTGTCGCAGGGGACTGGTCCTTTTTGATAGCGTTTTTTTTTAGAGTCATTTTAACACATTTTCCAACCCGTTTTCTAAATTGAATAAGACAGTTTCAAAACACTTTTATAAAAAAGCAAATTAGAGACAAAAGCATTTGAATCAAGTTAATTTGCTAGTGGAGACATAGGGTCTTACAAGTCAAAATGATAAATTATGTAAAATGTTCTCCTCTTTATCGTGTCAAGTTGTTTCTTGTAAATTAAGTGATCTTCCGTTTCTGTTACTTAAATAGTAAAGTCGTCATAGCTGAATACCTACACGTGAGTGAAATTCTCGACATGGCTAAAAATGATACAAGAGACCCATTTTCCAACCCTTAACACCCATTTCAGAATGGATTTTAATAGAAGTGGGTACCCCAAGTCCATGTTGTAAAATGGACGTTTCTCCTTCCCGTTGCGGTTTCTAATACCTTTTATTGAGTTGTAATACAACATATCTGTTATAGAACAGAGCTTTCTAGGAGATTTTTGACATAAAACTGCATTTTAAGAAATTAAAATGACCGGGCTCTGTCATTTTGTTTTTAAATTTCACACCCAGTATGACTATTTTGACATGTTTTTTGAGGATTGAATTTCGTTATTCCTACACATTATGTAAGTTTACGATGCACAAACTCTTAAACGATGTTTTAGATCCTGAAAAATTAAGCAAAGATTGTGGAATTTTGAATTCCACCCTTTACTCTATATGAGCCCCCTTTTCATTTCTGGGGAACGCTATTATACCATTTGATTCCTCAAAGTTACGATTTTTGGAGCTAAGATGTCTGTTTTATTTTTTCTTTCTACTGCCATTTTGATATCTTTCAACAGAAAAAACTCTTTTTGCGCATATATTTATGATAAAGTTCTTTTAATTGGCATTAAAATGTGAAAATTGCGATTTTTTTGTTAAAATTACCTCGACCTTGAATGATTAACTCCCCTTTTTATTGCCTCAAAATCAAGTTATGTTTATCATTTTTTGCTTAACAAGTTTGGATGGAGTAATAGTTCAAAATTATACTTTGAAAAATCATTCCCAATGGCTTCTTACCAAAAAATATTTGATTAAGTAATCATGGTACATCACAAATAACAGTGCTCTGAATTCTTGCCTTTTTTCGCTAAACAGGTCATGTCCTAAAATCGTCATATTTCAGTGACAAATGCAAATATTAAAACCTTATTGACTTAACTTTGGCCACAGTACCCCCCAGCATTGATCAAAGTGTTTAGAAGTTAGAGGAATGCAAAAAGCTCTTAAATTTAGGAGTGACCTCACTGGAATTTACTTCCGGAGGGCGTTGTATGGTAAAAGTAGATCTTAACGAAAAAATAGTGCGGCTTGAAAATGGCATTTTGAAGTGGAGAACAGTGATCCACGTGCATATTTATTTGATTTTTTGCTAGTCTTGCATCTCTTCTTTAATATAAGGCTTGGTTCGATCTTTTTTGTGCACGATTTCCTTTCCGGGAGGACGGATGAGCGACGGTGGGCGTGCCCGAACTAACTGACCTCTTCATAGGTGGAAAAAAGACGGTTCCTTTACTCTGGCTTGAATAGCCCAAAAGTTAAACCTAAAAGACCCAGTTATTTTAGTCTCAAATGATAGAACAATGAATGTAGATGAAGCGCTGGTGACGTAATATAAAAACGCATTGTTATGGAATGCGCTGCAGCACCTGAAAGTTGAGCAATTTTATATAGAACAAAGAAGGCCAAAAATCGGGTGGGGTCTGACCTAGATGGTAAAAAGGTCCAATTTTGAGAAAACGAATTTTGACCTCTTCAGATAGTTGCAAATGACGTAATATTTTGTCAATAGTTTCAAAAAGTGTAAAAAATTTAATTTTAATGATTTTATCGATTTAAAATCAATTTTTTAAATGTTTAAAAAAATTAAAGGAAATTCCTTGTAAGTAATTCTTCTTGCATTTTTTAACTTTTGTTGAGGCTAAAATTATCATTAAGTCGGTTTTCGCGCTTTGGGTAGCAAGGATTAATTTAATTGGTCAAGTGGATGTAATTAATTATGTAAACAATGCGATAGAATGGACATAAAAAACCCTTACCCCATTTAAAACCTGCGATTTTGTAATATGGGGGTATCACACAAAGGTGATCGAAAAATCGTTTTCTCGCTGCAAATCTTTGATTTACTTTGCTCAGAGTATCGGAAATAGACATTTGCTGGTAGTAAACAGGAAATATGCCTATTTCTTCTAATTCTAAATCCCTTTTCTGGCTTGAAATCCAAACCCTTTTCACTATATGGGTAAGTTTAGTATCGAAAGAAGCCCATTTCAATATTACTTTTCTGGCGTTCGTAAAACTTCAAAGCAAAAATTCCATGCTGATAAACTTGGGAACCATTTGTTTTTCAATAGTCATGCAATTAAAAGTGAATTTTAAGTAAGAAATGGTGAGATAATGCTTAACCCTTGCCCCGATAACGGTTTTTTCATGACTTTGTCGCAGGGGACTGGTCCTTTTGATAGCGTTTTTTTTTAGAGTCATTTTAACACATTTTCCAACCCGTTTTCTAAATTGAATAAGACAGTTTCAAAACACTTTTATAAAAAAGCAAATTAGAGACAAAAGCATTTGAATCAAGTTAATTTGCTAGTGGAGACATAGGGTCTTACAAGTCAAAATGATCAATTATGTAAAATGTTCTCCTCTTTATCGTGTCAAGTTGTTTCTTGTAAATTAAGTGATCTTCCGTTTCTGTTACTTAAATAGTAAAGTCGTCATAGCTGAATACCTACACGTGAGTGAAATTCTCGACATGGCTAAAAATGATACAAGAGACCCATTTTCCAACCCTTAACACCCATTTCAGAATGGATTTTAATAGAAGTGGGTACCCCAAGTCCATGTTGTAAAATGGACGTTTCTCCTTCCCGTTGCGGTTTCTAATACCTTTTATTGAGTTGTAATACAACATATCTGTTATAGAACAGAGCTTTCTAGGAGATTTTTGACATAAAACTGCATTTTAAGAAATTAAAATGACCGGGCTCTGTCATTTTGTTTTTAAATTTCACACCCAGTATGACTATTTTGACATGTTTTTTGAGGATTGAATTTCGTTATTCCTACACATTATGTAAGTTTACGATGCACAAACTCTTAAACGATGTTTTAGATCCTGAAAAATTAAGCAAAGATTGTGGAATTTTGAATTCCACCCTTTACTCTATATGAGCCCCCTTTTCATTTCTGGGGAACGCTATTATACCATTTGATTCCTCAAAGTTACGATTTTTGGAGCTAAGATGTCTGTTTTATTTTTTCTTTCTACTGCCATTTTGATATCTTTCAACAGAAAAAACTCTTTTTGCGCATATATTTATGATAAAGTTCTTTTAATTTAATTGGCATTAAAATGTGAAAATTGCGATTTTTTTGTTAAAATTACCTCGACCTTGAATGATTAACTCCCCTTTTTATTGCCTCAAAATCAAGTTATGTTTATCATTTTTTGCTTAACAAGTTTGGATGGAGTAATAGTTCAAAATTATACTTTGAAAAATCATTCCCAATGGCTTCTTACCAAAAAATATTTGATTAAGTAATCATGGTACATCACAAATAACAGTGCTCTGAATTCTTGCCTTTTTTCGCTAAACAGGTCATGTCCTAAAATCGTCATATTTCAGTGACAAATGCAAATATTAAAACCTTATTGACTTAACTTTGGCCACAGTACCCCCCAGCATTGATCAAAGTGTTTAGAACTTAGAGGAATGCAAAAAGCTCTTAAATTTATAGATGGTAAAAAGGTCCAATTTTGAGAAAACGAATTTTGACCTCTTCAGATAGTTGCAAATGACGTAATATTTTGTCAATAGTTTCAAAAAGTGTAAAAAATTTAATTTTAATGATTTTATCGATTTAAAATCAATTTTTTAAATTTTTAAAAAAATTAAAGGAAATTCCTTGTAAGTAATTCTTCTTGCATTTTTTAACTTTTGTTGAGGCTAAAATTATCATTAAGTCGGTTTTCGCGCTTTGGGTAGCAAGGATTAATTTAATTTGTCAAGTGGATGTAATTAATTATGTAAACAATGCGATAGAATGGACATAAAAAACCCTTACCCCATTTAAAACCTGCGATTTTGTAATATGGGGGTATCACACAAAGGTGATCGAAAAATCGTTTTCTCGCTGCAAATCTTTAATTTACTTTGCTCAGAGTATCGGAAATAGACATTTGCTGGTAGTAAACAGGAAATATGCCTATTTCTTCTAATTCTAAATCCCTTTTCTGGCTTGAAATCCAAACCCTTTTCACTATATGGGTAAGTTTAGTATCGAAAGAAGCCCATTTCAATATTACTTTTCTGGCGTTCGTAAAACTTCAAAGCAAAAATTCCATGCTGATAAACTTGGGAACCATTTGTTTTTCAATAGTCATGCAATTAAAAGTGAATTTTAAGTAAGAAATGGTGAGATAATGCTTAACCCTTGCCCCGATAACGGTTTTTTCATGACTTTGTCGCAGGGGACTGGTCCTTTTTGATAGCGTTTTTTTTTTAGAGTCATTTTAACACATTTTCCAACCCGTTTTCTAAATTGAATAAGACAGTTTCAAAACACTTTTATAAAAAAGCAAATTAGAGACAAAAGCATTTGAATCAAGTTAATTTGCTAGTGGAGACATAGGGTCTTACAAGTCAAAATGATAAATTATGTAAAATGTTCTCCTCTTTATCGTGTCAAGTTGTTTCTTGTAAATTAAGTGATCTTCCGTTTCTGTTACTTAAATAGTAAAGTCGTCATAGCTGAATACCTACACGTGAGTGAAATTCTCGACATGGCTAAAAATGATACAAGAGACCCATTTTCCAACCCTTAACACCCATTTCAGAATGGATTTTAATAGAAGTGGGTACCCCAAGTCCATGTTGTAAAATGGACGTTTCTCCTTCCCGTTGCGGTTTCTAATACCTTTTATTGAGTTGTAATACAACATATCTGTTATAGAACAGAGCTTTCTAGGAGATTTTTGACATAAAACTGCATTTTAAGAAATTAAAATGACCGGGCTCTGTCATTTTGTTTTTAAATTTCACACCCAGTATGACTATTTTGACATGTTTTTTGAGGATTGAATTTCGTTATTCCTACACATTATGTAAGTTTACGATGCACAAACTCTTAAACGATGTTTTAGATCCTGAAAAATTAAGCAAAGATTGTGGAATTTTGAATTCCACCCTTTACTCTATATGAGCCCCCTTTTCATTTCTGGGGAACGCTATTATACCATTTGATTCCTCAAAGTTACGATTTTTGGAGCTAAGATGTCTGTTTTATTTTTTCTTTCTACTGCCATTTTGATATCTTTCAACAGAAAAAACTCTTTTTGCGCATATATTTATGATAAAGTTCTTTTAATTGGCATTAAAATGTGAAAATTGCGATTTTTTTGTTAAAATTACCTCGACCTTGAATGATTAACTCCCCTTTTTATTGCCTCAAAATCAAGTTATGTTTATCATTTTTTGCTTAACAAGTTTGGATGGAGTAATAGTTCAAAATTATACTTTGAAAAATCATTCCCAATGGCTTCTTACCAAAAAATATTTGATTAAGTAATCATGGTACATCACAAATAACAGTGCTCTGAATTCTTGCCTTTTTTCGCTAAACAGGTCATGTCCTAAAATCGTCATATTTCAGTGACAAATGCAAATATTAAAACCTTATTGACTTAACTTTGGCCACAGTACCCCCCAGCATTGATCAAAGTGTTTAGAAGTTAGAGGAATGCAAAAAGCTCTTAAATTTAGGAGTGACCTCACTGGAATTTACTTCCGGAGGGCGTTGTATGGTAAAAGTAGATCTTAACGAAAAAATAGTGCGGCTTGAAAATGGCATTTTGAAGTGGAGAACAGTGATCCACGTGCATATTTATTTGATTTTTTGCTAGTCTTGCATCTCTTCTTTAATATAAGGCTTGGTTCGATCTTTTTTGTGCACGATTTCCTTTCCGGGAGGACGGATGAGCGACGGTGGGCGTGCCCGAACTAACTGACCTCTTCATAGGTGGAAAAAAGACGGTTCCTTTACTCTGGCTTGAATAGCCCAAAAGTTAAACCTAAAAGACCCAGTTATTTTAGTCTCAAATGATAGAACAATGAATGTAGATGAAGCGCTGGTGACGTAATATAAAAACGCATTGTTATGGAATGCGCTGCAGCACCTGAAAGTTGAGCAATTTTATATAGAACAAAGAAGGCCAAAAATCGGGTGGGGTCTGACCTAGATGGTAAAAAGGTCCAATTTTGAGAAAACGAATTTTGACCTCTTCAGATAGTTGCAAATGACGTAATATTTTGTCAATAGTTTCAAAAAGTGTAAAAAATTTAATTTTAATGATTTTATCGATTTAAAATCAATTTTTTAAATTTTTAAAAAAATTAAAGGAAATTCCTTGTAAGTAATTCTTCTTGCATTTTTTAACTTTTGTTGAGGCTAAAATTATCATTAAGTCGGTTTTCGCGCTTTGGGTAGCAAGGATTAATTTAATTGGTCAAGTGGATGTAATTAATTATGTAAACAATGCGATAGAATGGACATAAAAAACCCTTACCCCATTTAAAACCTGCGATTTTGTAATATGGGGGTATCACACAAAGGTGATCGAAAAATCGTTTTCTCGCTGCAAATCTTTAATTTACTTTGCTCAGAGTATCGGAAATAGACATTTGCTGGTAGTAAACAGGAAATATGCCTATTTCTTCTAATTCTAAATCCCTTTTCTGGCTTGAAATCCAAACCCTTTTCACTATATGGGTAAGTTTAGTATCGAAAGAAGCCCATTTCAATATTACTTTTCTGGCGTTCGTAAAACTTCAAAGCAAAAATTCCATGCTGATAAACTTGGGAACCATTTGTTTTTCAATAGTCATGCAATTAAAAGTGAATTTTAAGTAAGAAATGGTGAGATAATGCTTAACCCTTGCCCCGATAACGGTTTTTTCATGACTTTGTCGCAGGGGACTGGTCCTTTTTGATAGCGTTTTTTTTAGAGTCATTTTAACACATTTTCCAACCCGTTTTCTAAATTGAATAAGACAGTTTCAAAACACTTTTATAAAAAAGCAAATTAGAGACAAAAGCATTTGAATCAAGTTAATTTGCTAGTGGAGACATAGGGTCTTACAAGTCAAAATGATCAATTATGTAAAATGTTCTCCTCTTTATCGTGTCAAGTTGTTTCTTGTAAATTAAGTGATCTTCCGTTTCTGTTACTTAAATAGTAAAGTCGTCATAGCTGAATACCTACACGTGAGTGAAATTCTCGACATGGCTAAAAATGATACAAGAGACCCATTTTCCAACCCTTAACACCCATTTCAGAATGGATTTTAATAGAAGTGGGTACCCCAAGTCCATGTTGTAAAATGGACGTTTCTACTTCCCGTTGCGGTTTCTAATACCTTTTATTGAGTTGTAATACAACATATCTGTTATAGAACAGAGCTTTCTAGGAGATTTTTGACATAAAACTGCATTTTAAGAAATTAAAATGACCGGGCTCTGTCATTTTGTTTTTAAATTTCACACCCAGTATGACTATTTTGACATGTTTTTTGAGGATTGAATTTCGTTATTCCTACACATTATGTAAGTTTACGATGCACAAACTCTTAAACGATGTTTTAGATCCTGAAAAATTAAGCAAAGATTGTGGAATTTTGAATTCCACCCTTTACTCTATATGAGCCCCCTTTTCATTTCTGGGGAACGCTATTATACCATTTGATTCCTCAAAGTTACGATTTTTGGAGCTAAGATGTCTGTTTTATTTTTTCTTTCTACTGCCATTTTGATATCTTTCAACAGAAAAAACTCTTTTTGCGCATATATTTATGATAAAGTTCTTTTAATTGGCATTAAAATGTGAAAATTGCGATTTTTTTGTTAAAATTACCTCGACCTTGAATGATTAACTCCCCTTTTTATTGCCTCAAAATCAAGTTATGTTTATCATTTTTTGCTTAACAAGTTTGGATGGAGTAATAGTTCAAAATTATACTTTGAAAAATCATTCCCAATGGCTTCTTACCAAAAAATATTTGATTAAGTAATCATGGTACATCACAAATAACAGTGCTCTGAATTCTTGCCTTTTTTCGCTAAACAGGTCATGTCCTAAAATCGTCATATTTCAGTGACAAATGCAAATATTAAAACCTTATTGACTTAACTTTGGCCACAGTACCCCCCAGCATTGATCAAAGTGTTTAGAAGTTAGAGGAATGCAAAAAGCTCTTAAATTTAGGAGTGACCTCACTGGAATTTACTTCCGGAGGTCGTTGTATGGTAAAAGTAGATCTTAACGAAAAAATAGTGCGGCTTGAAAATGGCATTTTGAAGTGGAGAACAGTGATCCACGTGCATATTTATTTGATTTTTTGCTAGTCTTGCATCTCTTCTTTAATATAAGGCTTGGTTCGATCTTTTTTGTGCACGATTTCCTTTCCGGGAGGACGGATGAGCGACGGTGGGCGTGCCCGAACTAACTGACCTCTTCATAGGTGGAAAAAAGACGGTTCCTTTACTCTGGCTTGAATAGCCCAAAAGTTAAACCTAAAAGACCCAGTTATTTTAGTCTCAAATGATAGAACAATGAATGTAGATGAAGCGCTGGTGACGTAATATAAAAACGCATTGTTATGGAATGCGCTGCAGCACCTGAAAGTTGAGCAATTTTATATAGAACAAAGAAGGCCAAAAATCGGGTGGGGTCTGACCTAGATGGTAAAAAGGTCCAATTTTGAGAAAACGAATTTTGACCTCTTCAGATAGTTGCAAATGACGTAATATTTTGTCAATAGTTTCAAAAAGTGTAAAAAATTTAATTTTAATGATTTTATCGATTTAAAATCAATTTTTTAAATTTTTAAAAAAATTAAAGGAAATTCCTTGTAAGTAATTCTTCTTGCATTTTTTAACTTTTGTTGAGGCTAAAATTATCATTAAGTCGGTTTTCGCGCTTTGGGTAGCAAGGATTAATTTAATTGGTCAAGTGGATGTAATTAATTATGTAAACAATGCGATAGAATGGACATAAAAAACCCTTACCCCATTTAAAACCTGCGATTTTGTAATATGGGGGTATCACACAAAGGTGATCGAAAAATCGTTTTCTCGCTGCAAATCTTTAATTTACTTTGCTCAGAGTATCGGAAATAGACATTTGCTGGTAGTAAACAGGAAATATGCCTATTTCTTCTAATTCTAAATCCCTTTTCTGGCTTGAAATCCAAACCCTTTTCACTATATGGGTAAGTTTAGTATCGAAAGAAGCCCATTTCAATATTACTTTTCTGGCGTTCGTAAAACTTCAAAGCAAAAATTCCATGCTGATAAACTTGGGAACCATTTGTTTTTCAATAGTCATGCAATTAAAAGTGAATTTTAAGTAAGAAATGGTGAGATAATGCTTAACCCTTGCCCCGATAACGGTTTTTTCATGACTTTGTCGCAGGGGACTGGTCCTTTTTGATAGCGTTTTTTTTAGAGTCATTTTAACACATTTTCCAACCCGTTTTCTAAATTGAATAAGACAGTTTCAAAACACTTTTATAAAAAAGCAAATTAGAGACAAAAGCATTTGAATCAAGTTAATTTGCTAGTGGAGACATAGGGTCTTACAAGTCAAAATGATCAATTATGTAAAATGTTCTCCTCTTTATCGTGTCAAGTTGTTTCTTGTAAATTAAGTGATCTTCCGTTTCTGTTACTTAAATAGTAAAGTCGTCATAGCTGAATACCTACACGTGAGTGAAATTCTCGACATGGCTAAAAATGATACAAGAGACCCATTTTCCAACCCTTAACACCCATTTCAGAATGGATTTTAATAGAAGTGGGTACCCCAAGTCCATGTTGTAAAATGGACGTTTCTCCTTCCCGTTGCGGTTTCTAATACCTTTTATTGAGTTGTAATACAACATATCTGTTATAGAACAGAGCTTTCTAGGAGATTTTTGACATAAAACTGCATTTTAAGAAATTAAAATGACCGGGCTCTGTCATTTTGTTTTTAAATTTCACACCCAGTATGACTATTTTGACATGTTTTTTGAGGATTGAATTTCGTTATTCCTACACATTATGTAAGTTTACGATGCACAAACTCTTAAACGATGTTTTAGATCCTGAAAAATTAAGCAAAGATTGTGGAATTTTGAATTCCACCCTTTACTCTATATGAGCCCCCTTTTCATTTCTGGGGAACGCTATTATACCATTTGATTCCTCAAAGTTACGATTTTTGGAGCTAAGATGTCTGTTTTATTTTTTCTTTCTACTGCCATTTTGATATCTTTCAACAGAAAAAACTCTTTTTGCGCATATATTTATGATAAAGTTCTTTTAATTGGCATTAAAATGTGAAAATTGCGATTTTTTTGTTAAAATTACCTCGACCTTGAATGATTAACTCCCCTTTTTATTGCCTCAAAATCAAGTTATGTTTATCATTTTTTGCTTAACAAGTTTGGATGGAGTAATAGTTCAAAATTATACTTTGAAAAATCATTCCCAATGGCTTCTTACCAAAAAATATTTGATTAAGTAATCATGGTACATCACAAATAACAGTGCTCTGAATTCTTGCCTTTTTTCGCTAAACAGGTCATGTCCTAAAATCGTCATATTTCAGTGACAAATGCAAATATTAAAACCTTATTGACTTAACTTTGGCCACAGTACCCCCCAGCATTGATCAAAGTGTTTAGAAGTTAGAGGAATGCAAAAAGCTCTTAAATTTAGGAGTGACCTCACTGGAATTTACTTCCGGAGGTCGTTGTATGGTAAAAGTAGATCTTAACGAAAAAATAGTGCGGCTTGAAAATGGCATTTTGAAGTGGAGAACAGTGATCCACGTGCATATTTATTTGATTTTTTGCTAGTCTTGCATCTCTTCTTTAATATAAGGCTTGGTTCGATCTTTTTTGTGCACGATTTCCTTTCCGGGAGGACGGATGAGCGACGGTGGGCGTGCCCGAACTAACTGACCTCTTCATAGGTGGAAAAAAGACGGTTCCTTTACTCTGGCTTGAATAGCCCAAAAGTTAAACCTAAAAGACCCAGTTATTTTAGTCTCAAATGATAGAACAATGAATGTAGATGAAGCGCTGGTGACGTAATATAAAAACGCATTGTTATGGAATGCGCTGCAGCACCTGAAAGTTGAGCAATTTTATATAGAACAAAGAAGGCCAAAAATCGGGTGGGGTCTGACCTAGATGGTAAAAAGGTCCAATTTTGAGAAAACGAATTTTGACCTCTTCAGATAGTTGCAAATGACGTAATATTTTGTCAATAGTTTCAAAAAGTGTAAAAAATTTAATTTTAATGATTTTATCGATTTAAAATCAATTTTTTAAATTTTTAAAAAAATTAAAGGAAATTCCTTGTAAGTAATTCTTCTTGCATTTTTTAACTTTTGTTGAGGCTAAAATTATCATTAAGTCGGTTTTCGCGCTTTGGGTAGCAAGGATTAATTTAATTGGTCAAGTGGATGTAATTAATTATGTAAACAATGCGATAGAATGGACATAAAAAACCCTTACCCCATTTAAAACCTGCGATTTTGTAATATGGGGGTATCACACAAAGGTGATCGAAAAATCGTTTTCTCGCTGCAAATCTTTAATTTACTTTGCTCAGAGTATCGGAAATAGACATTTGCTGGTAGTAAACAGGAAATATGCCTATTTCTTCTAATTCTAAATCCCTTTTCTGGCTTGAAATCCAAACCCTTTTCACTATATGGGTAAGTTTAGTATCGAAAGAAGCCCATTTCAATATTACTTTTCTGGCGTTCGTAAAACTTCAAAGCAAAAATTCCATGCTGATAAACTTGGGAACCATTTGTTTTTCAATAGTCATGCAATTAAAAGTGAATTTTAAGTAAGAAATGGTGAGATAATGCTTAACCCTTGCCCCGATAACGGTTTTTTCATGACTTTGTCGCAGGGGACTGGTCCTTTTTGATAGCGTTTTTTTTAGAGTCATTTTAACACATTTTCCAACCCGTTTTCTAAATTGAATAAGACAGTTTCAAAACACTTTTATAAAAAAGCAAATTAGAGACAAAAGCATTTGAATCAAGTTAATTTGCTAGTGGAGACATAGGGTCTTACAAGTCAAAATGATCAATTATGTAAAATGTTCTCCTCTTTATCGTGTCAAGTTGTTTCTTGTAAATTAAGTGATCTTCCGTTTCTGTTACTTAAATAGTAAAGTCGTCATAGCTGAATACCTACACGTGAGTGAAATTCTCGACATGGCTAAAAATGATACAAGAGACCCATTTTCCAACCCTTAACACCCATTTCAGAATGGATTTTAATAGAAGTGGGTACCCCAAGTCCATGTTGTAAAATGGACGTTTCTCCTTCCCGTTGCGGTTTCTAATACCTTTTATTGAGTTGTAATACAACATATCTGTTATAGAACAGAGCTTTCTAGGAGATTTTTGACATAAAACTGCATTTTAAGAAATTAAAATGACCGGGCTCTGTCATTTTGTTTTTAAATTTCACACCCAGTATGACTATTTTGACATGTTTTTTGAGGATTGAATTTCGTTATTCCTACACATTATGTAAGTTTACGATGCACAAACTCTTAAACGATGTTTTAGATCCTGAAAAATTAAGCAAAGATTGTGGAATTTTGAATTCCACCCTTTACTCTATATGAGCCCCCTTTTCATTTCTGGGGAACGCTATTATACCATTTGATTCCTCAAAGTTACGATTTTTGGAGCTAAGATGTCTGTTTTATTTTTTCTTTCTACTGCCATTTTGATATCTTTCAACAGAAAAAACTCTTTTTGCGCATATATTTATGATAAAGTTCTTTTAATTGGCATTAAAATGTGAAAATTGCGATTTTTTTGTTAAAATTACCTCGACCTTGAATGATTAACTCCCCTTTTTATTGCCTCAAAATCAAGTTATGTTTATCATTTTTTGCTTAACAAGTTTGGATGGAGTAATAGTTCAAAATTATACTTTGAAAAATCATTCCCAATGGCTTCTTACCAAAAAATATTTGATTAAGTAATCATGGTACATCACAAATAACAGTGCTCTGAATTCTTGCCTTTTTTCGCTAAACAGGTCATGTCCTAAAATCGTCATATTTCAGTGACAAATGCAAATATTAAAACCTTATTGACTTAACTTTGGCCACAGTACCCCCCAGCATTGATCAAAGTGTTTAGAAGTTAGAGGAATGCAAAAAGCTCTTAAATTTAGGAGTGACCTCACTGGAATTTACTTCCGGAGGTCGTTGTATGGTAAAAGTAGATCTTAACGAAAAAATAGTGCGGCTTGAAAATGGCATTTTGAAGTGGAGAACAGTGATCCACGTGCATATTTATTTGATTTTTTGCTAGTCTTGCATCTCTTCTTTAATATAAGGCTTGGTTCGATCTTTTTTGTGCACGATTTCCTTTCCGGGAGGACGGATGAGCGACGGTGGGCGTGCCCGAACTAACTGACCTCTTCATAGGTGGAAAAAAGACGGTTCCTTTACTCTGGCTTGAATAGCCCAAAAGTTAAACCTAAAAGACCCAGTTATTTTAGTCTCAAATGATAGAACAATGAATGTAGATGAAGCGCTGGTGACGTAATATAAAAACGCATTGTTATGGAATGCGCTGCAGCACCTGAAAGTTGAGCAATTTTATATAGAACAAAGAAGGCCAAAAATCGGGTGGGGTCTGACCTAGATGGTAAAAAGGTCCAATTTTGAGAAAACGAATTTTGACCTCTTCAGATAGTTGCAAATGACGTAATATTTTGTCAATAGTTTCAAAAAGTGTAAAAAATTTAATTTTAATGATTTTATCGATTTAAAATCAATTTTTTAAATTTTTAAAAAAATTAAAGGAAATTCCTTGTAAGTAATTCTTCTTGCATTTTTTAACTTTTGTTGAGGCTAAAATTATCATTAAGTCGGTTTTCGCGCTTTGGGTAGCAAGGATTAATTTAATTGGTCAAGTGGATGTAATTAATTATGTAAACAATGCGATAGAATGGACATAAAAAACCCTTACCCCATTTAAAACCTGCGATTTTGTAATATGGGGGTATCACACAAAGGTGATCGAAAAATCGTTTTCTCGCTGCAAATCTTTAATTTACTTTGCTCAGAGTATCGGAAATAGACATTTGCTGGTAGTAAACAGGAAATATGCCTATTTCTTCTAATTCTAAATCCCTTTTCTGGCTTGAAATCCAAACCCTTTTCACTATATGGGTAAGTTTAGTATCGAAAGAAGCCCATTTCAATATTACTTTTCTGGCGTTCGTAAAACTTCAAAGCAAAAATTCCATGCTGATAAACTTGGGAACCATTTGTTTTTCAATAGTCATGCAATTAAAAGTGAATTTTAAGTAAGAAATGGTGAGATAATGCTTAACCCTTGCCCCGATAACGGTTTTTTCATGACTTTGTCGCAGGGGACTGGTCCTTTTTGATAGCGTTTTTTTTTAGAGTCATTTTAACACATTTTCCAACCCGTTTTCTAAATTGAATAAGACAGTTTCAAAACACTTTTATAAAAAAGCAAATTAGAGACAAAAGCATTTGAATCAAGTTAATTTGCTAGTGGAGACATAGGGTCTTACAAGTCAAAATGATCAATTATGTAAAATGTTCTCCTCTTTATCGTGTCAAGTTGTTTCTTGTAAATTAAGTGATCTTCCGTTTCTGTTACTTAAATAGTAAAGTCGTCATAGCTGAATACCTACACGTGAGTGAAATTCTCGACATGGCTAAAAATGATACAAGAGACCCATTTTCCAACCCTTAACACCCATTTCAGAATGGATTTTAATAGAAGTGGGTACCCCAAGTCCATGTTGTAAAATGGACGTTTCTCCTTCCCGTTGCGGTTTCTAATACCTTTTATTGAGTTGTAATACAACATATCTGTTATAGAACAGAGCTTTCTAGGAGATTTTTGACATAAAACTGCATTTTAAGAAATTAAAATGACCGGGCTCTGTCATTTTGTTTTTAAATTTCACACCCAGTATGTTATTTTGACATGTTTTTTGAGGATTGAATTTCGTTATTCCTACACATTATGTAAGTTTACGATGCACAAACTCTTAAACGATGTTTTAGATCCTGAAAAATTAAGCAAAGATTGTGGAATTTTGAATTCCACCCTTTACTCTATATGAGCCCCCTTTTCATTTCTGGGGAACGCTATTATACCATTTGATTCCTCAAAGTTACGATTTTTGGAGCTAAGATGTCTGTTTTATTTTTTCTTTCTACTGCCATTTTGATATCTTTCAACAGAAAAAACTCTTTTTGCGCATATATTTATGATAAAGTTCTTTTAATTGGCATTAAAATGTGAAAATTGCGATTTTTTTGTTAAAATTACCTCGACCTTGAATGATTAACTCCCCTTTTTATTGCCTCAAAATCAAGTTATGTTTATCATTTTTTGCTTAACAAGTTTGGATGGAGTAATAGTTCAAAATTATACTTTGAAAAATCATTCCCAATGGCTTCTTACCAAAAAATATTTGATTAAGTAATCATGGTACATCACAAATAACAGTGCTCTGAATTCTTGCCTTTTTTCGCTAAACAGGTCATGTCCTAAAATCGTCATATTTCAGTGACAAATGCAAATATTAAAACCTTATTGACTTAACTTTGGCCACAGTACCCCCCAGCATTGATCAAAGTGTTTAGAAGTTAGAGGAATGCAAAAAGCTCTTAAATTTAGGAGTGACCTCACTGGAATTTACTTCCGGAGGTCGTTGTATGGTAAAAGTAGATCTTAACGAAAAAATAGTGCGGCTTGAAAATGGCATTTTGAAGTGGAGAACAGTGATCCACGTGCATATTTATTTGATTTTTTGCTAGTCTAGCATCTCTTCTTTAATATAAGGCTTGGTTCGATCTTTTTTGTGCACGATTTCCTTTCCGGGAGGACGGATGAGCGACGGTGGGCGTGCCCGAACTAACTGACCTCTTCATAGGTGGAAAAAAGACGGTTCCTTTACTCTGGCTTGAATAGCCCAAAAGTTAAACCTAAAAGACCCAGTTATTTTAGTCTCAAATGATAGAACAATGAATGTAGATGAAGCGCTGGTGACGTAATATAAAAACGCATTGTTATGGAATGCGCTGCAGCACCTGAAAGTTGAGCAATTTTATATAGAACAAAGAAGGCCAAAAATCGGGTGGGGTCTGACCTAAATGGTAAAAAGGTCCAATTTTGAGAAAACGAATTTTGACCTCTTCAGATAGTTGCAAATGACGTAATATTTTGTCAATAGTTTCAAAAAGTGTAAAAAATTTAATTTTAATGATTTTATCGATTTAAAATCATTTTTTTAAATTTTTAAAAAAATTAAAGGAAATTCCTTGTAAGTAATTCTTCTTGCATTTTTTAACTTTTGTTGAGGCTAAAATTATCATTAAGTCGGTTTTCGCGCTTTGGGTAGCAAGGATTAATTTAATTGGTCAAGTGGATGTAATTAATTATGTAAACAATGCGATAGAATGGACATAAAAAACCCTTACCCCATTTAAAACCTGCGATTTTGTAATATGGGGGTATCACACAAAGGTGATCGAAAAATCGTTTTCTCGCTGCAAATCTTTAATTTACTTTGCTCAGAGTATCGGAAATAGACATTTGCTTGTAGTAAACAGGAAATATGCCTATTTCTTCTAATTCTAAATCCCTTTTCTGGCTTGAAATTTAAACCCTTTTCACTATATGGGTAAGTTTAGTATCGAAAGAAGCCCATTTCAATATTACTTTTCTGGCGTTCGTAAAACTTCAAAGCAAAAATTCCATGCTGATAAACTTGGGAACCATTTGTTTTTCAATAGTCATGCAATTAAAAGTGAATTTTAAGTAAGAAATGGTGAGATAATGCTTAACCCTTGCCCCGATAACGGTTTTTTCATGACTTTGTCGCAGGGGACTGGTCCTTTTTGATAGCGTTTTTTTTTTTAGAGTCATTTTAACACATTTTCCAACCCGTTTTCTAAATTGAATAAGACAGTTTCAAAACACTTTTATAAAAAAGCAAATTAGAGACAAAAGCATTTGAATCAAGTTAATTTGCTAGTGGAGACATAGGGTCTTACAAGTCAAAATGATCAATTATGTAAAATGTTCTCCTCTTTATCGTGTCAAGTTGTTTCTTGTAAATTAAGTGATCTTCCGTTTCTGTTACTTAAATAGTAAAGTCGTCATAGCTGAATACCTACACGTGAGTGAAATTCTCGACATGGCTAAAAATGATACAAGAGACCCATTTTCCAACCCTTAACACCCATTTCAGAATGGATTTTAATAGAAGTGGGTACCCCAAGTCCATGTTGTAAAATGGACGTTTCTCCTTCCCGTTGCGGTTTCTAATACCTTTTATTGAGTTGTAATACAACATATCTGTTATAGAACAGAGCTTTCTAGGAGATTTTTGACATAAAACTGCATTTTAAGAAATTAAAATGACCGGGCTCTGTCATTTTGTTTTTAAATTTCACACCCAGTATGACTATTTTGACATGTTTTTTGAGGATTGAATTTCGTTATTCCTACACATTATGTAAGTTTACGATGCACAAACTCTTAAACGATGTTTTAGATCCTGAAAAATTAAGCAAAGATTGTGGAATTTTGAATTCCACCCTTTACTCTATATGAGCCCCCTTTTCATTTCTGGGGAACGCTATTTTACCATTTGATTCCTCAAAGTTACGATTTTTGGAGCTAAGATGTCTGTTTTATTTTTTCTTTCTACTGCCATTTTGATATCTTTCAACAGAAAAAACTCTTTTTGCGCATATATTTATGATAAAGTTCTTTTAATTGGCATTAAAATGTGAAAATTGCGATTTTTTTGTTAAAATTACCTCGACCTTGAATGATTAACTCCCCTTTTTATTGCCTCAAAATCAAGTTATGTTTATCATTTTTTGCTTAACAAGTTTGGATGGAGTAATAGTTCAAAATTATACTTTGAAAAATCATTCCCAATGGCTTCTTACCAAAAAATATTTGATTAAGTAATCATGGTACATCACAAATAACAGTGCTCTGAATTCTTGCCTTTTTTCGCTAAACAGGTCATGTCCTAAAATCGTCATATTTCAGTGACAAATGCAAATATTAAAACCTTATTGACTTAACTTTGGCCACAGTACCCCCCAGCATTGATCAAAGTGTTTAGAAGTTAGAGGAATGCAAAAAGCTCTTAAATTTAGGAGTGACCTCACTGGAATTTACTTCCGGAGGTCGTTGTATGGTAAAAGTAGATCTTAACGAAAAAATAGTGCGGCTTGAAAATGGCATTTTGAAGTGGAGAACAGTGATCCACGTGCATATTTATTTGATTTTTTGCTAGTCTTGCATCTCTTCTTTAATATAAGGCTTGGTTCGATCTTTTTTGTGCACGATTTCCTTTCCGGGAGGACGGATGAGCGACGGTGGGCGTGCCCGAACTAACTGACCTCTTCATAGGTGGAAAAAAGACGGTTCCTTTACTCTGGCTTGAATAGCCCAAAAGTTAAACCTAAAAGACCCAGTTATTTTAGTCTCAAATGATAGAACAATGAATGTAGATGAAGCGCTGGTGACGTAATATAAAAACGCATTGTTATGGAATGCGCTGCAGCACCTGAAAGTTGAGCAATTTTATATAGAACAAAGAAGGCCAAAAATCGGGTGGGGTCTGACCTAGATGGTAAAAAGGTCCAATTTTGAGAAAACGAATTTTGACCTCTTCAGATAGTTGCAAATGACGTAATATTTTGTCAATAGTTTCAAAAAGTGTAAAAAATTTAATTTTAATGATTTTATCGATTTAAAATCAATTTTTTAAATTTTTAAAAAAATTAAAGGAAATTCCTTGTAAGTAATTCTTCTTGCATTTTTTAACTTTTGTTGAGGCTAAAATTATCATTAAGTCGGTTTTCGCGCTTTGGGTAGCAAGGATTAATTTAATTGGTCAAGTGGATGTAATTAATTATGTAAACAATGCGATAGAATGGACATAAAAAACCCTTACCCCATTTAAAACCTGCGATTTTGTAATATGGGGGTATCACACAAAGGTGATCGAAAAATCGTTTTCTCGCTGCAAATCTTTAATTTACTTTGCTCAGAGTATCGGAAATAGACATTTGCTGGTAGTAAACAGGAAATATGCCTATTTCTTCTAATTCTAAATCCCTTTTCTGGCTTGAAATCCAAACCCTTTTCACTATATGGGTAAGTTTAGTATCGAAAGAAGCCCATTTCAATATTACTTTTCTGGCGTTCGTAAAACTTCAAAGCAAAAATTCCATGCTGATAAACTTGGGAACCATTTGTTTTTCAATAGTCATGCAATTAAAAGTGAATTTTAAGTAAGAAATGGTGAGATAATGCTTAACCCTTGCCCCGATAACGGTTTTTTCATGACTTTGTCGCAGGGGACTGGTCCTTTTTGATAGCGTTTTTTTTTAGAGTCATTTTAACACATTTTCCAACCCGTTTTCTAAATTGAATAAGACAGTTTCAAAACACTTTTATAAAAAAGCAAATTAGAGACAAAAGCATTTGAATCAAGTTAATTTGCTAGTGGAGACATAGGGTCTTACAAGTCAAAATGATCAATTATGTAAAATGTTCTCCTCTTTATCGTGTCAAGTTGTTTCTTGTAAATTAAGTGATCTTCCGTTTCTGTTACTTAAATAGTAAAGTCGTCATAGCTGAATACCTACACGTGAGTGAAATTCTCGACATGGCTAAAAATGATACAAGAGACCCATTTTCCAACCCTTAACACCCATTTCAGAATGGATTTTAATAGAAGTGGGTACCCCAAGTCCATGTTGTAAAATGGACGTTTCTCCTTCCCGTTGCGGTTTCTAATACCTTTTATTGAGTTGTAATACAACATATCTGTTATAGAACAGAGCTTTCTAGGAGATTTTTGACATAAAACTGCATTTTAAGAAATTAAAATGACCGGGCTCTGTCATTTTGTTTTTAAATTTCACACCCAGTATGACTATTTTGACATGTTTTTTGAGGATTGAATTTCGTTATTCCTACACATTATGTAAGTTTACGATGCACAAACTCTTAAACGATGTTTTAGATCCTGAAAAATTAAGCAAAGATTGTGGAATTTTGAATTCCACCCTTTACTCTATATGAGCCCCCTTTTCATTTCTGGGGAACGCTATTATACCATTTGATTCCTCAAAGTTACGATTTTTGGAGCTAAGATGTCTGTTTTATTTTTTCTTTCTACTGCCATTTTGATATCTTTCAACAGAAAAAACTCTTTTTGCGCATATATTTATGATAAAGTTCTTTTAATTGGCATTAAAATGTGAAAATTGCGATTTTTTTGTTAAAATTACCTCGACCTTGAATGATTAACTCCCCTTTTTATTGCCTCAAAATCAAGTTATGTTTATCATTTTTTGCTTAACAAGTTTGGATGGAGTAATAGTTCAAAATTATACTTTGAAAAATCATTCCCAATGGCTTCTTACCAAAAAATATTTGATTAAGTAATCATGGTACATCACAAATAACAGTGCTCTGAATTCTTGCCTTTTTTCGCTAAACAGGTCATGTCCTAAAATCGTCATATTTCAGTGACAAATGCAAATATTAAAACCTTATTGACTTAACTTTGGCCACAGTACCCCCCAGCATTGATCAAAGTGTTTAGAAGTTAGAGGAATGCAAAAAGCTCTTAAATTTAGGAGTGACCTCACTGGAATTTACTTCCGGAGGTCGTTGTATGGTAAAAGTAGATCTTAACGAAAAAATAGTGCGGCTTGAAAATGGCATTTTGAAGTGGAGAACAGTGATCCACGTGCATATTTATTTGATTTTTTGCTAGTCTTGCATCTCTTCTTTAATATAAGGCTTGGTTCGATCTTTTTTGTGCACGATTTCCTTTCCGGGAGGACGGATGAGCGACGGTGGGCGTGCCCGAACTAACTGACCTCTTCATAGGTGGAAAAAAGACGGTTCCTTTACTCTGGCTTGAATAGCCCAAAAGTTAAACCTAAAAGACCCAGTTATTTTAGTCTCAAATGATAGAACAATGAATGTAGATGAAGCGCTGGTGACGTAATATAAAAACGCATTGTTATGGAATGCGCTGCAGCACCTGAAAGTTGAGCAATTTTATATAGAACAAAGAAGGCCAAAAATCGGGTGGGGTCTGACCTAGATGGTAAAAAGGTCCAATTTTGAGAAAACGAATTTTGACCTCTTCAGATAGTTGCAAATGACGTAATATTTTGTCAATAGTTTCAAAAAGTGTAAAAAATTTAATTTTAATGATTTTATCGATTTAAAATCAATTTTTTAAATTTTTAAAAAAATTAAAGGAAATTCCTTGTAAGTAATTCTTCTTGCATTTTTTAACTTTTGTTGAGGCTAAAATTATCATTAAGTCGGTTTTCGCGCTTTGGGTAGCAAGGATTAATTTAATTGGTCAAGTGGATGTAATTAATTATGTAAACAATGCGATAGAATGGACATAAAAAACCCTTACCCCATTTAAAACCTGCGATTTTGTAATATGGGGGTATCACACAAAGGTGATCGAAAAATCGTTTTCTCGCTGCAAATCTTTAATTTACTTTGCTCAGAGTATCGGAAATAGACATTTGCTGGTAGTAAACAGGAAATATGCCTATTTCTTCTAATTCTAAATCCCTTTTCTGGCTTGAAATCCAAACCCTTTTCACTATATGGGTAAGTTTAGTATCGAAAGAAGCCCATTTCAATATTACTTTTCTGGCGTTCGTAAAACTTCAAAGCAAAAATTCCATGCTGATAAACTTGGGAACCATTTGTTTTTCAATAGTCATGCAATTAAAAGTGAATTTTAAGTAAGAAATGGTGAGATAATGCTTAACCCTTGCCCCGATAACGGTTTTTTCATGACTTTGTCGCAGGGGACTGGTCCTTTTTGATAGCGTTTTTTTTTTAGAGTCATTTTAACACATTTTCCAACCCGTTTTCTAAATTGAATAAGACAGTTTCAAAACACTTTTATAAAAAAGCAAATTAGAGACAAAAGCATTTGAATCAAGTTAATTTGCTAGTGGAGACATAGGGTCTTACAAGTCAAAATGATCAATTATGTAAAATGTTCTCCTCTTTATCGTGTCAAGTTGTTTCTTGTAAATTAAGTGATCTTCCGTTTCTGTTACTTAAATAGTAAAGTCGTCATAGCTGAATACCTACACGTGAGTGAAATTCTCGACATGGCTAAAAATGATACAAGAGACCCATTTTCCAACCCTTAACACCCATTTCAGAATGGATTTTAATAGAAGTGGGTACCCCAAGTCCATGTTGTAAAATGGACGTTTCTCCTTCCCGTTGCGGTTTCTAATACCTTTTATTGAGTTGTAATACAACATATCTGTTATAGAACAGAGCTTTCTAGGAGATTTTTGACATAAAACTGCATTTTAAGAAATTAAAATGACCGGGCTCTGTCATTTTGTTTTTAAATTTCACACCCCGTATGACTATTTTGACATGTTTTTTGAGGATTGAATTTCGTTATTCCTACACATTATGTAAGTTTACGATGCACAAACTCTTAAACGATGTTTTAGATCCTGAAAAATTAAGCAAAGATTGTGGAATTTTGAATTCCACCCTTTACTCTATATGAGCCCCCTTTTCATTTCTGGGGAACGCTATTATACCATTTGATTCCTCAAAGTTACGATTTTTGGAGCTAAGATGTCTGTTTTATTTTTTCTTTCTACTGCCATTTTGATATCTTTCAACAGAAAAAACTCTTTTTGCGCATATATTTATGATAAAGTTCTTTTAATTGGCATTAAAATGTGAAAATTGCGATTTTTTTGTTAAAATTACCTCGACCTTGAATGATTAACTCCCCTTTTTATTGCCTCAAAATCAAGTTATGTTTATCATTTTTTGCTTAACAAGTTTGGATGGAGTAATAGTTCAAAATTATACTTTGAAAAATCATTCCCAATGGCTTCTTACCAAAAAATATTTGATTAAGTAATCATGGTACATCACAAATAACAGTGCTCTGAATTCTTGCCTTTTTTCGCTAAACAGGTCATGTCCTAAAATCGTCATATTTCAGTGACAAATGCAAATATTAAAACCTTATTGACTTAACTTTGGCCACAGTACCCCCCAGCATTGATCAAAGTGTTTAGAAGTTAGAGGAATGCAAAAAGCTCTTAAATTTATTTAGTTGGTAAAAAGGTCCAATTTTGAGAAAACGAATTTTGACCTCTTCAGATAGTTGCAAATGACGTAATATTTTGTCAATAGTTTCAAAAAGTGTAAAAAATTTAATTTTAATGATTTTATCGATTTAAAATCAATTTTTTAAATTTTTAAAAAAATTAAAGGAAATTCCTTGTAAGTAATTCTTCTTGCATTTTTTAACTTTTGTTGAGGCTAAAATTATCATTAAGTCGGTTTTCGCGCTTTGGGTAGCAAGGATTAATTTAATTGGTCAAGTGGATGTAATTAATTATGTAAACAATGCGATAGAATGGACATAAAAAACCCTTACCCCATTTAAAACCTGCGATTTTGTAATATGGGGGTATCACACAAAGGTGATCGAAAAATCGTTTTCTCGCTGCAAATCTTTAATTTACTTTGCTCAGAGTATCGGAAATAGACATTTGCTGGTAGTAAACAGGAAATATGCCTATTTCTTCTAATTCTAAATCCCTTTTCTGGCTTGAAATCCAAACCCTTTTCACTATATGGGTAAGTTTAGTATCGAAAGAAGCCCATTTCAATATTACTTTTCTGGCGTTCGTAAAACTTCAAAGCAAAAATTCCATGCTGATAAACTTGGGAACCATTTGTTTTTCAATAGTCATGCAATTAAAAGTGAATTTTAAGTAAGAAATGGTGAGATAATGCTTAACCCTTGCCCCGATAACGGTTTTTTCATGACTTTGTCGCAGGGGACTGGTCCTTTTTGATAGCGTTTTTTTTTAGAGTCATTTTAACACATTTTCCAACCCGTTTTCTAAATTGAATAAGACAGTTTCAAAACACTTTTATAAAAAAGCAAATTAGAGACAAAAGCATTTGAATCAAGTTAATTTGCTAGTGGAGACATAGGGTCTTACAAGTCAAAATGATCAATTATGTAAAATGTTCTCCTCTTTATCGTGTCAAGTTGTTTCTTGTAAATTAAGTGATCTTCCGTTTCTGTTACTTAAATAGTAAAGTCGTCATAGCTGAATACCTACACGTGAGTGAAATTCTCGACATGGCTAAAAATGATACAAGAGACCCATTTTCCAACCCTTAACACCCATTTCAGAATGGATTTTAATAGAAGTGGGTACCCCAAGTCCATGTTGTAAAATGGACGTTTCTCCTTCCCGTTGCGGTTTCTAATACCTTTTATTGAGTTGTAATACAACATATCTGTTATAGAACAGAGCTTTCTAGGAGATTTTTGACATAAAACTGCATTTTAAGAAATTAAAATGACCGGGCTCTGTCATTTTGTTTTTAAATTTCACACCCAGTATGACTATTTTGACATGTTTTTTGAGGATTGAATTTCGTTATTCCTACACATTATGTAAGTTTACGATGCACAAACTCTTAAACGATGTTTTAGATCCTGAAAAATTAAGCAAAGATTGTGGAATTTTGAATTCCACCCTTTACTCTATATGAGCCCCCTTTTCATTTCTGGGGAACGCTATTATACCATTTGATTCCTCAAAGTTACGATTTTTGGAGCTAAGATGTCTGTTTTATTTTTTCTTTCTACTGCCATTTTGATATCTTTCAACAGAAAAAACTCTTTTTGCGCATATATTTATGATAAAGTTCTTTTAATTGGCATTAAAATGTGAAAATTGCGATTTTTTTGTTAAAATTACCTCGACCTTGAATGATTAACTCCCCTTTTTATTGCCTCAAAATCAAGTTATGTTTATCATTTTTTGCTTAACAAGTTTGGATGGAGTAATAGTTCAAAATTATACTTTGAAAAATCATTCCCAATGGCTTCTTACCAAAAAATATTTGATTAAGTAATCATGGTACATCACAAATAACAGTGCTCTGAATTCTTGCCTTTTTTCGCTAAACAGGTCATGTCCTAAAATCGTCATATTTCAGTGACAAATGCAAATATTAAAACCTTATTGACTTAACTTTGGCCACAGTACCCCCCAGCATTGATCAAAGTGTTTAGAAGTTAGAGGAATGCAAAAAGCTCTTAAATTTAGGAGTGACCTCACTGGAATTTACTTCCGGAGGTCGTTGTATGGTAAAAGTAGATCTTAACGAAAAAATAGTGCGGCTTGAAAATGGCATTTTGAAGTGGAGAACAGTGATCCACGTGCATATTTATTTGATTTTTTGCTAGTCTTGCATCTCTTCTTTAATATAAGGCTTGGTTCGATCTTTTTTGTGCACGATTTCCTTTCCGGGAGGACGGATGAGCGACGGTGGGCGTGCCCGAACTAACTGACCTCTTCATAGGTGGAAAAAAGACGGTTCCTTTACTCTGGCTTGAATAGCCCAAAAGTTAAACCTAAAAGACCCAGTTATTTTAGTCTCAAATGATAGAACAATGAATGTAGATGAAGCGCTGGTGACGTAATATAAAAACGCATTGTTATGGAATGCGCTGCAGCACCTGAAAGTTGAGCAATTTTATATAGAACAAAGAAGGCCAAAAATCGGGTGGGGTCTGACCTAGATGGTAAAAAGGTCCAATTTTGAGAAAACGAATTTTGACCTCTTCAGATAGTTGCAAATGACGTAATATTTTGTCAATAGTTTCAAAAAGTGTAAAAAATTTAATTTTAATGATTTTATCGATTTAAAATCAATTTTTTAAATTTTTAAAAAAATTAAAGGAAATTCCTTGTAAGTAATTCTTCTTGCATTTTTTAACTTTTGTTGAGGCTAAAATTATCATTAAGTCGGTTTTCGCGCTTTGGGTAGCAAGGATTAATTTAATTGGTCAAGTGGATGTAATTAATTATGTAAACAATGCGATAGAATGGACATAAAAAACCCTTACCCCATTTAAAACCTGCGATTTTGTAATATGGGGGTATCACACAAAGGTAATCGAAAAATCGTTTTCTCGCTGCAAATCTTTAATTTACTTTGCTCAGAGTATCGGAAATAGACATTTGCTGGTAGTAAACAGGAAATATGCCTATTTCTTCTAATTCTAAATCCCTTTTCTGGCTTGAAATCCAAACCCTTTTCACTATATGGGTAAGTTTAGTATCGAAAGAAGCCCATTTCAATATTACTTTTCTGGCGTTCGTAAAACTTCAAAGCAAAAATTCCATGCTGATAAACTTGGGAACCATTTGTTTTTCAATAGTCATGCAATTAAAAGTGAATTTTAAGTAAGAAATGGTGAGATAATGCTTAACCCTTGCCCCGATAACGGTTTTTTCATGACTTTGTCGCAGGGGACTGGTCCTTTTTGATAGCGTTTTTTTTTTTAGAGTCATTTTAACACATTTTCCAACCCGTTTTCTAAATTGAATAAGACAGTTTCAAAACACTTTTATAAAAAAGCAAATTAGAGACAAAAGCATTTGAATCAAGTTAATTTGCTAGTGGAGACATAGGGTCTTACAAGTCAAAATGATCAATTATGTAAAATGTTCTCCTCTTTATCGTGTCAAGTTGTTTCTTGTAAATTAAGTGATCTTCCGTTTCTGTTACTTAAATAGTAAAGTCGTCATAGCTGAATACCTACACGTGAGTGAAATTCTCGACATGGCTAAAAATGATACAAGAGACCCATTTTCCAACCCTTAACACCCATTTCAGAATGGATTTTAATAGAAGTGGGTACCCCAAGTCCATGTTGTAAAATGGACGTTTCTCCTTCCCGTTGCGGTTTCTAATACCTTTTATTGAGTTGTAATACAACATATCTGTTATAGAACAGAGCTTTCTAGGAGATTTTTGACACAAAACTGCATTTTAAGAAATTAAAATGACCGGGCTCTGTCATTTTGTTTTTAAATTTCACACCCAGTATGACTATTTTGACATGTTTTTTGAGGATTGAATTTCGTTATTCCTACACATTATGTAAGTTTACGATGCACAAACTCTTAAACGATGTTTTAGATCCTGAAAAATTAAGCAAAGATTGTGGAATTTTGAATTCCACCCTTTACTCTATATGAGCCCCCTTTTCATTTCTGGGGAACGCTATTATACCATTTGATTCCTCAAAGTTACGATTTTTGGAGCTAAGATGTCTGTTTTATTTTTTCTTTCTACTGCCATTTTGATATCTTTCAACAGAAAAAACTCTTTTTGCGCATATATTTATGATAAAGTTCTTTTAATTGGCATTAAAATGTGAAAATTGCGATTTTTTTGTTAAAATTACCTCGACCTTGAATGATTAACTCCCCTTTTTATTGCCTCAAAATCAAGTTATGTTTATCATTTTTTGCTTAACAAGTTTGGATGGAGTAATAGTTCAAAATTATACTTTGAAAAATCATTCCCAATGGCTTCTTACCAAAAAATATTTGATTAAGTAATCATGGTACATCACAAATAACAGTGCTCTGAATTCTTGCCTTTTTTCGCTAAACAGGTCATGTCCTAAAATCGTCATATTTCAGTGACAAATGCAAATATTAAAACCTTATTGACTTAACTTTGGCCACAGTACCCCCCAGCATTGATCAAAGTGTTTAGAAGTTAGAGGAATGCAAAAAGCTCTTAAATTTAGGAGTGACCTCACTGGAATTTACTTCCGGAGGTCGTTGTATGGTAAAAGTAGATCTTAACGAAAAAATAGTGCGGCTTGAAAATGGCATTTTGAAGTGGAGAACAGTGATCCACGTGCATATTTATTTGATTTTTTGCTAGTCTTGCATCTCTTCTTTAATATAAGGCTTGGTTCGATCTTTTTTGTGCACGATTTCCTTTCCGGGAGGACGGATGAGCGACGGTGGGCGTGCCCGAACTAACTGACCTCTTCATAGGTGGAAAAAAGACGGTTCCTTTACTCTGGCTTGAATAGCCCAAAAGTTAAACCTAAAAGACCCAGTTATTTTAGTCTCAAATGATAGAACAATGAATGTAGATGAAGCGCTGGTGACGTAATATAAAAACGCATTGTTATGGAATGCGCTGCAGCACCTGAAAGTTGAGCAATTTTATATAGAACAAAGAAGGCCAAAAATCGGGTGGGGTCTGACCTAGATGGTAAAAAGGTCCAATTTTGAGAAAACGAATTTTGACCTCTTCAGATAGTTGCAAATGACGTAATATTTTGTCAATAGTTTCAAAAAGTGTAAAAAATTTAATTTTAATGATTTTATCGATTTAAAATCAATTTTTTAAATTTTTAAAAAAATTAAAGGAAATTCCTTGTAAGTAATTCTTCTTGCATTTTTTAACTTTTGTTGAGGCTAAAATTATCATTAAGTCGGTTTTCGCGCTTTGGGTAGCAAGGATTAATTTAATTGGTCAAGTGGATGTAATTAATTATGTAAACAATGCGATAGAATGGACATAAAAAACCCTTACCCCATTTAAAACCTGCGATTTTGTAATATGGGGGTATCACACAAAGGTGATCGAAAAATCGTTTTCTCGCTGCAAATCTTTAATTTACTTTGCTCAGAGTATCGGAAATAGACATTTGCTGGTAGTAAACAGGAAATATGCCTATTTCTTCTAATTCTAAATCCCTTTTCTGGCTTGAAATCCAAACCCTTTTCACTATATGGGTAAGTTTAGTATCGAAAGAAGCCCATTTCAATATTACTTTTCTGGCGTTCGTAAAACTTCAAAGCAAAAATTCCATGCTGATAAACTTGGGAACCATTTGTTTTTCAATAGTCATGCAATTAAAAGTGAATTTTAAGTAAGAAATGGTGAGATAATGCTTAACCCTTGCCCCGATAACGGTTTTTTCATGACTTTGTCGCAGGGGACTGGTCCTTTTTGATAGCGTTTTTTTTAGAGTCATTTTAACACATTTTCCAACCCGTTTTCTAAATTGAATAAGACAGTTTCAAAACACTTTTATAAAAAAGCAAATTAGAGACAAAAGCATTTGAATCAAGTTAATTTGCTAGTGGAGACATAGGGTCTTACAAGTCAAAATGATAAATTATGTAAAATGTTCTCCTCTTTATCGTGTCAAGTTGTTTCTTGTAAATTAAGTGATCTTCCGTTTCTGTTACTTAAATAGTAAAGTCGTCATAGCTGAATACCTACACGTGAGTGAAATTCTCGACATGGCTAAAAATGATACAAGAGACCCATTTTCCAACCCTTAACACCCATTTCAGAATGGATTTTAATAGAAGTGGGTACCCCAAGTCCATGTTGTAAAATGGACGTTTCTCCTTCCCGTTGCGGTTTCTAATACCTTTTATTGAGTTGTAATACAACATATCTGTTATAGAACAGAGCTTTCTAGGAGATTTTTGACACAAAACTGCATTTTAAGAAATTAAAATGACCGGGCTCTGTCATTTTGTTTTTAAATTTCACACCCAGTATGACTATTTTGACATGTTTTTTGAGGATTGAATTTCGTTATTCCTACACATTATGTAAGTTTACGATGCACAAACTCTTAAACGATGTTTTAGATCCTGAAAAATTAAGCAAAGATTGTGGAATTTTGAATTCCACCCTTTACTCTATATGAGCCCCCTTTTCATTTCTGGGGAACGCTATTATACCATTTGATTCCTCAAAGTTACGATTTTTGGAGCTAAGATGTCTGTTTTATTTTTTCTTTCTACTGCCATTTTGATATCTTTCAACAGAAAAAACTCTTTTTGCGCATATATTTATGATAAAGTTCTTTTAATTGGCATTAAAATGTGAAAATTGCGATTTTTTTGTTAAAATTACCTCGACCTTGAATGATTAACTCCCCTTTTTATTGCCTCAAAATCAAGTTATGTTTATCATTTTTTGCTTAACAAGTTTGGATGGAGTAATAGTTCAAAATTATACTTTGAAAAATCATTCCCAATGGCTTCTTACCAAAAAATATTTGATTAAGTAATCATGGTACATCACAAATAACAGTGCTCTGAATTCTTGCCTTTTTTCGCTAAACAGGTCATGTCCTAAAATCGTCATATTTCAGTGACAAATGCAAATATTAAAACCTTATTGACTTAACTTTGGCCACAGTACCCCCCAGCATTGATCAAAGTGTTTAGAAGTTAGAGGAATGCAAAAAGCTCTTAAATTTAGGAGTGACCTCACTGGAATTTACTTCCGGAGGTCGTTGTATGGTAAAAGTAGATCTTAACGAAAAAATAGTGCGGCTTGAAAATGGCATTTTGAAGTGGAGAACAGTGATCCACGTGCATATTTATTTGATTTTTTGCTAGTCTTGCATCTCTTCTTTAATATAAGGCTTGGTTCGATCTTTTTTGTGCACGATTTCCTTTCCGGGAGGACGGATGAGCGACGGTGGGCGTGCCCGAACTAACTGACCTCTTCATAGGTGGAAAAAAGACGGTTCCTTTACTCTGGCTTGAATAGCCCAAAAGTTAAACCTAAAAGACCCAGTTATTTTAGTCTCAAATGATAGAACAATGAATGTAGATGAAGCGCTGGTGACGTAATATAAAAACGCATTGTTATGGAATGCGCTGCAGCACCTGAAAGTTGAGCAATTTTATATAGAACAAAGAAGGCCAAAAATCGGGTGGGGTCTGACCTAGATGGTAAAAAGGTCCAATTTTGAGAAAACGAATTTTGACCTCTTCAGATAGTTGCAAATGACGTAATATTTTGTCAATAGTTTCAAAAAGTGTAAAAAATTTAATTTTAATGATTTTATCGATTTAAAATCAATTTTTTAAATTTTTAAAAAAATTAAAGGAAATTCCTTGTAAGTAATTCTTCTTGCATTTTTTAACTTTTGTTGAGGCTAAAATTATCATTAAGTCGGTTTTCGCGCTTTGGGTAGCAAGGATTAATTTAATTGGTCAAGTGGATGTAATTAATTATGTAAACAATGCGATAGAATGGACATAAAAAACCCTTACCCCATTTAAAACCTGCGATTTTGTAATATGGGGGTATCACACAAAGGTGATCGAAAAATCGTTTTCTCGCTGCAAATCTTTAATTTACTTTGCTCAGAGTATCGGAAATAGACATTTGCTGGTAGTAAACAGGAAATATGCCTATTTCTTCTAATTCTAAATCCCTTTTCTGGCTTGAAATCCAAACCCTTTTCACTATATGGGTAAGTTTAGTATCGAAAGAAGCCCATTTCAATATTACTTTTCTGGCGTTCGTAAAACTTCAAAGCAAAAATTCCATGCTGATAAACTTGGGAACCATTTGTTTTTCAATAGTCATGCAATTAAAAGTGAATTTTAAGTAAGAAATGGTGAGATAATGCTTAACCCTTGCCCCGATAACGGTTTTTTCATGACTTTGTCGCAGGGGACTGGTCCTTTTTGATAGCGTTTTTTTTTTAGAGTCATTTTAACACATTTTCCAACCCGTTTTCTAAATTGAATAAGACAGTTTCAAAACACTTTTATAAAAAAGCAAATTAGAGACAAAAGCATTTGAATCAAGTTAATTTGCTAGTGGAGACATAGGGTCTTACAAGTCAAAATGATCAATTATGTAAAATGTTCTCCTCTTTATCGTGTCAAGTTGTTCGTGAGTGAAATTCTCGACATGGCTAAAAATGATACAAGAGACCCATTTTCCAACCCTTAACACCCATTTCAGAATGGATTTTAATAGAAGTGGGTACCCCAAGTCCATGTTGTAAAATGGACGTTTCTCCTTCCCGTTGCGGTTTCTAATACCTTTTATTGAGTTGTAATACAACATATCTGTTATAGAACAGAGCTTTCTAGGAGATTTTTGACATAAAACTGCATTTTAAGAAATTAAAATGACCGGGCTCTGTCATTTTGTTTTTAAATTTCACACCCCGTATGACTATTTTGACATGTTTTTTGAGGATTGAATTTCGTTATTCCTACACATTATGTAAGTTTACGATGCACAAACTCTTAAACGATGTTTTAGATCCTGAAAAATTAAGCAAAGATTGTGGAATTTTGAATTCCACCCTTTACTCTATATGAGCCCCCTTTTCATTTCTGGGGAACGCTATTATACCATTTGATTCCTCAAAGTTACGATTTTTGGAGCTAAGATGTCTGTTTTATTTTTTCTTTCTACTGCCATTTTGATATCTTTCAACAGAAAAAACTCTTTTTGCGCATATATTTATGATAAAGTTCTTTTAATTGGCATTAAAATGTGAAAATTGCGATTTTTTTGTTAAAATTACCTCGACCTTGAATGATTAACTCCCCTTTTTATTGCCTCAAAATCAAGTTATGTTTATCATTTTTTGCTTAACAAGTTTGGATGGAGTAATAGTTCAAAATTATACTTTGAAAAATCATTCCCAATGGCTTCTTACCAAAAAATATTTGATTAAGTAATCATGGTACATCACAAATAACAGTGCTCTGAATTCTTGCCTTTTTTCGCTAAACAGGTCATGTCCTAAAATCGTCATATTTCAGTGACAAATGCAAATATTAAAACCTTATTGACTTAACTTTGGCCACAGTACCCCCCAGCATTGATCAAAGTGTTTAGAAGTTAGAGGAATGCAAAAAGCTCTTAAATTTAGGAGTGACCTCACTGGAATTTACTTCCGGAGGTCGTTGTATGGTAAAAGTAGATCTTAACGAAAAAATAGTGCGGCTTGAAAATGGCATTTTGAAGTGGAGAACAGTGATCCACGTGCATATTTATTTGATTTTTTGCTAGTCTTGCATCTCTTCTTTAATATAAGGCTTGGTTCGATCTTTTTTGTGCACGATTTCCTTTCCGGGAGGACGGATGAGCGACGGTGGGCGTGCCCGAACTAACTGACCTCTTCATAGGTGGAAAAAAGACGGTTCCTTTACTCTGGCTTGAATAGCCCAAAAGTTAAACCTAAAAGACCCAGTTATTTTAGTCTCAAATGATAGAACAATGAATGTAGATGAAGCGCTGGTGACGTAATATGAAAACGCATTGTTATGGAATGCGCTGCAGCACCTGAAAGTTGAGCAATTTTATATAGAACAAAGAAGGCCAAAAATCGGGTGGGGTCTGACCTAGATGGTAAAAAGGTCCAATTTTGAGAAAACGAATTTTGACCTCTTCAGATAGTTGCAAATGACGTAATATTTTGTCAATAGTTTCAAAAAGTGTAAAAAATTTAATTTTAATGATTTTATCGATTTAAAATCAATTTTTTAAATTTTTAAAAAAATTAAAGGAAATTCCTTGTAAGTAATTCTTCTTGCATTTTTTAACTTTTGTTGAGGCTAAAATTATCATTAAGTCGGTTTTCGCGCTTTGGGTAGCAAGGATTAATTTAATTGGTCAAGTGGATGTAATTAATTATGTAAACAATGCGATAGAATGGACATAAAAAACCCTTACCCCATTTAAAACCTGCGATTTTGTAATATGGGGGTATCACACAAAGGTGATCGAAAAATCGTTTTCTCGCTGCAAATCTTTAATTTACTTTGCTCAGAGTATCGGAAATAGACATTTGCTGGTAGTAAACAGGAAATATGCCTATTTCTTCTAATTCTAAATCCCTTTTCTGGCTTGAAATCCAAACCCTTTTCACTATATGGGTAAGTTTAGTATCGAAAGAAGCCCATTTCAATATTACTTTTCTGGCGTTCGTAAAACTTCAAAGCAAAAATTCCATGCTGATAAACTTGGGAACCATTTGTTTTTCAATAGTCATGCAATTAAAAGTGAATTTTAAGTAAGAAATGGTGAGATAATGCTTAACCCTTGCCCCGATAACGGTTTTTTCATGACTTTGTCGCAGGGGACTGGTCCTTTTTGATAGCGTTTTTTTTTTAGAGTCATTTTGACACATTTTCCAACCCGTTTTCTAAATTGAATAAGACAGTTTCAAAACACTTTTATAAAAAAGCAAATTAGAGACAAAAGCATTTGAATCAAGTTAATTTGCTAGTGGAGACATAGGGTCTTACAAGTCAAAATGATCAATTATGTAAAATGTTCTCCTCTTTATCGTGTCAAGTTGTTTCTTGTAAATTAAGTGATCTTCCGTTTCTGTTACTTAAATAGTAAAGTCGTCATAGCTGAATACCTACACGTGAGTGAAATTCTCGACATGGCTAAAAATGATACAAGAGATCCATTTTCCAACCCTTAACACCCATTTCAGAATGGATTTTAATAGAAGTGGGTACCCCAAGTCCATGTTGTAAAATGGACGTTTCTCCTTCCCGTTGCGGTTTCTAATACCTTTTATTGAGTTGTAATACAACATATCTGTTATAGAACAGAGCTTTCTAGGAGATTTTTGACATAAAACTGCATTTTAAGAAATTAAAATGACCGGGCTCTGTCATTTTGTTTTTAAATTTCACACCCCGTATGACTATTTTGACATGTTTTTTGAGGATTGAATTTCGTTATTCCTACACATTATGTAAGTTTACGATGCACAAACTCTTAAACGATGTTTTAGATCCTGAAAAATTAAGCAAAGATTGTGGAATTTTGAATTCCACCCTTTACTCTATATGAGCCCCCTTTTCATTTCTGGGGAACGCTATTATACCATTTGATTCCTCAAAGTTACGATTTTTGGAGCTAAGATGTCTGTTTTATTTTTTCTTTCTACTGCCATTTTGATATCTTTCAACAGAAAAAACTCTTTTTGCGCATATATTTATGATAAAGTTCTTTTAATTGGCATTAAAATGTGAAAATTGCGATTTTTTTGTTAAAATTACCTCGACCTTGAATGATTAACTCCCCTTTTTATTGCCTCAAAATCAAGTTATGTTTATCATTTTTTGCTTAACAAGTTTGGATGGAGTAATAGTTCAAAATTATACTTTGAAAAATCATTCCCAATGGCTTCTTACCAAAAAATATTTGATTAAGTAATCATGGTACATCACAAATAACAGTGCTCTGAATTCTTGCCTTTTTTCGCTAAACAGGTCATGTCCTAAAATCGTCATATTTCAGTGACAAATGCAAATATTAAAACCTTATTGACTTAACTTTGGCCACAGTACCCCCCAGCATTGATCAAAGTGTTTAGAAGTTAGAGGAATGCAAAAAGCTCTTAAATTTATTTAGTTGGTAAAAAGGTCCAATTTTGAGAAAACGAATTTTGACCTCTTCAGATAGTTGCAAATGACGTAATATTTTGTCAATAGTTTCAAAAAGTGTAAAAAATTTAATTTTAATGATTTTATCGATTTAAAATCAATTTTTTAAATTTTTAAAAAAATTAAAGGAAATTCCTTGTATGTAATTCTTCTTGCATTTTTTAACTTTTGTTGAGGCTAAAATTATCATTAAGTCGGTTTTCGCGCTTTGGGTAGCAAGGATTAATTTAATTGGTCAAGTGGATGTAATTAATTATGTAAACAATGCGATAGAATGGACATAAAAAACCCTTACCCCATTTAAAACCTGCGATTTTGTAATATGGGGGTATCACACAAAGGTGATCGAAAAATCGTTTTCTCGCTGCAAATCTTTAATTTACTTTGCTCAGAGTATCGGAAATAGACATTTGCTGGTAGTAAACAGGAAATATGCCTATTTCTTCTAATTCTAAATCCCTTTTCTGGCTTGAAATCCAAACCCTTTTCACTATATGGGTAAGTTTAGTATCGAAAGAAGCCCATTTCAATATTACTTTTCTGGCGTTCGTTAAACTTCAAAGCAAAAATTCCATGCTGATAAACTTGGGAACCATTTGTTTTTCAATAGTCATGCAATTAAAAGTGAATTTTAAGTAAGAAATGGTGAGATAATGCTTAACCCTTGCCCCGATAACGGTTTTTTCATGACTTTGTCGCAGGGGACTGGTCCTTTTTGATAGCGTTTTTTTTTTTAGAGTCATTTTAACACATTTTCCAACCCGTTTTCTAAATTGAATAAGACAGTTTCAAAACACTTTTATAAAAAAGCAAATTAGAGACAAAAGCATTTGAATCAAGTTAATTTGCTAGTGGAGACATAGGGTCTTACAAGTCAAAATGATCAATTATGTAAAATGTTCTCCTCTTTATCGTGTCAAGTTGTTTCTTGTAAATTAAGTGATCTTCCGTTTCTGTTACTTAAATAGTAAAGTCGTCATAGCTGAATACCTACACGTGAGTGAAATTCTCGACATGGCTAAAAATGATACAAGAGACCCATTTTCCAACCCTTAACACCCATTTCAGAATGGATTTTAATAGAAGTGGGTACCCCAAGTCCATGTTGTAAAATGGACGTTTCTCCTTCCCGTTGCGGTTTCTAATACCTTTTATTGAGTTGTAATACAACATATCTGTTATAGAACAGAGCTTTCTAGGAGATTTTTGACATAAAACTGCATTTTAAGAAATTAAAATGACCGGGCTCTGTCATTTTGTTTTTAAATTTCACACCCAGTATGACTATTTTGACATGTTTTTTGAGGATTGAATTTCGTTATTCCTACACATTATGTAAGTTTACGATGCACAAACTCTTAAACGATGTTTTAGATCCTGAAAAATTAAGCAAAGATTGTGGAATTTTGAATTCCACCCTTTACTCTATATGAGCCCCCTTTTCATTTCTGGGGAACGCTATTATACCATTTGATTCCTCAAAGTTACGATTTTTGGAGCTAAGATGTCTGTTTTATTTTTTCTTTCTACTGCCATTTTGATATCTTTCAACAGAAAAAACTCTTTTTGCGCATATATTTATGATAAAGTTCTTTTAATTGGCATTAAAATGTGAAAATTGCGATTTTTTTGTTAAAATTACCTCGACCTTGAATGATTAACTCCCCTTTTTATTGCCTCAAAATCAAGTTATGTTTATCATTTTTTGCTTAACAAGTTTGGATGGAGTAATAGTTCAAAATTATACTTTGAAAAATCATTCCCAATGGCTTCTTACCAAAAAATATTTGATTAAGTAATCATGGTACATCACAAATAACAGTGCTCTGAATTCTTGCCTTTTTTCGCTAAACAGGTCATGTCCTAAAATCGTCATATTTCAGTGACAAATGCAAATATTAAAACCTTATTGACTTAACTTTGGCCACAGTACCCCCCAGCATTGATCAAAGTGTTTAGAAGTTAGAGGAATGCAAAAAGCTCTTAAATTTAGATGGTAAAAAGGTCCAATTTTGAGAAAACGAATTTTGACCTCTTCAGATAGTTGCAAATGACGTAATATTTTGTCAAAAGTTTCAAAAAGTGTAAAAAATTTAATTTTAATGATTTTATCGATTTAAAATCAATTTTTTAAATTTTTAAAAAAATTAAAGGAAATTCCTTGTAAGTAATTCTTCTTGCATTTTTTAACTTTTTTGAGGCTAAAATTATCATTAAGTCGGTTTTCGCGCTTTGGGTAGCAAGGATTAATTTAATTGGTCAAGTGGATGTAATTAATTATGTAAACAATGCGATAGAATGGACATAAAAAAACATTACCCCATTTAAAACCTGCGATTTTGTAATATGGGGGTATCACACAAAGGTGATCGAAAAATCGTTTTCTCGCTGCAAATCTTTAATTTACTTTGCTCAGAGTATCGGAAATAGACATTTGCTGGTAGTAAACAGGAAATATGCCTATTTCTTCTAATTCTAAATCCCTTTTCTGGCTTGAAATCCAAACCCTTTTCACTATATGGGTAAGTTTAGTATCGAAAGAAGCCCATTTCAATATTACTTTTCTGGCGTTCGTAAAACTTCAAAGCAAAAATTCCATGCTGATAAACTTGGGAACCATTTGTTTTTCAATAGTCATGCAATTAAAAGTGAATTTTAAGTAAGAAATGGTGAGATAATGCTTAACCCTTGCCCCGATAACGGTTTTTTCATGACTTTGTCGCAGGGGACTGGTCCTTTTTGATAGCGTTTTTTTTTTTAGAGTCATTTTAACACATTTTCCAACCCGTTTTCTAAATTGAATAAGACAGTTTCAAAACACTTTTATAAAAAAGCAAATTAGAGACAAAAGCATTTGAATCAAGTTAATTTGCTAGTGGAGACATAGGGTCTTACAAGTCAAAATGATCAATTATGTAAAATGTTCTCCTCTTTATCGTGTCAAGTTGTTTCTTGTAAATTAAGTGATCTTCCGTTTCTGTTACTTAAATAGTAAAGTCGTCATAGCTGAATACCTACACGTGAGTGAAATTCTCGACATGGCTAAAAATGATACAAGAGACCCATTTTCCAACCCTTAACACCCATTTCAGAATGGATTTTAATAGAAGTGGGTACCCCAAGTCCATGTTGTAAAATGGACGTTTCTCCTTCCCGTTGCGGTTTCTAATACCTTTTATTGAGTTGTAATACAACATATCTGTTATAGAACAGAGCTTTCTAGGAGATTTTTGACATAAAACTGCATTTTAAGAAATTAAAATGACCGGGCTCTGTCATTTTGTTTTTAAATTTCACACCCAGTATGACTATTTTGACATGTTTTTTGAGGATTGAATTTCGTTATTCCTACACATTATGTAAGTTTACGATGCACAAACTCTTAAACGATGTTTTAGATCCTGAAAAATTAAGCAAAGATTGTGGAATTTTGAATTCCACCCTTTACTCTATATGAGCCCCCTTTTCATTTCTGGGGAACGCTATTATACCATTTGATTCCTCAAAGTTACGATTTTTGGAGCTAAGATGTCTGTTTTATTTTTTCTTTCTACTGCCATTTTGATATCTTTCAACAGAAAAAACTCTTTTTGCGCATATATTTATGATAAAGTTCTTTTAATTGGCATTAAAATGTGAAAATTGCGATTTTTTTGTTAAAATTACCTCGACCTTGAATGATTAACTCCCCTTTTTATTGCCTCAAAATCAAGTTATGTTTATCATTTTTTGCTTAACAAGTTTGGATGGAGTAATAGTTCAAAATTATACTTTGAAAAATCATTCCCAATGGCTTCTTACCAAAAAATATTTGATTAAGTAATCATGGTACATCACAAATAACAGTGCTCTGAATTCTTGCCTTTTTTCGCTAAACAGGTCATGTCCTAAAATCGTCATATTTCAGTGACAAATGCAAATATTAAAACCTTATTGACTTAACTTTGGCCACAGTACCCCCCAGCATTGATCAAAGTGTTTAGAAGTTAGAGGAATGCAAAAAGCTCTTAAATTTAGATGGTAAAAAGGTCCAATTTTGAGAAAACGAATTTTGACCTCTTCAGATAGTTGCAAATGACGTAATATTTTGTCAAAAGTTTCAAAAAGTGTAAAAAATTTAATTTTAATGATTTTATCGATTTAAAATCAATTTTTTAAATTTTTTAAAAAAAAAAAGGAAATTCCTTGTAAGTAATTCTTCTTGCATTTTTTAACTTTTGTTGAGGCTAAAATTATCATTAAGTCGGTTTTCGCGCTTTGGGTAGCAAGGATTAATTTAATTGGTCAAGTGGATGTAATTAATTATGTAAACAATGCGATAGAATGGACATAAAAAACCCTTACCCCATTTAAAACCTGCGATTTTGTAATATGGGGGTATCACACAAAGGTGATCGAAAAATCGTTTTCTCGCTGCAAATCTTTAATTTACTTTGCTCAGAGTATCGGAAATAGACATTTGCTGGTAGTAAACAGGAAATATGCCTATTTCTTCTAATTCTAAATCCCTTTTCTGGCTTGAAATCCAAACCCTTTTCACTATATGGGTAAGTTTAGTATCGAAAGAAGCCCATTTCAATATTACTTTTCTGGCGTTCGTAAAACTTCAAAGCAAAAATTCCATGCTGATAAACTTGGGAACCATTTGTTTTTCAATAGTCATGCAATTAAAAGTGAATTTTAAGTAAGAAATGGTGAGATAATGCTTAACCCTTGCCCCGATAACGGTTTTTTCATGACTTTGTCGCAGGGGACTGGTCCTTTTTGATAGCGTTTTTTTTTAGAGTCATTTTAACACATTTTCCAACCCGTTTTCTAAATTGAATAAGACAGTTTCAAAACACTTTTATAAAAAAGCAAATTAGAGACAAAAGCATTTGAATCAAGTTAATTTGCTAGTGGAGACATAGGGTCTTACAAGTCAAAATGATCAATTATGTAAAATGTTCTCCTCTTTATCGTGTCAAGTTGTTTCTTGTAAATTAAGTGATCTTCCGTTTCTGTTACTTAAATAGTAAAGTCGTCATAGCTGAATACCTACACGTGAGTGAAATTCTCGACATGGCTAAAAATGATACAAGAGACCCATTTTCCAACCCTTAACACCCATTTCAGAATGGATTTTAATAGAAGTGGGTACCCCAAGTCCATGTTGTAAAATGGACGTTTCTCCTTCCCGTTGCGGTTTCTAATACCTTTTATTGAGTTGTAATACAACATATCTGTTATAGAACAGAGCTTTCTAGGAGATTTTTGACATAAAACTGCATTTTAAGAAATTAAAATGACCGGGCTCTGTCATTTTGTTTTTAAATTTCACACCCAGTATGACTATTTTGACATGTTTTTTGAGGATTGAATTTCGTTATTCCTACACATTATGTAAGTTTACGATGCACAAACTCTTAAACGATGTTTTAGATCCTGAAAAATTAAGCAAAGATTGTGGAATTTTGAATTCCACCCTTTACTCTATATGAGCCCCCTTTTCATTTCTGGGGAACGCTATTATACCATTTGATTCCTCAAAGTTACGATTTTTGGAGCTAAGATGTCTGTTTTATTTTTTCTTTCTACTGCCATTTTGATATCTTTCAACAGAAAAAACTCTTTTTGCGCATATATTTATGATAAAGTTCTTTTAATTGGCATTAAAATGTGAAAATTGCGATTTTTTTGTTAAAATTACCTCGACCTTGAATGATTAACTCCCCTTTTTATTGCCTCAAAATCAAGTTATGTTTATCATTTTTTGCTTAACAAGTTTGGATGGAGTAATAGTTCAAAATTATACTTTGAAAAATCATTCCCAATGGCTTCTTACCAAAAAATATTTGATTAAGTAATCATGGTACATCACAAATAACAGTGCTCTGAATTCTTGCCTTTTTTCGCTAAACAGGTCATGTCCTAAAATCGTCATATTTCAGTGACAAATGCAAATATTAAAACCTTATTGACTTAACTTTGGCCACAGTACCCCCCAGCATTGATCAAAGTGTTTAGAAGTTAGAGGAATGCAAAAAGCTCTTAAATTTATGGTAAAAAGGTCCAATTTTGAGAAAACGAATTTTGACCTCTTCAGATAGTTGCAAATGACGTAATATTTTGTCAATAGTTTCAAAAAGTGTAAAAAATTTAATTTTAATGATTTTATCGATTTAAAATCAATTTTTTAAATTTTTAAAAAAATTAAAGGAAATTCCTTGTAAGTAATTCTTCTTGCATTTTTTAACTTTTGTTGAGGCTAAAATTATCATTAAGTCGGTTTTCGCGCTTTGGGTAGCAAGGATTAATTTAATTGGTCAAGTGGATGTAATTAATTATGTAAACAATGCGATAGAATGGACATAAAAAACCCTTACCCCATTTAAAACCTGCGATTTTGTAATATGGGGGTATCACACAAAGGTGATCGAAAAATCGTTTTCTCGCTGCAAATCTTTAATTTACTTTGCTCAGAGTATCGGAAATAGACATTTGCTGGTAGTAAACAGGAAATATGCCTATTTCTTCTAATTCTAAATCCCTTTTCTGGCTTGAAATCCAAACCCTTTTCACTATATGGGTAAGTTTAGTATCGAAAGAAGCCCATTTCAATATTACTTTTCTGGCGTTCGTAAAACTTCAAAGCAAAAATTCCATGCTGATAAACTTGGGAACCATTTGTTTTTCAATAGTCATGCAATTAAAAGTGAATTCTAAGTAAGAAATGGTGAGATAATGCTTAACCCTTGCCCCGATAACGGTTTTTTCATGACTTTGTCGCAGGGGACTGGTCCTTTTTGATAGCGTTTTTTTTTAGAGTCATTTTAACACATTTTCCAACCCGTTTTCTAAATTGAATAAGACAGTTTCAAAACACTTTTATAAAAAAGCAAATTAGAGACAAAAGCATTTGAATCAAGTTAATTTGCTAGTGGAGACATAGGGTCTTACAAGTCAAAATGATCAATTATGTAAAATGTTCTCCTCTTTATCGTGTCAAGTTGTTTCTTGTAAATTAAGTGATCTTCCGTTTCTGTTACTTAAATAGTAAAGTCGTCATAGCTGAATACCTACACGTGAGTGAAATTCTCGACATGGCTAAAAATGATACAAGAGACCCATTTTCCAACCCTTAACACCCATTTCAGAATGGATTTTAATAGAAGTGGGTACCCCAAGTCCATGTTGTAAAATGGACGTTTCTCCTTCCCGTTGCGGTTTCTAATACCTTTTATTGAGTTGTAATACAACATATCTGTTATAGAACAGAGCTTTCTAGGAGATTTTTGACATAAAACTGCATTTTAAGAAATTAAAATGACCGGGCTCTGTCATTTTGTTTTTAAATTTCACACCCAGTATGACTATTTTGACATGTTTTTTGAGGATTGAATTTCGTTATTCCTACACATTATGTAAGTTTACGATGCACAAACTCTTAAACGATGTTTTAGATCCTGAAAAATTAAGCAAAGATTGTGGAATTTTGAATTCCACCCTTTACTCTATATGAGCCCCCTTTTCATTTCTGGGGAACGCTATTATACCATTTGATTCCTCAAAGTTACGATTTTTGGAGCTAAGATGTCTGTTTTATTTTTTCTTTCTACTGCCATTTTGATATCTTTCAACAGAAAAAACTCTTTTTGCGCATATATTTATGATAAAGTTCTTTTAATTGGCATTAAAATGTGAAAATCGCGATTTTTTTGTTAAAATTACCTCGACCTTGAATGATTAACTCCCCTTTTTATTGCCTCAAAATCAAGTTATGTTTATCATTTTTTGCTTAACAAGTTTGGATGGAGTAATAGTTCAAAATTATACTTTGAAAAATCATTCCCAATGGCTTCTTACCAAAAAATATTTGATTAAGTAATCATGGTACATCACAAATAACAGTGCTCTGAATTCTTGCCTTTTTTCGCTAAACAGGTCATGTCCTAAAATCGTCATATTTCAGTGACAAATGCAAATATTAAAACCTTATTGACTTAACTTTGGCCACAGTACCCCCCAGCATTGATCAAAGTGTTTAGAAGTTAGAGGAATGCAAAAAGCTCTTAAATTTAGGAGTGACCTCACTGGAATTTACTTCCGGAGGTCGTTGTATGGTAAAAGTAGATCTTAACGAAAAAATAGTGCGGCTTGAAAATGGCATTTTGAAGTGGAGAACAGTGATCCACGTGCATATTTATTTGATTTTTTGCTAGTCTTGCATCTCTTCTTTAATATAAGGCTTGGTTCGATCTTTTTTGTGCACGATTTCCTTTCCGGGAGGACGGATGAGCGACGGTGGGCGTGCCCGAACTAACTGACCTCTTCATAGGTGGAAAAAAGACGGTTCCTTTACTCTGGCTTGAATAGCCCAAAAGTTAAACCTAAAAGACCCAGTTATTTTAGTCTCAAATGATAGAACAATGAATGTAGATGAAGCGCTGGTGACGTAATATAAAAACGCATTGTTATGGAATGCGCTGCAGCACCTGAAAGTTGAGCAATTTTATATAGAACACAGAAGGCCAAAAATCGGGTGGGGTCTGACCTAGATGGTAAAAAGGTCCAATTTTGAGAAAACGAATTTTGACCTCTTCAGATAGTTGCAAATGACGTAATATTTTGTCAATAGTTTCAAAAAGTGTAAAAAATTTAATTTTAATGATTTTATCGATTTAAAATCAATTTTTTAAATTTTTAAAAAAATTAAAGGAAATTCCTTGTAAGTAATTCTTCTTGCATTTTTTAACTTTTGTTGAGGCTAAAATTATCATTAAGTCGGTTTTCGCGCTTTGGGTAGCAAGGATTAATTTAATTGGTCAAGTGGATGTAATTAATTATGTAAACAATGCGATAGAATGGACATAAAAAACCCTTACCCCATTTAAAACCTGCGATTTTGTAATATGGGGGTATCACACAAAGGTGATCGAAAAATCGTTTTCTCGCTGCAAATCTTTAATTTACTTTGCTCAGAGTATCGGAAATAGACATTTGCTGGTAGTAAACAGGAAATATGCCTATTTCTTCTAATTCTAAATCCCTTTTCTGGCTTGAAATCCAAACCCTTTTCACTATATGGGTAAGTTTAGTATCGAAAGAAGCCCATTTCAATATTACTTTTCTGGCGTTCGTAAAACTTCAAAGCAAAAATTCCATGCTGATAAACTTGGGAACCATTTGTTTTTCAATAGTCATGCAATTAAAAGTGAATTCTAAGTAAGAAATGGTGAGATAATGCTTAACCCTTGCCCCGATAACGGTTTTTTCATGACTTTGTCGCAGGGGACTGGTCCTTTTTGATAGCGTTTTTTTTTTAGAGTCATTTTAACACATTTTCCAACCCGTTTTCTAAATTGAATAAGACAGTTTCAAAACACTTTTATAAAAAAGCAAATTAGAGACAAAAGCATTTGAATCAAGTTAATTTGCTAGTGGAGACATAGGGTCTTACAAGTCAAAATGATCAATTATGTAAAATGTTCTCCTCTTTATCGTGTCAAGTTGTTTCTTGTAAATTAAGTGATCTTCCGTTTCTGTTACTTAAATAGTAAAGTCGTCATAGCTGAATACCTACACGTGAGTGAAATTCTCGACATGGCTAAAAATGATACAAGAGACCCATTTTCCAACCCTTAACACCCATTTCAGAATGGATTTTAATAGAAGTGGGTACCCCAAGTCCATGTTGTAAAATGGACGTTTCTCCTTCCCGTTGCGGTTTCTAATACCTTTTATTGAGTTGTAATACAACATATCTGTTATAGAACAGAGCTTTCTAGGAGATTTTTGACATAAAACTGCATTTTAAGAAATTAAAATGACCGGGCTCTGTCATTTTGTTTTTAAATTTCACACCCAGTATGACTATTTTGACATGTTTTTTGAGGATTGAATTTCGTTATTCCTACACATTATGTAAGTTTACGATGCACAAACTCTTAAACGATGTTTTAGATCCTGAAAAATTAAGCAAAGATTGTGGAATTTTGAATTCCACCCTTTACTCTATATGAGCCCCCTTTTCATTTCTGGGGAACGCTATTATACCATTTGATTCCTCAAAGTTACGATTTTTGGAGCTAAGATGTCTGTTTTATTTTTTCTTTCTACTGCCATTTTGATATCTTTCAACAGAAAAAACTCTTTTTGCGCATATATTTATGATAAAGTTCTTTTAATTGGCATTAAAATGTGAAAATCGCGATTTTTTTGTTAAAATTACCTCGACCTTGAATGATTAACTCCCCTTTTTATTGCCTCAAAATCAAGTTATGTTTATCATTTTTTGCTTAACAAGTTTGGATGGAGTAATAGTTCAAAATTATACTTTGAAAAATCATTCCCAATGGCTTCTTACCAAAAAATATTTGATTAAGTAATCATGGTACATCACAAATAACAGTGCTCTGAATTCTTGCCTTTTTTCGCTAAACAGGTCATGTCCTAAAATCGTCATATTTCAGTGACAAATGCAAATATTAAAACCTTATTGACTTAACTTTGGCCACAGTACCCCCCAGCATTGATCAAAGTGTTTAGAAGTTAGAGGAATGCAAAAAGCTCTTAAATTTAGGAGTGACCTCACTGGAATTTACTTCCGGAGGTCGTTGTATGGTAAAAGTAGATCTTAACGAAAAAATAGTGCGGCTTGAAAATGGCATTTTGAAGTGGAGAACAGTGATCCACGTGCATATTTATTTGATTTTTTGCTAGTCTTGCATCTCTTCTTTAATATAAGGCTTGGTTCGATCTTTTTTGTGCACGATTTCCTTTCCGGGAGGACGGATGAGCGACGGTGGGCGTGCCCGAACTAACTGACCTCTTCATAGGTGGAAAAAAGACGGTTCCTTTACTCTGGCTTGAATAGCCCAAAAGTTAAACCTAAAAGACCCAGTTATTTTAGTCTCAAATGATAGAACAATGAATGTAGATGAAGCGCTGGTGACGTAATATAAAAACGCATTGTTATGGAATGCGCTGCAGCACCTAAAAGTTGAGCAATTTTATATAGAACAAAGAAGGCCAAAAATCGGGTGGGGTCTGACCTAGATGGTAAAAAGGTCCAATTTTGAGAAAACGAATTTTGACCTCTTCAGATAGTTGCAAATGACGTAATATTTTGTCAATAGTTTCAAAAAGTGTAAAAAATTTAATTTTAATGATTTTATCGATTTAAAATCAATTTTTTAAATTTTTAAAAAAATTAAAGGAAATTCCTTGTAAGTAATTCTTCTTGCATTTTTTAACTTTTGTTGAGGCTAAAATTATCATTAAGTCGGTTTTCGCGCTTTGGGTAGCAAGGATTAATTTAATTGGTCAAGTGGATGTAATTAATTATGTAAACAATGCGATAGAATGGACATAAAAAACCCTTACCCCATTTAAAACCTGCGATTTTGTAATATGGGGGTATCACACAAAGGTGATCGAAAAATCGTTTTCTCGCTGCAAATCTTTAATTTACTTTGCTCAGAGTATCGGAAATAGACATTTGCTGGTAGTAAACAGGAAATATGCCTATTTCTTCTAATTCTAAATCCCTTTTCTGGCTTGAAATCCAAACCCTTTTCACTATATGGGTAAGTTTAGTATCGAAAGAAGCCCATTTCAATATTACTTTTCTGGCGTTCGTAAAACTTCAAAGCAAAAATTCCATGCTGATAAACTTGGGAACCATTTGTTTTTCAATAGTCATGCAATTAAAAGTGAATTTTAAGTAAGAAATGGTGAGATAATGCTTAACCCTTGCCCCGATAACGGTTTTTTCATGACTTTGTCGCAGGGGACTGGTCCTTTTTGATAGCGTTTTTTTTTAGAGTCATTTTAACACATTTTCCAACCCGTTTTCTAAATTGAATAAGACAGTTTCAAAACACTTTTATAAAAAAGCAAATTAGAGACAAAAGCATTTGAATCAAGTTAATTTGCTAGTGGAGACATAGGGTCTTACAAGTCAAAATGATCAATTATGTAAAATGTTCTCCTCTTTATCGTGTCAAGTTGTTTCTTGTAAATTAAGTGATCTTCCGTTTCTGTTACTTAAATAGTAAAGTCGTCATAGCTGAATACCTACACGTGAGTGAAATTCTCGACATGGCTAAAAATGATACAAGAGACCCATTTTCCAACCCTTAACACCCATTTCAGAATGGATTTTAATAGAAGTGGGTACCCCAAGTCCATGTTGTAAAATGGACGTTTCTCCTTCCCGTTGCGGTTTCTAATACCTTTTATTGAGTTGTAATACAACATATCTGTTATAGAACAGAGCTTTCTAGGAGATTTTTGACATAAAACTGCATTTTAAGAAATTAAAATGACCGGGCTCTGTCATTTTGTTTTTAAATTTCACACCCAGTATGACTATTTTGACATGTTTTTTGAGGATTGAATTTCGTTATTCCTACACATTATGTAAGTTTACGATGCACAAACTCTTAAACGATGTTTTAGATCCTGAAAAATTAAGCAAAGATTGTGGAATTTTGAATTCCACCCTTTACTCTATATGAGCCCCCTTTTCATTTCTGGGGAACGCTATTATACCATTTGATTCCTCAAAGTTACGATTTTTGGAGCTAAGATGTCTGTTTTATTTTTTCTTTCTACTGCCATTTTGATATCTTTCAACAGAAAAAACTCTTTTTGCGCATATATTTATGATAAAGTTCTTTTAATTGGCATTAAAATGTGAAAATTGCGATTTTTTTGTTAAAATTACCTCGACCTTGAATGATTAACTCCCCTTTTTATTGCCTCAAAATCAAGTTATGTTTATCATTTTTTGCTTAACAAGTTTGGATGGAGTAATAGTTCAAAATTATACTTTGAAAAATCATTCCCAATGGCTTCTTACCAAAAAATATTTGATTAAGTAATCATGGTACATCACAAATAACAGTGCTCTGAATTCTTGCCTTTTTTCGCTAAACAGGTCATGTCCTAAAATCGTCATATTTCAGTGACAAATGCAAATATTAAAACCTTATTGACTTAACTTTGGCCACAGTACCCCCCAGCATTGATCAAAGTGTTTAGAAGTTAGAGGAATGCAAAAAGCTCTTAAATTTAGGAGTGACCTCACTGGAATTTACTTCCGGAGGTCGTTGTATGGTAAAAGTAGATCTTAACGAAAAAATAGTGCGGCTTGAAAATGGCATTTTGAAGTGGAGAACAGTGATCCACGTGCATATTTATTTGATTTTTTGCTAGTCTTGCATCTCTTCTTTAATATAAGGCTTGGTTCGATCTTTTTTGTGCACGATTTCCTTTCCGGGAGGACGGATGAGCGACGGTGGGCGTGCCCGAACTAACTGACCTCTTCATAGGTGGAAAAAAGACGGTTCCTTTACTCTGGCTTGAATAGCCCAAAAGTTAAACCTAAAAGACCCAGTTATTTTAGTCTCAAATGATAGAACAATGAATGTAGATGAAGCGCTGGTGACGTAATATAAAAACGCATTGTTATGGAATGCGCTGCAGCACCTGAAAGTTGAGCAATTTTATATAGAACAAAGAAGGCCAAAAATCGGGTGGGGTCTGACCTAAACATAACTTATTCAATTCGTCCCACTGACCTTTCGTACTATCCTGACGGTTAACGTTCAACGATTGAGCCAATAACACAGCTAATATAATAATGAGAATGACTAGAATTATCACAGCTATGGTTAAAATAATGGCGAGTGGTCGGGACACCTTCTTGAACCAGCTTTCCCTGAAAGTATATCAAAATATCATCAGTGATAAAACAATAAAGTAACAGAACTCCGTTAAATAAACATTTAAAAAAGAGATTGGTTCTAGTAAAGGACAAACAGAGGTAGCGTTATAAAAATTCTTTCACGAGAAGAAAGATTTATTATTCTAAATTCAGAAAATTATTATAATTTGAAAAGTTTTAATTCTAGTTAGTCTGGTAATGGTACTCTAAAATCTGTAATTCTCAATAAAAACCCTACATTCTAAGTTCTCATTTGAATCAACTCGGTGAGACGATTCGAAAAAGTACCCACAATTTAGGGTTTGTGCTGAAATTATAAATCATTCTTTCCTATTATTTGTCTTTCACCAATGGGTTGATAATCGTAGACCTATGTGAGATAGCTGCTGGAGGCTAGGAAAGAATGTGGTGGTTGTATGGGTGAGATAAATACCAGGAAGCCATTGTTAGGTGCTCCAGCCGCCGCAATATAACTTACAAAAATGTTGAAAGCGGCGTTAAATTCAATACCCTAATATATCAACAGCATAAAATTATCTCTGAATATATGGAACCTAGGGCCATCCGCACCATGAAGTTTACATATTTCATTTCAGAATAATTGAATCACGTCAGAAGGTGCAATTTTATGCTGGATAGGTTTCTGGTGAGAATTTTAGTCCAAATGAACCGTATACTATCTATAGATATTTCCCTTTTATCTGACTAAATTTTGTAAATTGCTGCTTCCAACTTGAGATTTAAGGACAGATCTAACAAAGGTATTTAAAAAGCACCTTTTATCTAGATTTTTGGATTTTAAATACCCTTGATTCTCCAGCTTTACTGGTAGAAGGCTAATAAGCTTCTGCACGATGTATTTCTACCACTTCTTAACCAAAACCACGTATATATTCAGGTCCCTTTGAAACTGTCACTTGATAATTCCAACGTTTTCACACGTGCGCAAGGTACAAACTGTGAGCAGTGTAGACAAAGACATAAGGCAATAAAAATATATGCTGACCACCAAAGACGCGATTAAGACCTTACCTACCAATACAGCGCATAGTGAAGACTCTGGTCAGTCTGTTGGGCTGCATAGGCTGGCTTGGGGCTTTCCTTGGATCACTTGTGAAATTATTGGAAATGTCAAGCACAGGTTTATATTCTTTTCCGAATTAGAAATGATCAATTTGAAATACGAAGAAAGGCGTCTTGTGGATGTTTGCTCATAACGTTGTTAACGGATAGATATAGGTACAAAACCCAGTGAATTCTCTTCAAAAAGGTCGTTAAATTATATAGACCACTAATTTCGAAAAAGGGAATTCTACTATAGTACACACAGGGTAAGGCACCTTCACATTTTTTTCGGTTTGTATGAGGTACCACAAGGACAATCGTTTAGTAGGGAAATTACCTTGTCCACCTGATTTTGGTGGTTTCGGCGCGATTTCGATATTAGTTCTATATGTTAGATATTATACTGGTTTTATAAATATGCAAATGAAGTAGAAGCCTATTACTCATAGCGACGGCTAAATCTGTTATAAAGAGAATGTCTCATTTGGACTAATTAAATATCGCATCTTTAATCTGGCCATTTATTACAGATAAAAACTCGACAAATGTATGATTTTTCTGTAAATGGATAGCTTGTTTGATAAATTCTGTACTCCAGGGTCTCTCATTCAACATCCGCTATATCACATACCTAACAAACAAATGATGAGGAAGCTGTGAATTAAGACTGACAATATTATTGTGGTTGCTGGCGGTTTGACAAGTCACCTAGAAACCTGCATTACTGACAGACAAACAATACGGTAGAAAAACAAAATTCACGTATCCGTTGTCTGAGGATATACGCATGAAACACAGCAGGGCACAAACAAAAGTTTGTTACTTAAGTGTTGATGCAAAGAATAATCGTTAATCGTATTTAAGATGCTTGATAAAACCGATGCCAATTTATGTGCTATTCAGGTTAGAATAGCCACCTGTTGATGGTGTGATGAATTTCTAGAAAAATTTGACATCGGTCGAGCGAAAAGGGAGCATCGGAATAGTGTATGAAGTCCCAACACTAGTCACTCTGTGCGGTCTGCGAAGGCTGTCTAAAAGTTAAAACCATCGTGAAATTGACACTCATTCCGATCAAAATCATTCTTAATCATTCACTCAGCGCTCCGTTCATTCATTCCAAACACTCACTTAAATCAATCAAAAACGCCCCGAAATCATTAAAAAACATTTAAAAATCGTTCAAGACTTTCAGCAATGAATTCAAATCGATCTATTTATTCTACGATTTCATAAGCTGATGTGGACTCTCAAGCGCCTGATTAGTCCACAAAGATGCACAAACAATGGAGTTCGTTTATTTTGTTAAAAGGAGGTAATTAATATCCCTAATTTTGTTCAAGCTGAACAAAATTAGGAATATTGGATTACCTCCCTTTAATATCATTCAAAACTCCACACACTCATTCAATTTCATTCCTAAATCATTCCAAAATTATTCACCTTGTCAATTTCACGATGTTGTTAACTGTAGTCGATACTTTTCGCACTTGGTTGATTTTCGAATCTATTTCGATCATTCTATCGCCATTTATAGGAATTTTTGTAATCCGACACCCTGTGAACACCTCCTGGTACCTAAGCATTTTAAAAATGTTTATTTTACAGGGTTCCCAAATAACCCCATTTCGCGTGATGGGTCACAAGTTCTATCAAGACAATTCATTCAACATTATCACATACCTAAAACATACCTAACAAACAAATGATGAGGAAGCTGTGAATTATGACTGACAATATTATTGTAGTTACTGGCGGGTTGACAAGTCACCTAGAAACCTGTATTACTAACAGACAAACAAACCGTTACATTGTTATATCACGAACTACACGTATCCATTGTCAAAAGGTACAAATATAATATACTGTTCACAAAAAGTAGAGGATATTGTTAGTTTGATTTGTGGTATTCTGGTCAGCTTGGGCATCTATTTATCTTCACGGCCCCGTTTTTGAATCAGCAACACGTAAAGCAATTGTTTGATATCGTGACAATATCTGACTGTGAGATACAGGGTTTGACAGCAGTCTGGACTCACGTTCTTCTTGTTTCCAGCATACCATTGACTCACTTACGATGAGCTTTCATTAGACCTCACATTAACAACAAATTGTGATGAAAATACATGATAGAGATAAACACCAAATTATATTTCTCGAAGTTATGCTCAACTAAAGTAAGAATTTCCACAATAACATCCGCCATGTTAAAATAATCGCTATACCCCTCTCTTCTTAAATGCTGTATTTGCATGACATCTGAAGAAGAAAAGGGAATTCCATAACTACCATATTACCATAAGACAACTGCTAGATGGCCAATAATAAGTTAAATTGTCCTAAATTGTTTGCAACCACAATAATCTTATGGATTAACAGATTACCCCCTTCTTTTTGTGAACAGTATATATACCAGAGCACAAACAACATTTAGATAAAAACAATTATCATTTATTGTATTTAAGATGTTTGATAAAAACCGATGCCATGATATGTGTTGACCATATCATATTAACCCCTTGTTGATGTTGTGATTAATTTCTAGAACAAAATGTGACTCCGGTCGGGCGAAAAGGGAACCATCGGGGTAGTGCGTAAAATGTCAACACTAGACAGTCTGCGCGGTTTTCGCAGGATGACTAATTCGATACAGTTCATCACGTCGTAAAATTGACGCTTGTCTCAATCAAAATGTTTAATAATCAATCGCTCAGCGCTCCATTCATTCATTCTAAACACTTACTCCAACTATTCTTAAAAGCTTCAAAAATACTTAAAAACGCTTAAAAATTACCCTAATGACCTATTTTGCATTCTAATTGATCAAATAATTTGTTATTTTTTTATTTGGCTACCTATTAATTTTTTGAGCATCTGAATGGTATGTGAAGACAAACAAATTGGAAAGTGCGAAGATTTTTAAAGGGAGGTAATAGATATCGCTAATTTCGTCCATTTTTGACGGCATTAGCTATTGTTCGAATCTGTGTTGATCAGTCTATCTTGAGGCATGCGCACTTTTGAAATTCGACACCAGCCCTGCGTTCAGGATCAAAAAACGGTGCAAACATTTTTCCAATTATAGCCCGCTTTGCACGTAGACTTGCGTGCAAAGCGGGGTATAATTGGAAAACTGGTCGCACTGTTTTGTGACCCTGAACGCAGGGCCGGTATAATTGGGAAACTGTTCGCACTGTTTTGTGATCCTGAACGCAGGGCCGGTTCACCCCTTCTGGAACCAAACCCTTTTTGAAATATTTATTTTACGGCGTTCACAGATGACGCTTTTTTCGCGTGATTGATCAAAAATCCTTTCTAGTCAATTCATTCACTATCCGCTATATCATATACCTAACAATCAAATGATGAGGAAGCTGTGAATTATGACTGACAATATTATTGTAGTTACTGGCGGGTTGACAAGTCACCTAGAAACCTGTATTACTCCCAGCAAAACAAGCCGTTACATTGTAATATCACAAACTACACATATTCATTGTCTAAGAATACCTATGTGATATAGTGTAAGACATACAAAACATTGTAACTACAGTTTTAATGTTATAATTCGCGTATATAAATGATGTTTGATACATCTTTGGTCATACTGTGTGTTGTACTAATCAGCAGTGCCACCTGTGTTCAAGCTATGGCAATATGACTGAACTACTTTTCAGAGTGACGATCGATCAATTAATATGGATATATCATGTTGTGTCCTCCAACCGAAAGATTCTCATCCGAGTTTCAAACATTGGTGTTATAGATAAAAGGAATTATTGCTGTTCGTAGATATTTTTAGTTTTTAATATCACATGATACTCCCACAACTTTTTGGCAAGACACTTTTTTGGTTTGGTCAGTCTTGCTCCTTTATGCAATCTTCACTTATCGTACCAACAAGAATGTCCATTTCTACATTGCAAATTAACAAAAAAAAAAAAAAAAAAAAAAAAAACACACACACACACACACACACACACACACACACACACAAAGAAAATGCTATGGATAGCTATTATTTTACATAAAGCCAGTGTGGACTCTTAAATGGTCTGATCTTAACCTCACATGTAGGTGCATGACACCTTAGAGTTCCATAACCCCTTTCTATTCCATTTATTATAAATTAAGTACTCGTATAAATTATTCGTCGCGCTTTTTTGTTTAAAATGTAAAATAAGTAAAAAATGGCTTTCCAGGTACAAGTACACGGAACAAGCCCAATGAAGTTTTAAAGTTGATGTTGTTTTTCTAGGAGGATAGCGGGTATTTAAATCAAAATTGTTTGATCGTCTAATACGAGTAAAAACCGTCGGCGGGCAAGCATAATGGCTTATCTTCAGGTCAAAATATCTGGGCCCGAGGTTACAAAATTTTTCTCAACTCGATTCAAAGTTTTCTCAAATTTCAATTTTAGATTAAAGCCCCGTTATTCTGTTTAAATACTCATTTTAATGTATTAACATAAAGGATAATATTAATAAGTTGTTATAAATAACAACTTATTAATATTATCTTTTATTTTCAACATTTATTTAAATTTAAAATTTGAGAAAATTTTCAGTTGAGCCAGAGAAAACTTTTATAATCTCGGGCCCTGGTCACTAAATATACAACTGACAATATGATGCAGTTTTATTGAATTTTTGTCAAAAGTACAAAAGGGCTGCCCGGACCATCCACCTGCCTCCTGATCCGTACATGCAATTAAATAAAGCCGATGGTTTTACCAAACCACCTCGAATTCACCTTTGTTATATAGTAAAGATCATCGTTAAATTGACATTATGGTTGATTTTGTAATGATTTTGGAATGAATTTGAATGAGTGTGTAGAGCACGTTATGAGTGAAATAAGAGGGAGGCAATCCAATATCGCAAATTTTCATCAGAAAATTGGCGATATTTATTACCTCCCTTTAACAAAATATGCATAAAAGTTCTGTTAATGGCTTCCTATTTTTCTCAGAACCAATCAGATGCTTACAATTTCAATTATGACAGTGAAATCGAGATTTTTTCCATTTATATTTATTTTGAATGTAGCTGTTGATCGTATGCTTTTTAGTCATTTGGAACGTTTTTGATCGATTTGAGTGAATGTTTGGAATAATAATAATAATAATAATAATAATATCTTTATTTCATGAAGGTAGAACATTAAGACATTTTTCAAATGAAAATAACATGAAAATAGTCTTTTTTACAAAGTTGCCTTCGTTATCAATGAAAAGAAAAAAAAAATTAATGAAAAGTTTAAAAATGGTAATGGTGAAAAAAAAAAAAACACACACACAAATGCTTCTATTCAGGGCTCGTGTTTGACCCTTAAACCAGGGTTTTGACCCCAAAAAATCTGAAAATATCTCTATTTGACCCCTAGAAATTTCTCCCAAGGGGGTCATGTTGACCCCCTTGAGAGAAATTACCAAAGGTCAAAACATGGTTTATACCTAAGATTTTTACATATCAACTACTTATTTCATATTATTACAAAAAAAAAAAAAAAAAAAAAAAGGTTAAGTGACTCTTAAATATATGCAAAATTCTACTTATTATTTGCTTTTTCTGCCATTTTGACCCCTTTAAATTCAGATTTGACCCCCAGTATTTCTAAGGTGAGAAGTCGATGACTCCCCAATAACAAGCAATAACACGAGCCCTGCTATAGTATATGAATAGCAAAACAAATTATGATAACAATACGATGAATCACAGGAAATTAGTTAGGGAATAGGAAAATCTCGGACAGAAACAGCTCTTTTTTTTTTAACATGCTTATATGTTTTGTGAATGGACTTTAGAATTTCGTAATAGCAAATGTTGTTTAAGCTGATTTTTGAAACTAGTTAAAGAATTTGCGTCTCGAATAGAAATAGGAATTTCGTTCCACACGATCATACTGAAGTATGAAAATGCATTTTTCTTGTACAATGTATTGAATTTCGAGTTGGTAATATCATGATGAGCAGAAGACCGTAAATTGTAGTTAGCGTTTTTACAGAATGTAATAATGTCCTTCATATATCCAGGTGTAAGATTATTAAGACATTTAAATATCAAAACACAGGTGTGATAATTACACCTATTATCGAAAGTCAACCATTTAAGTGGTCCAAAAAGATATGTTGATGATGTTCTAGTTGAAGCACCTAGTATAACTCGGGCTGCCCTTTTCTGAAGTACAGACAATTTGGAAGTTCTATATTTAGCACCCTTTCACCAAATTGTACAGCAATAGTCAAAGATAGGTAGAATGTAAGCATTATAAAATAACTGTTTCATTTCAAACGTAAGATAAGTCGAAATTCTTTTAAGTAAGGAAATTTTGCTGGCAATTTTAGAACATGTTTTTTCAATATGTACATTCCAGGACAAATGTTTGTCTACGTGAACGCCTAAAATTTTATGAGACTCAACAATTTCGATACAAGTATCATTTATTTTTATATCTATGCTCAAATTTTTAACTTTTGTTTTTGGTCCAATAAGCATACATTTTGTTTTATTTGGATTTACAAGCATATTGTTATTCGAACACCAACTATGTATAGAATTTAAACTTTTCTGTAAACTTAACTTTATTTCATTAGGGTCGTACCCGGATTTACATAGCGTCGAGTCATCTGCATAAAGGTCTAAATTTGAAGCATCAACGTGCAAAGTCATATCATTTATGTAGATTAAAAACAAGAGAGGCCCTAAAATAGAGCCCTGTGGGACACCACAAGATACAGTTTTTGGAGATGAGTAGGTATTATCATATCTCATGTATTGTGTCCTGTTCGACAAGTATGATTCAAAAAAAGCTAAAGATTTCTCTGAGAAATTATGTAATTTGAGTTTATACAATAAAATCTTATGCTCTACTAAATCAAACGCCTTTTTTAAATCAACGAAAATTGAACCAATAATCTTTCCGGAATCAATTTCTTTTGACCATTCATCAATAAGCCGAAGAAGGGCTGTTTGACAAGAGTGTTTTTCTCTAAATCCTGACTGGTGATTCGATAATACACCATTTTTATCCAAAAATGAAACCAATTGTTTATGCACATGACGTTCAAAGATTTTTGAAAGAGTCGGCAATATTGATATCGGCCGATAATTATTGGGATCTTCTTTTTCTGCGCCTTTAAATAATGGTAGAACACATGCTTCTTTTAATGCATTTGGTATTATTCCCTTTGCAATGCTGTTATTAATTATAGAAGTTACTGGTAGGACAATGAATGAGTGGATGGAGCGCTTAGTGAGTATTTTAGAATGGTTTTGACTGAGATGAATGCCAATTTCACGATGTAATTAACTGTATATAGAGTTAATTACATCGTGAAATTGACATTCATCTATATATAGTTGATGGCCTTGTGTCGGCCTTTGTGTTCCGCAGGCGTTTGAGATATGATCAATAATTATTTTATAATTGACTTATTATCACAATTTATTAACTATTCGTCCACAACTTTTAATAAGTCAAGCTTAGGCAAAAAGAGAGGATCTTGACATATCGTCAAGAACTGGGCATCAAGTCTAAGTAGTAATACATCATGTAGATGGATTGATTGAATGTAGTTTAACGCCGATTTTAACGCCGGGTCACATATTATACTCATATTGCAAAAATACGTTTGTCTTCACATAAATTAAAAGTCGAAACCGGTCGCTATCCAGGTCATAATTTACAATATGGACATAGACAATGTAAATAGTGTGCCATTTTACGCTTGGTTGTCCTGCTTTCGAAATATATTAAACCATATTTTAAAATTAGTCCTAGCGTGTTACAATTTACAACTCTGACTTGAACCCCATGTGAACAAATATATAAGATGCAGTCATACTTTAAATAGAATATCACATTTGTGCTCATAAATTACAAACAATATCAAAGTCGTCATCTGAAACAGAAAAAAACTCGACAAATCCTCGTCTTAATCTGTTAATAGATTTGCCATTTTGGTATATAAATCTGGTATTCAACGACAACACATTCAATATCCTCTATATATTATATTCCGTATTCTTACAGATGTAAAACTTTTATGGACGAGTTTGAAGTGGCATAGAAAAAAAAGAAAAGAAAAGAAACAAGCATGATATAAATAAGTCGTAAATGTCAGTGACTTCAGGGAAAAAGAAAAGAGCGACTGTACATCACTTTTTTCTCGATCTGTCAAAATTTTACACGTGTTTACAATGGGATAATTTGTTGGTGGTTTCTCTGTGGGAATTTTACAACAATCCCTCTTGGCAAAGATTTTTTTTCTCTCTAGAACTTTTATCTTAGTCTACAGTAAGAAGCATCATAAAATTGACATTAACCTCGAACAAAACCACTCTAACTCCCTCGATTATCGCTTCATTCCATACTCTCACTCACTCACTCACTCACTCACTCTCTCAATCACTCACTCACTCATTCACTCAAAGCATTAAAAAAAAAGCTACAAAATCGTTTAAAGTCACTTCGAATTCGTTCAAAACGATCAACGTTTTCATTGGCTGGTGTGAGTGTTAAAGCACCTGATTGGTCAGTTAAGACCCAGACACAAAAAAGCCGTAAAGGGCGATAATGAAATATCGATAATTGGACGAAATTAGAAATGTTGTATTACTTCTCTATAAAATTCATCCAAAACCCGCCCTCCCACATATTCCATTTCATTCCGAAAAGAATGGAAAAAAAAAACCAACAAAAAATACATTCACTTTGTCAACTTCAAAAAAAATTAATTTCCAATTGTGGTTTCCGGTTAGTCCACGTAGAGAGTATAAAGTGAACTGCAGTTGATAACATCTTGAAATTGACAAGGTGATTAATTTTGGATTAAATTTGGAATGAAATGGAAAAAGTGCGATAAGTGAGTTTTGAATTCAATTGGTTTATACAACATCACTATTTCGTCCACATTGGACGAAAATTGCGATATTTTTACATCCTCCTTTCTAACAAAATACGTACTTTCCTGTTTGTGTGTCTTCAGGGACGAATTAGACAACTTAAAGGCTACACAAGATGATAAAATAGAGCATTGAATTAATCGACAGGAATGGAATGCTGATCGCTTTAACCTATTTCGAAGCGATTAACAACAGCAATAACAACAACAAGAACAACAACAACAAAAACTCTACCATACTGGATTGCGATCAACTCCAATGGAGATACATTTACATTGTACAAAGCTTTACAATATATATAAGATTTCCATTCTAAACGCCAAGGGTGCAGGAGACGGATTGTATTTCCTATTTGGATATATAACTAACGCATTCCACGGTGAGCGCCAAGAATCACACACAAAGAAAAATACTTGCAATCAGTCCATGGTTCGAACCCGGGTAGGAGCTGACGCTGGTACTCTACTGACTGTGCTAACCGGAACGCTTACATGTATATTCTCAAGTCGGAGGTGGGTGATTGGTTCGACCCGCGAAAAACCGAAAATGCAAGCTACCGATACCGAGAAGGTCGCAAGCACTCGCTATGTCGAAGAAAATTAATTTAAATTCGCTCTCATACATCCAATGCTCAGTGTGAAACAGTTGTAACTGCCTATAGATATATGGGCAGTAGCAACTGTTTCACTCCAAGCCATCGATATGCGGTGCTTCTGTATGACATTGAAATAATTGCAGAAACCCTTCAAGTATTACATTATGTGAACTGACATTCGTGATTGACATTTGATTAACTTTCAATTTCTGTTAGGCAATTTACATCTCCATAAAACGAAAAATCTCCATTTTCGAATTGAAAAATCTTATCTTTTAAGATGAATTATTAATATGGTTATTTGATAAATCCTTTCCCTACAGTCCACAGTATAATCTGTAAACATAACTTAGACAGACAGTATAGACAAAGATCATCCTGGACAGACGTGCAGTCTGACCTTAGTCTACATTGTCTGAATTCTACTAAAATATTATTGGGAAACACTTAGCCAGACTAATTAGAATATGGCTATGATTGTTAATTTGTTTAAAAAACGAATTCAGAAGGTAAAGGGTTAAGACTACACAAAATGTATTTACAGATATAAACAAGTTATAAATGTCTGTCATCTTGTTTTGTCCTGCATAAGATGATGGATCGTCTTATTTCAGCTGCAAATGATTTGTGTAAAGGTCATGTAGATCAACAACAAATATTATCACATTCCATATATTGAATTTGAGTTCAATTTAACAACAGAAATACAATTTATGTAAGCTTAAGTTCCTGATTGAAATGTCACCGAATTGTCATTGTGCGCACATATATCATATTTGGCGTCCTATTATGGCAGATGTCCACAAATGCTAGTATCATGTTTTGAAAATCTAGTTAGCTGTTACTATTATAAAAAGTAATGCATAAATTAGCTCAATTTATTTATTCCAAAGCTTGTCTACGCAACCAATTGTATATTTTAATACGGCATTTGATTATGCTTCGATAAATTTTATACATTGATTTAAAGTGCTTTTGGTGTGCAAATCAGAATTCAAACTTACCCCGGGCGTATTTGCTGCCCACTACCTAAGAAATTTATAGACCATTCGTAATCATATAATGAACGAAGAGATAAGCTCAATGGGTTGCATGTTACGATTTTCAATTGCGCTATTCTACAATTACCTTTTTAAAAACACGTCAAAGACAAAGACGGATTGTTCAAAGACGAAGATGTGTCGCAAACTGAATTCTTTGACTGCGGCATCTTTTGAACTCAAAACACATTTTTTTTTCTACAAACCTCTAAAAAGTGTTTTAGAAAAATTCCAATATGACTGAACTTTGTAGCTGTCATTTTTGATAAATCTTCCAAGTATTCAGTTGCTCAATAGCTACGAAGCTCAATGGCGCCGAATTTCTCAACAAGTCGAACTTTTGACTTTTAAAAAAGATATTTTCCATTACGCACAATGTAAGGTTCGGCGAAAAACCGGCGATTGTCGGTCGAATTATATTTGACGAAAACAATGTGTTTTGTAGGACAGCAGCCACTGTTATTTTTCATAAATTTCTACATTTTTTACTTTGAAAAATTGGCCTATCACATTGAAGACCTCGAAAGTGGTAACATCCAAAAGTTCTCGTCACAGACAATAATCATATTAAATATGAAGACCCTACCTCTTTCCTACCATACGTTGTTGTCGCTCTTAACGATTTCTGTGTAAAACGGACAGACAAAGAGGATAAAAACAATATGCTCACGGCTTATAGATGCGGGGTGGGGGCGTTAAGGTAGACATCTAAATATTCTAACAAAACAGAACAGAACGAGAAAAAAATGCAAGTAGTGCTGATGAGTTTATTCAACTAATAGCCCGCCCACGAACCATTATCTGGTTAGTACTAATCATGATTGTCTGGTCAGAGGAAACAATAATTGTATCTGATATCAAACAATTGTTTCTGATGCATGTAATCCTGTACAAGGATATTCCAGACTCATGGATCATGGCTGGTCATTATCTTCAATTACCGGTAAAGTGGGGTAAATGACGGTGATTTGGGGTAATTAGTCGGAATACTTCCCTGTCTGCAATTAATGATAATAATGACAGGATAACACACATATCAGACAGAACCGAACCCTACCACCCACACTGTCGGACAAAATATATTAAACATACCTATTTTGAGAAAATACATCTCTGCTTTTCGGACACAGTTTTTACTTACAGAGTATCCGACCAAATTGTTACTATCATACTTTGCTTATCACTTAAATACAAAGGTTGATCTAGAATATCTGTAAAGGGGGGGGGGGAATTAATATACAATTCTGTCATGGTTTTACGGAACCATGTCAGAATTGTATTGTGAGTAAAAATTGTGATTCAATACTATCTGAAGCAAGTCCGTAGGACCTTCTGGTAAACAACATCAGAAAGAAAAAAAGGTGAAGGCTGTTTTAAACAGTTTTCATTCTGAATTTTATCGCTAAAGGTACATAGGGCTAATAAAATAGTCTGGTAACGGGTAAACGATTCAGATCAAAACATGGCTTAAATCTGCCCCATCTAAGCTACTCGCCGATACTGGTAGTATCGATAGATTTGGGATGGCTCGCCAGTCAAGACTTAAATAGGTGTGGCTTATTGCCCTTTTGAAAAAGTGATATTTTTCTAGGAGTAATTTATTGATAGTAAAGACAATCGATGAACTTATTAACCTTTCAAACTTGAAAAACGCCTTATTATATGCTATTTACATGTTATATTTTTTCTGTTGTTGTTCCGACCATACCGCATTTTCTACCTTCTTTGATCTAAATAAAATTACACAGTTCTCTGGTTATGTAGCGGAATCCGTATTTATATATAAATATGATCATTGACGTCATTGGTGCCTCATCTTCATACATAGATCTTTCTTTTCAGACAAAACGTTCGAGGTTAAATAGGGTTGAAGTTTTGGGCTTTCCAAGCTAGAGAGGATACGTCGTCTTTTTTTCCACCCATGGAGAGGAAAGTTAGTAAGGGTACGCCCTTCGCCTATAATCCGTATGTTGTATTATAAAGCCATATATGATTCTTACCTATATAAAATCTCCTCCTGTCCCGATCCATCTACTGGTCTTGGTTTATTCCGCATTTTGATCACAGTTTTTAAATCACAGTCCAAGACTTATTGTTCTTTCACCGTATCAACCTAATATTCTTTCAGTTAGGGTTTTTGAACGTCACATTTATCACAAACGTACAAATAGCCTTTAATTGATAGCTGAAATTATTTTATTATCTTAAACAACAAACACTCACAATACTTCTCTTTGAACTCAACCAAAAAAAAAAGAAATCTTTCTTTTATTCTTTTCGGTGATTTATCAAGGAATAACGGCACATTATTACTACTTTATTTCACCGGAAAACGAGTGAAATTATAAAAACAATACCCAGTTTTCGTTGATTCCACTCTATTTTTGACGTTAACTGAGCGGAGATCCAAAAAAACAATCTTAGCGACGTCATGACGACGTTGTCTAGTAATCACGTGCAAAATGAGACGCTTTAAATTTTTCTTATTCCGCACCATTTTTATCTTTAAGGATATTCGTTGTTTTTCGAGTAAGATCGATTAATATTTCATTTCATGAACAACAATAGTTATATTTTCACCCGTGGCTCTGCCACTCGTGAAAATATAGCTGTTGTTGTTTACTAAATCGATCTAACACTGAAACAAGCGATTATCCTCTATTTATAGGAAATAGTTTTACCCCCTTCTTAATTGTTAATTTCCCTTTGGATGCATATTTTTCCAAATGGAGCTATCTAGTATAAAAAATAATTTCAACTCTTTTTTGAACTAGTTAGACTATTATTTAGACAATGCATAATATAATATCCCTATCATTCCATGTCAATCTATAACCCACGAATACGTAGGACCCTTTTCCCCCTCTCCCAAAATTAATAAAATAAAATAAATAATTATAAAAAAATAGATAATTACATAAATAATGAAATATAAATAAATAAATAAATAAAATATTCACGAATTCTTTATATTGCTGCATGTTTCTCGAGTTCGTAATTGATCTGTATCAAGATAGTCAGCACTTCGGATTTCTTACAAAAGTTTTTGTCTGTAAAACATTTTGGCCTCGAATTATTTCTGATTTACAAAAATGTATTTAAATAAGTGCGAACTGCGAATAAGTGAAGCAGTTCAAGAATCATCTATATTTGTGGCCCGTCACGCGAAAAGGGACCATCTGGGTAGTGCGTAAAGTGTCCACTCTAGACAGCATGAGCGTACTGCGCAGAATGACTTAGGTCGAAGCTTTTCGAGTTTTGCTCATTTTCTTAATCAAAAATGATCAATTTTGCTTTCCGGAAAAGATTTTTTTTTGAAATTCGACCTCTAGTTGGCCTGTACTAGAACCAATTTTGCACATTTGTTTTGCATAATTTCCAGATGATCTCTTTTCGCGTGACGGGTCACATATGTATCAGTCATGGATATTCGTTGGATTAGGATTCGATCCTAGCATTTTCTATGCTTCCAACATTGTTTTCAACATTACTTGCGATGATTAAAATCGTTTTTGAGTTAAAAGCGTATCGTCTTTTTAGTGTCTGCTTGTGTTAAAAAAATGACTCTAAATTAACTTTTAACTAGGCAGTCATTAAATGGAAAAAATGAAAAAAAAAAAAAAAAAAAAAAAAAAAAAAAACTTCAACCAACTACTTCGAGTACTTCCTGTTCTCTTTTCACAAATTATACCGCCATTCTATTATGCAGAAACTAAACTATTGCCGGGATTCATTTGACTACAAGTTTGCCTGTATAGTTTCAACTCGAATGATCTTCAAATTAGTAGAGTCTAAGTTACAAAATTGAGAGAATCAACAATATGACGGCGGCCATCTTTGTCAAGGACGAAAGTATTCTAACTAGAGCTTAAAAACCTACGATAATATTGACCATACTGCTGATTTTCTCAGTCGCTTCTTCATGCTAAATTAAGAACTTACAGTTAATTACATCGTAAATTTGACACTCGTCTCGATCAAAACTATTCAAAATTACTCGCTCATCACTCCAACCATTCATCAACTCCAAACGTTCCAAAACACTTTGAAATCGTTCAAACGATCAACATTTCATCAAAATCGCTCAAATCATTTTACGATTTTTGATTTGTCTGTGAAGTCACACACACAAAAAGAAAATAACTCAAATTTTATTCAAAGGGGGAAAATTTCGAGGAAATTAGCGATTTGAGCATGTGCATGACATTTCCAACAATTTCACATGTGCGTAAAACAAAGTCTCTGGTCAGCCTGTGCATCCGCACAGTCTGACCTGAGTCGTTGTTTTTCGTTTTGTAGGTAGATAAGGGCTGAACCCCCTTTTTAGGAGGGCAGCCAATTCATTCTATTTACACTATGTGGCTGTCTACGCTGCTCAAAGTTTGTGTTCGCGCACATGTGAAATTGTTGGAAATGTCACGCACAGGCTCATATTATTTCCTATCCTGAATTTCAATCAGAAATCGCATTCATTCATTTTCATTACAAAATCATTCAAAATCACCCACCATGACAATTTCACAATGTTTTTAACGGGAATACCACTCGTGATATGTGAAAATTACGTGAAGTATCGCCCTCCTGCCCCACATAAATCCAATTACATTCCAACATTAGGCACAAACAGTATTTTGTAGTTTCCATACCATGTGAATTCTCACCAAATGTTATCGAGTCCCCACTGGGATAATCGCTTGCACCGAAATAATGTCAAAATTACTTCTTGTAACTGAGCGGCTCAGTTTACGCGCGATTTCCGCGCGTGTATTTTCGTTCCTTGTATAACACGAATCGCAATGTGAAGAATTTTTGGCTTTGTCTTGTCTGCATGAAAATCCCAACAAAAAGGTACGAATAATTGTGTAGAACCATTGTTTACGAAAGAGAGAAAAAACAACAACAACAACAAAAAAAAAACACCTAAATTGATTGAAATTGTAACATTGATCAGCGACAAACTGTGTTTTATGTTAAAGTTTTATCATGTACAGCGCTAAGAGCCTGAACTTTTGGGATGTAGCACTTTGTAAATGTCAATTATTATTATTATTATTATTATTATTATTATTATTATTATCATTATTATTATTAACGCCGCTTTCAACATTTTTTTCAGTTATATCGCGGTGGCTGGAGCACCTAACAATGGATTTCTGGTATTTCTCTCACCAGTACAAACATTAGTTCCTTTCCTAGCCTCCAGATGCAAAAGCTAGTGTATGTCGCTATATATTTATAGGCGCTTACACTACTTTTGCATACACCCATCTCTATATACACCTTGTATGTTGAAAGTGAATAGGTTCAAAGGTAAAGATTATTCGAAGATCAACGCACCTAAGAATTATCAAAGTTTCTATCCGCTATCAAAGGATGAAAAATTGGAAATCTCAAAGATTTGAAAAGCTGATAAGCCAGTCGCCTGGTTCATCGCATGTTTGTTTTTACTTTGCCACACAGATATATTTTCTATCTTTAAAAATATTTCATCACTTTTAGAGACGACGGATTATTTAACTGGTTTGAATTGGAATAACTTGCAAAAACAAATCAACTTTTTTTTTAAAAAAATGTTCTCTTAAAAACGGGAAAGCATATTGATAAATGGGGAAAAATGTTTGAAAATACTTTGATGACTTCGACAACGCTTTTCTTTTTGTTTACTGTATTTTTTTTGTCTTATCGTTAATGCAGTGAAGGAATGTAATTACGAAAATTCCAAAGGCAGAAACACGAATAATATTTTTAGACGGAACGTTCAAGATGAAAACGCAAAAATTGGTCCCCGGTTAGAACATGCACTCACGTGTATAGTGGATATCATTTCCAAACGTTCACAAACGCTTTTGCATTCTAAGAGGGGCTCCGATGCATGTATGGAAATGCACACTCTAAGGGATTTTTCTTTGAATTAACTTTTTCGAGTAGATCTTTAAGATCTTTAGAGACAGCATGACTGCTCATTATCAAGATTAATTTAATGGCCATTAAATACTTTTAATGGTCTATGTGCATTAATTCATCATTATCTTAACACTTTTTTGCGTCACTTTACTAGCAAAGATGCTATACATAAATATTGAATTTTCATCTTTTTCAGCATCACGTATTTATTTGTGACCCGCCACGCGAAAAGCTACCAACTGGGCAGTGCGTAAAGTGTCGACCCTAGTCAGACTGCGCGGCCTGCGCAGCCTGACTAGTGTGGAAACTTTTCGCAATTTGCTAATTTTCTCATTCTAGAATGATAAATCCATCTTCCTGTGGAAGAATGTTTGAAATGCGACCACTAGTTTATCTATGCTGGACCAAGTCTCTTTTCAAATATTTATTTCACAAAGTTCCCAGGTGGTCCCTTTTCGCGTGAAGGGTCACATTTTTTATATTGAACAAGAAATGTTTGTGGTCGTTTTTATCATTGTTTTTTGATGTTTTGCTGTTATATTTATATTTTATCTTGTTTAGCTTTACTTTCTTATCGATTTTTTTTCTATTGCAATGTTATTTGTTGTTCCGTATTGCTTGAATGGCGTTTTAGCATTAATTTGTAAATGAACTTGATTATGAATTTTGATAGCGCATATGGTCGACAAAAACTTCCTAGTTACTTCTTTATTTAAGTTTTAGTTACGATGTTTTGGCCATATTTAATCATTTTGTTCATATATATTCCCGGCCGACGCACCCAAATGGAAAGGTATTCTTCATCATAGAACAGAATCAAAGTAGAATCACGAAGCACACACAAACACTAAAATCCAGAAAGCACTCGAGCACACTCCAGTTATAAAGAAAGGTAAGTAACCTACATATCCCGTCAGTAAAACAGATATTTTGTTAATGTGTTACGTTTTGTGTCCCAGCGTGATATGACGGAGCGTCCAAAACATTCTGCTGTACTACGCTAACTTATTGTGGCTTCCTATAGCTACTGATACAAGAGGCCAATTTGATTCTTAATTTACGACAATATACTTATATAATCCCTTTGCTGTTGGAACGCTTACTTTTAGCTTTCTATAGCTACTGATTCACGAGGCAAATTTGATTCTTAACTTAAATTTATTTCAATTTTATACCGCTATAATCCCTATGTTGTTGGTATTCATTGAAACGTCTCGCCGAGACGATTCAATGAGTACCCACAATAAAGACTTTATTTTTAGAAAACCGTACTCTGGAGATACCCTTAGTTCAAGTACTAAAATAAGTTTGTTCGTTTAAATGTGGTTTAACGCCGCTTTTAACAATAGATGAGTCATACCGCGGTTGGAGCAACTAACAATTGATTCCAGCCCTGCGTTCAGGATGTCAAAACGGTGGCAAACAGTTCGCCAATTCTTTGCACTTGCACTTGCGCGCAAAGCGGGGTATACTTGTATAACTTTTTGCATTGTTTTGTCATCCTGAACGCAGGGCTGGTATTTCTGTAACGAACTACTATTACAGGCTTTCCTAGCCTGCAGCTCATGCTCGCACTTACAGTAAGCTATATCGTGAAATTGACATTGATCTCGATCAAAACCATTCCTTGTCATTTGTCAAGGATCGAGCTCAAGACAATGCGGGAAAAAACTTTTTTACCGAATATGAAGTCTATACAATATTCATCGGCATAAAGCAAATTTCACTCAGAACGGTTCAAATTCAATGTAGTTGCCCGGGGACACTTTCAAAAGTATGGTATGGAAAGAAATATATAAAGATATAGTACTCTTCATTGTCTCTATGTATTTTCGTTTATCTATCTTTGCTACCGTAGCATTTGCCGCTTCGAGCAACCCCCCTCCCCTCACCCCCCAAGAAGTCCGGTTGTTTTGCGTGGGAAAGTGCAAAGTTACATCACGTTATTTCTGCTGAGCTCAGCTATGGTTCTTTAATAGCACCGTCACGTGGGGCCTCGGTTTAAACGTCTCATCCGAAATATATTAGTCTTCTATCTACAAAGTGAAAAGCTGTCTACAGAAGAGACGTAAAAATGTTTTGTCTTGAATTTCCAATGCATATAATGACGTTCGTTTGTTTGTTCCAATATCCTTAGAAATTTTGACAAAGACGTATTCTGCATTCACACAAACTTGCATAAAGTTCTAGTCAAAATACAACAAACACAATTTTAAAATATGTGAAAGGTCAGCAACAATAACGCTAGCTGAAGCTACATTGTTCTTTATTGGAATGGTACTAACTCTTTTCTGTATTCGAGAGAATTGGTGGTGTACGTTCAAGAGCAAGAATAAGAATAATGTAATTACATTACAGTTATAAACATCGTGAAATCGACAATCATTCCGATCAAAACCGTTTCACAATTTTCTTAACTGTAGCTACATTGTAGTCCTTTGTAAAAGGATACTACCCTTTTTCTGAATTTGAGTAAAATCGTTGTGTACGTTCAAGAACGAGAAAGAGGATAATGTAATTACAATAAGAATATGCTGTAGTTCAAGCATCCATCGGATGAAAGGATTTTTATGAGCTGCACTCCTACAAGTCATCTTTGGGTCTAGCAATTAACGAACATTCATTATTTTTTCTGTTTCATTGTTTACATTATCTTAGGTATTTTGACCTCAATAAAATTGTCTGTTTTTGTTGTTTTGTCATAATAATTGTGGTTTATTATCTAGTTTTGGTAGATTTATAGCAACTCTATTAACATCTTTGCACGGTACATCAAAACAAGAATATGTATTTTATATGTAAACGTATTGTTCTGCAATGTAGGGTGAGTGATCAAAGGTAAATTTTGGCTATACAGGTATAGACAAAATTGACCTTTGATCGCTCACTAAAAATTGTGGATCTATAGTCGCAAAAAGACTCTAGAGTATTCTTTTCTTTTTAATGAAAATGTATCAAAAGGAAAAGAGAGCGTATTATTTAGATTACTTAATTTTGTCATAAGGGATATTTGTCCAAGTAGAAAAGTTTCGATACGTTTCATTTTGTGGGTTTCGCGCAGTCTGAGCTGAATTATTCTTTTTTCTTTGTACTTCCCAGTGTTTATTTTTTTATAATATTACCGCGGTTGTGGGAAAGAAATTAACCCGCGGATATTATGCAAATTAGCTAAGAACATATAGCATCGTTTTGTTTTCATTTAGAAAATGACGTTATTATGTATGATATATACGTATGAAAACGTGAAATCGCAAACGGCGTTTGAGTATCGCGGAATAACTTGAAATTATGAAAATATGTAAGTCCCTAAATTTATTGCAAAAATTCAGGTCATATTATATAGAACTTCAAATTTGTGCTAAAAAAATACCGATTTTTTTAAAATCGTCATCTAAAACAGATAAAAACTCGATCTGTTAATAGATGCCTTGTTTAATAAATCCGATATTTAATGACCAGTCATTCAATATCCTTTATATTCAGGTCAATGTTTACAAATACATGTATCTGGAAAAAATGTAAACTATTTAGACTGGTAAGTAAAGTTAAACTGACGAGAAACATATCACTTGAACTCTGGAATAATTCTTGTTTCATATCCATAATATGTCGGTAACCTTAAAGTAGACTTATTTCTTCAAGTAATAGAATCATTGAATTCCTCGAGCCATTTAAAAGCATAAACCAAAATCTATTGCATCGTTTGGTCCACGAAAACGATTTACAAATCGTACGTGATCGATTAAAGATGGCCTCTATAGTAAATCCAGTTTCAATCAATCTTTTTAATTTAAAAATTGAAAACATTTTTTAAACTTTTCTTGGCAGGGGGTTATGAATTTATCTTCATAGTATAAACACATGAACTTTGATAAACAAGATCGTTTAAGTCTTAGTCGAGAAGAATCGAATACCCTCTCGTCACTGAAACTAAGTTCCAATGGGTCACCTTGCATTTGTCATATTTCACATGTGTTGTTATTTGATAAAATGATCTTTATTTGCATGTAAATGACTAATTAATTACAGTTTACAACATCGTGAAATTGACAAGGTGAATGATTTTGGAATGATTTAGGAATGAAATTGAATGAGTGTGTGGAGCGAGTTTTGAGTGATATTAAAGGGAGGTAATCCAATATTCCTAATTTTGTTCAGCGAGAACAAAATTAGGGATATTAATTACCTCCCTTTAACAAAATAAACGCACTCCCCTGTTTGTGCATCTTTGTAGACCAATCAGGCGCTTGAGAGTCCACATCAGCTAATAAAATCGTAGAATAAATAGATCGATTTGAATTCATTGCTGAAAGTCTTGAACGATTTTTAAATATTTTTTAATGATTTCGGAGCGTTTTTGATTGATTTGAGTGAGTGTTCAGAATGAATGAACGGAGCGCTGAGCGAATGATTAAGAATGATTTTGATCGGAATGAGTGACAATTTCACGATGTTTTTAACTGTAGGCTTTCCAGAAGAAAGGACGGATTCAAAAGGTTGTCCATGGTAAACGACCATACACGAGAACCATCCTTTACAAAAGTCACAAAGTTTGCACATTTCAGAGAAAATTAACAAATTTCTATAAGAAAAACGCAGGGCTTAGTCGAATAATCACCAAAATAAACGTGAGTATGCTTGAGTCCAATTTGACGGAATAAGCGCTATTATATTACCTCCCCTAAATTTCATTCGAAACTCGCTCTTTCCATTCATTCTATTCCAGTCCAAAAATATTTCAAAATCATTCACTTTGTAAATTTAATGAAAGATTTTAATTAATGTGTAAAACAGTACGGTCGATAAATCCCCCCCCCCCCCCAAAAAAAAAGAAAAAAAAAAAAAAAAAAGAGAAAAGGTAACAAAGGGGTGTAGAACTTGTTAACTGTATGTCTACTGAAATTTTGATGTAAGTTAAATAATCAATTCTCGAACGGGATTACACATTCTATTGAAGTGGAATAATTCTTCGAAAACCAATAAAACAGTACGCTAGATAGCTCTTATCTGTAAATATTTATGTTTAGAAAGGAACTTTACAGATAATATTTATCGTTTGTTATAAATATCGCAAATATTATAATACCAGTGAAGTTTTGTTCACCAAACTTAACTGCTTAAAGGAAGGTCAGAAATTCAGGACGTAAATCGAATTAATTGAGTAAGTGTAGGGGTGGGGGTCGGGTAGGGGTGGGGTCTTAAAGTGCTTGGTAAACGCCTTTAGAAATAAAAACTTAACAAAAGTTTCACTCTCGCTTTTTGCTATTGATTTTAACTGATATTTTTAAATATTGCAACTGTTAATGATTTTCCCCTTGTTAATGTTTTATCCATCGTTGAATCAACAGAATGAAAGATATTGGAACGAAAATTAATGAGTAATTTGAATGAAATTTAAGGGAACTAATGAATCATCGCTTATATCATTCAGATTAAACGCGATTAAATAGCGCCATTATATAACCTCCATTTAATGAATTCGAGAAATCTCAACTGACAAATCAGGCGCTTCCAAATACTTCAGACAAGCCAAATAATAGTTCTGCAACGTTTCGGAAGTAGTGAATTTTCAAAGTGTAAACCGAGGTTTCCCAATGATTATATTAGGAAACCTCGATCAACATTGTGAAAAATCACGAATTCTGAAATGTTACGGAACTATTACGGTATGATGGGATTGTGTTTAGTTTCTTGGTCGATTTCGGAGCATTTTTTCAATGATTTCGGAAATTATTTGAGCGATTTGAATGAATGGTAGGAATGCTACAAATGGATCCCTGAGTGGTCGATTAAGAATGGTTTTGATCAGGGTGAATGTTTTCATCTCCGATGTTCTTAGCTGTATCCAACTATCTTGAAGTTATACCCTCTTCATGTCATGTACAGCTAACAACATCTTGAATTTGACAAATTGAAGGCTTATGTAATGATTTCCGAATGAAATTGAACGAGTATAATGAGTAGATTTTGAGTGAAATTAACGGGAGGTAATCCAATATCGCTAATTTTGTTAAGTATAAACAAAAATAGCTGTATTAATTACCTCCCTTTGTCATATGCATATACGTTCTATAAATTGCTTCATACTTCCTCGTTTGTTGATATGACGATGCGTCACGAGAAAGAACCCTTGTGTTACAATGTTCTTGTTTTCCTAACTTGAACCTTCATTTACAGACTTTCAAGTAGCTTTGATAGAATATTACTCATTATATGGCTATTGGCACACGAAAATATTATTTCACGTCATGGTAAAAAGGGGCGTTCTTTAGAAATTGATGATTATCTTCTGAGATAATAGCTTTTATTATATTCATGAAAGTGAAATCTTAGGATTTTCCAGTGTAATACATAGAGGATAATCGTTTGTTTAAGTGTAAGATCGATTTATATTTCATTGAGTGAACAACAAAAGTTATATTTTCACGAGTGGCAGAGCCACGAGTGAAAAAATAGCTTTTGTTTTTCACGAAATGAAATATTAATCGATCTTACTCGAAAAACAAACGATTATTCTATTTCTTTAATGCAAAAATGAGACAAAATGTGAAATTTCTAGGATATATTTTCGTAAAGCGCGTCATTTTGCGCGAGATTGCTATGCAACGTTCATTGTGACGTGAAATGGTATCCCGCTGTCTGTGAAGACAGCGCTTGTCCACGATACAATCGGTATGTTCCATGTGTTTTGTCTCAGTTGACAAGTATTTGGTTATCTGACCAGTAAAAGCTTGACAATTTTCGACTTGGAAAATATTTCCTATCGTGGAAAACGACGGACAAATTTTATCTATTAGGTCCAGCTTGGTAAATGTAATATCTATAATCCATACGACTGTATGGAGTTATTTTTCATGCAAGATTATTCTTTGTTTTGACGTAACCACAGCCAGGTTATCGACATTAATGTGTGAACTGCATTTATTCTATTAGAATTGGTCTCTCTTGGATAAAAAATAAATTAAATAATTAAAGGATTCATTAAAACGAATTACATCTGAAATCCAAATTGTGCCAAATTCCACCAAATTAAATTACAAAATGAAATTACCCTAAATCCTAATAGTGCCCCCCCCCCCCCCCCTAACTGTAGCAGAATTATGGACGTTTCATACCATAACCATTTCGTACCATAGATGAAGATGTTTTGTACCTAAGTCCTTTGCAAAAGTCGTTTTGTACTATAAAATTACCATTTCATGTGTAGATTGGGATAACAGAAAATAGTCAAAATTTATTTTATATTCCGTTGATATTTCATCAATTTATAAAAAGATACATGATACATATTACTAAGATATAGAATATACAATATTTATAAACCAAAAAGCAGGAGGAGGATGATTATTTTTTTCTATTTGTTTCTTTATGTTTTTCTTATTGTTGAAGCTTGAAATTTAAAAGGCGTCTGAATTTCCTAAACTTTTTACCATCCATACCCGATAAGTAATAAGTCACGAAACAAAACATTGTAACAAGAACCTTATTATACTGAATATGATTTATCAAATTGCCCAAATTGCTATAGTTTTCTTTAAAATCTAAAATAATTATAATATATTCTTGATATATAGATAGTGCTAATTGAGCATGTTCATATTCTTTTCCTGAATTATGTATATTTGACGACATGCTGCAATTGCTTTAAACGTTGATTGAAAGATCCATCATTCTCTTGTAGTCTCACAAAACATATATCACCAATCTTATACACTCTCAAAAGCATGCAGGGCTTTTTTCTGTTCTTTATTAGGGGACTATAAAGGCTACTGCCAAATTAAAAAAAGTCTCTTTTTTTCCCACTTGTGGCAGAAAAATTTCCCCAAATTGCAAGTTATTTTTGAATTTTGTTGGTTTATTTTCATCAAAATTTGTTTTCTCCAGTTTTCCTATTAACTTTAGACCCTTAAATATGGTTGAAATCATTTAATCTTGAAAATAATGCATGAATCTTACTTTTAGTTATTTCTTTTATTGATATAATGTTTCCCAATTCTTTTGGAAACCAGGCTAAAATTTCCCACAATGAACAGGCTCAGGCCACCTTCAAGTTTCTAGAAAAAAAGCGCTGGCATGTCGTTATTCATTCAATAAACCAAAAATGCTTACTGCTTATCAGTTGACAATTAATACCCATTCTCTGTGATGACTTAAACTATTTTGGCACACATGGTCTCCGATTTTGATGAAATTTCATATACAAGGAGGGAATAATGAAAGGAGAAGAAATTGACAAAAAAAATGTTTTTAGATCATCTGGTTACCATGGCAACGGCCTTCAAAGCACGGAATTTTGCAATATTAAGCTTTTTTGAAGCTATATAATTTGGTAATTACATGAAGATGATGGTTGATTTTGTATGTATTGGATAATCTAGGACCGAACATTTTCAACTAGATTTTTTGTTGTGTCAGTTAGTGTCAAAAAGGTTAGTTACCATGACAACAAATATGGCGAATTTTGATAAATTGATTTCAAAATGTTGTTTATTATTTCCAGTTTTCTTCACTTATGACTGACTTTTGATGTGTAAATGGAATTTATCATATAAAAGGAGCAACCAAGATTCAAATTAATTTTGTTGTTGTGCACATTGGTTACCATGACAACAGTAACTATAGCTCATAACTTGGCTGCTTTTGTTACTTTGGAGTTTTTTTTTTTAATTTTTGCAGCATGATAAACCGATAATGATTATTGGAACATATCTAACAAAAAGCGCTCTTTCAAAAACCGCAAAAAAATCATTGGGCCTTTTTGTTACCATGGCAACCATTTTTATTATTTGCTTAAATCAGTTATTCTAAGTCCCTGAAAGTTTATATGTGATAAGAAAAGAGATCAAATAAGCCTTTATCAAAATACAAGAAAAAATAATAAAAAATTTAATAGTTGCCATGGTAATTTGTCGATACAACCCAAAATTAAGCATTTTTGGGTTGATTTTGCAGCCTTTTTCCTAAAAAATTGGACCGATTAACACAACTATTTTGATATATAAGTAAGAGGAAATGTTGAACTTTTTTCAAGATTAAGAAAAATTCCGATTGCTTAGTGTTGGATACCCGTATCCAAGGACTAAAAATGGGCTTTTGTGAATTATAACGTAATTGTTCCCATAGCAACAGGCTATTTCCTGCAAGTTTTTGAATAAAAATCTAATATCTCCTAAAAGGTCCATTTGAGCAATTTTACAAATTATCATAACATTGAATTTGAGTTCAATAATGAGGTCATTTTAGAATTCTAAAGAGTTCTGAAGTTTCCTTCATTTAAGGGATATGAATTCGCGTTGCCATAGCAACAAACACAAAAATTATTTTTATTTGAAAGTTTATGTGGTATTTCCTTGTTCAACGGAAAACAATGTCTGTATTTTGTCATTACATTTGAAAAAATGCAAAAATCAATATTTAAGTAGGGTATGTGTATTGTTGCCATGGAAACATAAGTTTGTGCTGCATTTCTGATATTTTTGCCTGTAAAAACTCGCAAAAAGAGACTTGTTCAATCTTTAATGTCTGTTTCCATGGCAACCAGAAGTGATATCAAGATTTTTTTCATCTTATTTTTACTTTTGGATCAGCCCTAGCCTCATGTTTAAATTTTATCAAAATTTGAGACATAGCGTGCCACAACCCCTATTTAAAAGTGTAAGTGCTTACAGAGAATTGTTATTAATAATTGAAGGCAAACACCAAACAATTCATTGTCCGCAATTTGTTATTATCAATTTTGTAGCAAACAAGAGTCAAGCAACATACCAGCCAATCAACCTATTCACAATTTCGCCTACTCCTTTAATTAGTAAAAGGCTTTTAACTTTATAGGCCTGCAGCACAAGCATATACAACGCTTTTCGTGCATATTACACTGAAAGGTTCAGTTATTTAAGACATAAACAATTTGAAAATCAATTAGTTGTAATTTCCATTTTCGAAAGAAATGGTCAATGTTTGGTATGAAATGGTTAACATATGGTACAAAATGTCTTCGCCTATGGAACAAAATGGTCATCGTATGGTAAGAAATGGTAATATATTTTATGGTACGAAATGGTTATGGTATTTTTTACTAAGAAAACTGAATTCAAATGTCTTTATTTTATGACCTTTTTGAGACTTCTCTAATTTGAGAATGAATTTCCTCTATACAATCATGGTTTTGATTAAAGGGAAATGGGCTTTAAGACATTATTTAATGATTTTTTAAATCAGAAAATGCATACTAAATAAAAGCTCCAGGACCTTCTTTAATTAAGCTCTCGGGAGCGTTTATTAGGAGAAAGATGGTAAATGTGGTTCCTATTCTATTGTAATCACTAATTCTTATGGGGGTCATGGAAAACCCTGATAATACTTTACAACTAAACAACTATCCCTGCACTATATGTTTTTTATTCTTTCTGTTTTCACCTTTGTGCTAGAAATCCTTTTTCTAAGTCATAATATATTCAAAATTAAAACTTCATGTCATTTCATTGTAAGGCACCTTTGGTTCCTGGAATTATCAAATTATTCAATGATTACCTAATTTGACCAACTATTACCAAAATAATCCTAAATTTTTGATAATTATGGGATTAAACAAAGATTTATTCTAATTTTATTTGAATTAAGTCACTTAAAGTGTTGAAAATTATCAAGTGAACAATTTTTTTGCTAATTGGTGTTGAGATTCGGCAATATGACTGAAATATTCTTAAAAGCAATGCAAAATCTTTCAAATTCTAGGCATTTCTTTTTTATTTGCAGGTGTTTTACCCACAGGATATGGAAAGTACCTCATCTTTGAGGCTTTACCATATTTCCAAGGAGAAGAGTCTGGTGTAATAATCATCAGTCCTTTGAATTCCATTATAGAAGAACAGAAACAGAGACTTAGTGATTCCATCTACTTGACAACAGAGAAACTGTCCCCAAATGATTTGAATTTTAGTGACAATTGGACATACATATTGGGACATCCTGAAACATTTGTTAGTAAGGGTGGCATTTCCTACTTAAAGAGATTGGCAAAGAACATTTCTCACATAGTTGTAGATGAGGCTCATTGTGTTGTCCAATGGGGAGGCCAATTCAGAAAGGAGTACAGAGAACTTGGAATATTACGTTCTCTATTTCCACAAGCCAAAGTGTTAGCTCTGACTGCAACTGCCACAGTGAAAATGAGAAGTGAAATTGCGTTACACTTGTGTATGAAAAATTTCAAGACAGTCTCAACGTCTATAGATAGACCAAATATCAAACTCAGCGTGAAAAAGCGGTCAGCCACATCTGGAAACAAGAGTTATGTGGAGTCATCATATGATGAAATTTTCCAGCCCCTTGGAGATGAACTATTAAAAAAGAAAGGAGAATTCCCCAAAACAATAGTGTATACGAAGCTCAAATGGTGTGGGTATGGACACGAGACCATGATAAGACAACTTGGAGATTCCATAGCAGAACATGTTGCTCAGTACCACAGTCCCTGTACCAAAGAGGTAATAAATGATGATTTTTTGTTGTCTTTGGTTTTAACAACTGATTTCAAAGAAAATCGAAGGTATTCAGGGTTAGTTATTGACCCTGGTATAATGAAAGGTCTATAAAAGTGAAACAACAAAAACAATAAAGCATGTCTACACTTTGACACCTAAAAAAACAGTGTTGATCCCCATTATCTAGGAAGCAGAACTCTCAGGATTTAGTAGATTTCAATACAATTTTTAGCTTCACTGACCAAGGACCAGCGAGCTATTGTCATGGCTGAGTGTTCTTTGTGTGTCCGTGCGCGCAAACCTTTGATTGACCAATAAATATAGGTGTGGCAGGGCGGGGCTTTTATTCAGGTTAAAATCTTTCAAAATCTTCTCCACCAAAACCGTTTGGCCAATTTCAATGAAACTTGGCATGGGTGTTCTTTGGGTGACCCTCATCTTAAATGAGGGTTCCCACACGTCAGGGAAAAGTCAGGTAATTGGATTTTTGAAAAAGTCGGGGAAATGTCAGGGAATTTGTTGAGTGTCAGGAAAATTTGAAAAATAAGACAAAAGTCAGGGAAATGTTAGGGAATTTTGAAAAGACTGTCAGGGATTTTTTTGTATTTCAGGAGTATTTAACGCAATGGCAGTCTCTTCAGATTTTGTCATCAAATTCTTCACTGAAAGGGCTAATGTCTCATTTCTGAAATTTTCTGTATAAATTAATGTTCAGCTCCTTCATCTATAATAGTTTGTGCGGTTTTGAGGTTAATGAATAATGTTAACCCTTGTCATGCTGAATAACAAACTTTGGCAAAACTGTATATAAATCAAAGTGCTGAAAGCTCTGTACTTTCATATTGCAAGTCAAATTTTGATTTTGAAAATATATTTTCTGTTTTTAAAAGGAAAATCATGTGGTATAGACAAAGATCAGACTGCACATATGTGCAGGCTGATGTATGTCCATACCTCCTGCCAAAGCAGGAATATTCCGGGATCAGCAACTTGACATGGTTATTCCTTTGGTGATGCTTTACTAAAATTGTTGAAGAAATTTTCATTGAACCCCCTAATATGGGCGTGGCAATTTGGGCTTAAAGACCTGGTTTAAGGAATGTTGTATATTCAGGACCCCTACTGATAAGCTTATTGTTTATCTCTCTTAATCACCCTAGGGAGTCAATCACCCTTTATATTCTACACATGACATTGACCATTATTGGTCATCACTATTTCATCAATAGATTTGAAAAGCGTTAAAAATAGAATATTTATATTTTATTTAAACAGAAAGTTCGTGATTTTTTTAAAGTGTTTAAGTTTTATCTATGTATGACTTAAAAACACTGTGATTAAATTAAATTTAAGAAATTAGAAAGTGACAAAAAGTGATGAAATGATATAGATCAATTGAAGGTAGAAATTTGTAAAAAAAAGATTGAATTTACAGCAATGTTAGGAAAATAATTTATTTAAAAGCAAAGTGTTTTTTTTTTTGTAAAAAAAATATGTTTTTCTCCTTCCAAATATGATATTATCCATAAAACATTGAAACAATGCAGTAAATTGTTGACATTATTTATCGTTGTTCAATCATACCATGCAATTTTATTTAAGAGTTTTCTTAATATCATAACTACAGCTACTTTGTGATGGAGGAGTTATTTTTACAAAAGCAAAATTGTCTTATCTTTTATCAGTTTTTTTTAACGAAGATCAAAAAATTAAAGATGCGTTACAAACACTTTTCTTTTCGGTGCCAAGTTTCAAATTGTGAAAAAAAATCATTGTCTTAATGAAAGAATAAATGAGATATTTAGAAATTTAAAATAATTTAACCAATAATTAAAGAAATAAATTTCTCAATGAGTAAAAATCAATATATGCCTGACAGCCTCTGTGATGTGTATTTCTACATAGAGTATACAAGGTGATTAAGTGATTAAGATAAGGGCCATAAAACCATTAAGATAACAATGGGTGGTTAATTGCATATCTCATTTAGGGGGGGGGGGGGGGTCAAATAAAGAAGGATTAAACCAGGTCTTTAATTTTACTATTTAATCTTCAAAAGTCTTCTTCCCACAATCAATTTAATTTATTTGAATCTTGTCATTAATGTTACATGTATGACCATTTACTTAAATTCTACCTGAGTGAAATTATGTTAAAAATAGTCTACTTAATGCAATTACAAATATGTTGGTTAGAATGAAAGTAAAGGGTATGTAGGCATATCTTAATAGGTACATAAGGATCCAGATAAGACGGGGTAAAGCCATTCTAAATTGTTTATTGCCGATGAAACTATGTTGTTGGTACTCATTTGACACGTCTTGATGAGACATTTCAAATGAGTACCAACAGCACAGGGTTTAAGTTAGGAAGAATGAAATATCAAAATTTTCAAAACAAAATATCCCCCACTATCTGTAGCTCCCTGTACATTTTGTAAAACAGATCAAAGGGAGATCAATGCAGTTTATTAAGTGATAAAAATGAACACTAATTACTTCTCTTCCCTATAATTTGTTACGAATACCCCTTGCATATTGACCTTTCCCCAGTCAAATATTGTAGCTAAAGATGATTTTATTTGCAATTTTTCATTTTCTCTGAATGTTTTCTGCATTTTTCAGCTTTGTTCTATGTAGTCTGCTAAGATTTTTTTGAATTCAGATCAATCAGTCAAAATAGTCAGGTAATGGGTGAAATTAATTTTATTTGATAACTTTGAGTTAAATAAGTGTAATAGTTTTTAAGTGATACATAAATAAAAAGTCTTCTTTCATGTAATTTTACATATTAGTAATATATTATATTAGTTATATTTGTTAATTTCTGATAAGCTTGTAAATAAGTATCAATTTGGAAAAAGTCAGAATTCCTTCTGAATGCTTGTGACTTTCATCACCTTTTAAATATCTCTCATGTATATCTTAAGGTGTCAAAGCCAGTGGAGCAAAACAGGCCCCTCCTGGGCCTCTTGTTTTAATAATTTCATTTTTTTCTGTTATGTTCAGATGCGCAGTGTGGTCTCTTCAAGTATGTGTGAAAAAAAATGGTTTGGTAAAGCTCTTGTTTGCTACTGAAGCATACAGTATGGGAACAAATGCTCCTGATGTCAGGAGAATCATTCATGCTGGTGTTCCAGGTACACTTGAAAGTAAGTTATTTTTATTCTATCATCATTGAAGGTATGAGATCAAAAAGGTTATCGGCTGCGGTCAAAGGGAAGTGATAGGGCGTCAGACTATTATTCAAAAGATCCCAGGTTTGGTTCCAAAAAGTTGCACTCATCCTTTCCCACTATCTGTCTTCCACCAATGGGTTGATAATCATAGACCTATAAGGGATAGCAGCTGGAAGTTGGGAAAAGATGTGATGGTATTACTGGCGTGAGAATACAAGAAATCCATTTTTTGGTTTAAACTTATTTATTTTACATCAATTGGGAAACAAATCCGTACAACTAACTTAGATTGATCTCTCTCGATTCTGCTTCTTGGAAAATTTATCAGTCATCACACCAAATGTGTGGGCCAATAAAACAACAAAGATTGATAGCCTCTCCCTGGAATCGAATTCAGGACCTTGGCGTCAAGAGGTTGATGCTCTACCTCTAGAATAATTACACATAAATCATTGGTATTTGCATAATTCAATGAGAATTGATTTGACATCATATTCATCCCTCCTGATGAAGTTTTTATGATGTATTTTTAAATTTTGAAAATAATTTCATCTATGAAAAGCATGTTTTCAAACAAATTTAAGCTTTTTTTGAAATAGGATTAAAGATCTAATGACAATTCCTATAATAATTGTTAGAACTTTCTTTTGAATTGGGAGAGAATGATTTTGTTAGTTTCCCCTTTGTATGATCAGGGGTGTTGAATCCCCATGTCCGACTTGTCCAAAATGGGCCTTTTCCACTGCTGGGCAAGAACATTTTTCTAGGCTATTTGTCCATGGACAATTAAATTCCAGAGCAAATATTGGTATATATTGATACAGTACTAAAACGATTTAGGAGAAAAATCATCCTATTATGGTATGATCAAAGGGGAGAAAACATTGTCTTTTATGAAGAAAATGCTTGGTTATAGCATTTTCTTCATTAAAAACATTGTTTTCTTAATTATAGGTATCAATTCATTTTTTTAAAATCTTTTTTTTGTGGGCAAGTTCATTTTGATCAAGTACAAGTAGGAAATCGACTTTTGCTTGTCCACGGACAAGTGGAGAAAAGCCATATTTTCACTCCCCTGATCATATATTGAAATAACTTTCTCCCTTTTCATTTCAGCTTACATGCAAGAAATAGGGAGGTCTGGACGAGATGGAAAAACTGCAACAGCTACAATGTTTTACAACAATACTGATATCTCGGCAAGTGCTAAAGGAATGACTGATGACATGCGACAATACTGTGTAACAACAATGTGTAGAAGACAATTCTTAGGTTCACATTTTGGGGAGCATCTTCATGAAAATATAAAAATAAGCATGTTTGTTGTGACAACTGTGAAAAAAATTGTAATTGTAATTGTTCCATTTGTGAAGAGGAAATAGACACTAGTGATACCTCTAAGCCTTGTAATAATATACCCAAAAAGAGAAAAGTAAACTTAGCTATAGTATCTTGCATATAGGATGCTTTAATTGAATACTTTGATGCTGAGAATTCAGTAATAGGAACACCTATGGCATCATTACAAACAGGACTTAACAGAAGTGTAGCTCTCAGTGAACATTATCAATGTATTGATAAAGAAGAGTTTTTGAAAAATAACCCTTAGGTGAGGAATGATGTTGCCAGTAACATTGAATACTTGATTAATCAGTGTCTTTCTTTATTTAAGTAGCAGACTTCACAAAATACCACTGGTCCCACTGACATGGTAAAATTCATGCCGGTCCTATAAATTTTTAAGTTTACCAGATCCACTGTGCAGTAAAAAATATGGGTATATCATAAAGTCTTAAGTAGATTATTGTAAATATACAGCACTTTATGATACGGTCATCCAGAACTAGTGTTCGGTAATCAGTTTCAAGTCACAATCAATAATTGGTTTTAAGTTGGAAGAGTAAATCAACTAATGATCAATTGTACAATTGTTTTCTTAGAAATTAATACAGCACTCCCAGTACAGGGTTTTCTCTCGATGTTCAAAACTCGGAGTCATTTTGCCACATTATGCCCCCTTTAAACTAGATAAAAAATGTTTTTTTGACAATGTTGAAGCTCATTTTAAAAAAAGGGGGTCCAAATTCAAAGAAATAGGGGGTCATGGAAAAACCTGCCAGTACCATCTTTTGAAGAAATTAATTTGAAAGTTCAGGAAAAATTCATTACCCAGACTTTTTCTGCAGATTTTTCTTCCAACTCCAGTGTGGGATAGTTGTAAATGCTTTTAAGCATATAAACAGTTACAACTGTCTCATCCTAAGCCATCAAACTGTTGTTAACTTTAAATACAATATATAAAGGCTTTCATTTATGTGTTAGGAATTGATTAATAGATTATGATATTTCTTTGTCAATTATCACAATGGGAAGCCCAAACTAAATGATTATTGATTATAACCAATGTATCTGCCCATCAGTATCCATAACTAAGTTTTTACTTTTAAATGCAATGAAATATTTTCCTATACAAAATGTTAAGTGCAGTAGATCTCTCAAAATTTCTTCTCATTTGGTAGCAATTTATAGTACCCTAGCTAGCCTAAAGTGCATGGGCGTATACACGGGTGCGGCAGGTGCGGCATTCGCCGCACCAATAATTGCCGTAGTCTAGATGCGGCATGCCGCTACAATAAAACTGGATTATGTTGACCGCTAAATGACTGAAAATGTATGTGAGCATATAACGGATGAATACAACGTTTATAAAACATGATGTCTTATAGTTCTTTTAATCCACCATACACAACGAAATGCCAGCATCCTGGGATGACTCATCAATAATCTAAACTTCCAAGCGTCTGTAGAATGGTAATTCTGTTTACTTCCGTTTTCTGTTGATGTCAAACATGCGATTCCCTGTGAGTACATGGTGAGTTGTTAATGTCATTATCGATTAGTCCTCGTACTAGGGTTAACCCTTTCCTGTTTAATCCCTGCTTTTTACGTGCCTGTGATTTTGTGATTGAGAAAACATTGTGAAAATAGAAGAAATTGCTTCTGACAAGCAATTTCTTCCTTTTCCACACTATTTTCTTCCCTACTGAAATTGTGATCAAGTATAGTCTAGAATGCACCAAATCGCACCATTTTTTCAAAAATTTTCCGGGGGGGGGGCATGCCCCCGGACCCCCCCCAGAAGGGCTTCGCGCCTTCGGCGCTCGCATTCGCTCCTTCGGAGCTCAGTTTTGCCGCACCAATGTAAATAACATGGCTACGCCACTGAAAGTGTAATTACTGAAGGTCGGGTTTTGTGACTGGCCATGTCCTGTCATCTTCTGCCAACCTTCTTTATTTACTTATTTTCTTTCTCACCCTGGACCAAAAAAACTGAAATTTTGGAGCCATTTACCTTTGATCAAGTTCAAAGGTTTCAATTTTACCCAAGTCTAGTATAGGTTTATCTAACAGACAGCCAAGAAACTTTTAAAAAAAATATTTTCTTTTGATTTTCAAGTAATTCGCATGAATGAAATGAAATCCTCAATTAGAGCAACAGATTACCCATGAAGGTATGAAACTAAAAACTTAATCATGCTATGCAAATATGCAAAATGGGATCAGCACAAGTTTGATTATGGTTTTGGCTTCATAACTCTGTGAATTTAAAGATTCAAAGATAGTCTTTCATATCTAGATCAGTTTTGACCCCCAGAATCTCTAAGTTGAGGAGTCATTGACTCCTCAATATATAACACACGAGCCCTGCCTGCTATCCCCTCATTTTCATGTTTTGGTCCCAGCTGTTTTGACTCTAAAAATTTATTATTAAAGCGTCAATAACTCTTGAATTTGAAGAGCAAGCAAAAGCTTTGAATTGAATTTTATTCTGTATCCCAGAGGACAAAATAGACTGGTCCAAAGTGATCGGCTTATTACTGGTTCTGAATATTCTGGGAAATGAAAACAGTTGTATTTTATGATGAAAAATATCTTGAGTGGAGGAAAAAATTGCTTGTTGCAAACAATTTCTCCCTTCCAAACACAATTTTCTTCACCATTTTTGTATAGATTGTCAATCTGTGGAATCTGTGGAATAAAGAAATAATTTCAAAAAGTCGGATAAAATGCAACATTTATATTCATACAGTGTAAATAATAAGTTAATTGCATATATATCAATATTTCTATCTAAATTCAATGGACTAGTTTATGGTTGATTGTCCAAGAGATAAAAAAAAATCTTTAACTTATAGATTTCCTAAGAAGATAATGCTGTCTTTCTCATCATGGTCAAGTAAGATTTTATTTTGTGTGCTAAGTGCAAAGTTATTTTAAGTGCCATTGAATTTTAAGGCTCTTCAGGACCTTTACACTCTGATGTAACGAAAAATAAGCCTAAAAATATTCCATTTTCAACCAGAAAATATTTTTCTGTCCGGTATTGAAAGATCAGGGGCATATTAATTTACCATTGTCTGTCTGTCTGTGTATCTATCTGTCTGTCTGCAAAACTTAACATTGGCCAATATCTTCAAGCCTATTCAAGTAACAAGGCCCATATTTGGCATGATAGATCTCAATAATCTGTATCTGTTAATACCAAAGTCAAGGTCATGTGACAAGGTCTAGATCATCTGTCAAGGTCAAATAACTAAAAAGCTTTACCAAAAAACTTAACATTGCCAATTTCTTCATGCCTATTCAAGAAACAAGGCTCATATTTGGCATGATGATAGATCTCAATGATTCGCATCATTGCAACAAGGACAATGTCTTCTGTCAAGGTTAAACTTCTTAAAAACATAACCAAAATACCTTCATTGTTCACTAGAGGCAATTTATAATAAGTAAAGTGCTGACCCAAAACTGAATTTAAGCAAGATATCCTGTATTACTTATCAATTTCAATTAAATATTAAAACATACATTGTTTCTCCGGGTGTATTTGGTTAAATCAATATTGAAGTAACAAGCCTTGTTCTTTTTTAATTTCAACTTGTTCCAGCTGACAAAACAGTGGCCATATGTTCATTAGTCCTGGACATGTAACAGATCATTGTCATAGGATGGACAAGGATTTGATCATGTGACACTCAGCTTTTCTTTGATTCTAAAAACAGAAAGTCCATTCATTTTTTTCAAATTTGCTTTCAAACAATTCCTTGTCAAAACTCATGGATTGTGTCAAGCACATTTGCGTTTAGCGAGACAAAGTTGTCATTATAACATTTTGGTGTAAGTGAGTCTGTCTGCATGTCTGTTGCACAAGTTAGCACTTGTACAAGAATGGATTGATGTTAAACTTGTCACATAAAAATTTTGTTATCCATCCATCTCGAAAGAAATTTTTAGAGGTCAAGGTCACATCCTAAGGTCAGATGCTATAATTGTTGGTTTGGCAGTTGTCCTGTGACAATTATTGAGTCAACATTTATTTTTAGACAGCAGACTTTCTTCTTAAGATGGCTCAGTACATCCAAGCAACAATAACAGACACAAAAAGAGATCTTTGGAAACTTCAATCATGAACCAATTGAACATGGGCTTGAATATTCATTAGTGACTCAGCACAAAACAGCTGTAAATGCCTATATGTTTATAGGCTGAGTGCAAAACAGTTATAACTGTCTTTAAACATATAGGCAGTTTAAACCATTTTGTGCTGAAACATTGATTTCTTCTTAAAATGAATCAAATTATATTGCAGTTTGCAACATGGTTACAACTTATACAACATCTTTAGGAAACCTTTTTTATTTTTTTTTTATAAGAAGTCGATGGCTTGGCCCAAAACAATTGTAATATCCTCTACACATTGGCATTTGAAACTGGTTCCCCCTTCTTAGTCATTAACTTGCGGTCAACTATGGTTGTATTCATCCATAAAAAATAAACAAGACTTCAGATTTAACATCTATTTTAAGTATTGATTATTTTTACAGATTCTATATGTAAGCAAGATTGAAAGGAGTTTTCAAATGATCCCTTTTATGTTTCACATTTTTTTTTCTTTTTTCACAAAAAATAAGATTGGCAAAAATAGCATTCATTGTAATAAGCACGTTTTAGACTACAGTGAAACAAGTACAAAACCACCTACTTGCATTTGTCATATCTCAACATAATTTTTGTCCCTTAAAAAGATCAGGCATTCATCCATGAAAGGCTATCAAATTTTGAATGATATTTAAACAGACTAGATAAAAAATTTACTTCTCCAAGCTTTTAAAAAAGGAGGGAAAAACAGTAATCTTTTATAAGACAGTCTCATATTTTATAACTGTGCCAAAGAATATATATGATCTGTTCTCAAGCAAAACCTACCTAAATGATGTCAGTTTGTTATTTTAGTTGTCAAACCCAGAAACTCAAAAATCAAACAATTTTAGACTAATCCAAATTCAAATACATGTATATTGCAGAAGTCAATTAAATGTGCTTTAAAATTGTAAAAGACAACAATTTATTTATGAAAACATTGGGAAAAGGGAGAGATTGCTTGATACAAATAACATCTCTTTTTTATGCCCCCGTATCGAGAGATCGGGGGCATATTGTTTTACTCATGTCCGTCTGTCCGTCCGTCTGTCCGAAAACTTAACCAAACTTAACCTTTGCCTTATCGAGAGTTCGATTTTACGGGGCCATTAGTGTTTCACAAACACATCTTGTTTTTTCTTCAATGTTTTCCCACTTAATTCCTTTCAGTACATAAAAAATTAGGTTTGTGGGTAAATAGTAACACTAAAGGATCATAGCATTTGTATTTTGGGAATCAGAAAGGTCTTGTCCCAAGCAATCATCATTTGAAATATGAATGCTCTATCACCATTCAAAAATTATGACCAAGGTCAAGATTGTATTTTTTTCATTAATGATGACCTTGAACTTGGTACAAAAAGAAATGTCTAGTCCCAAGCATTCATCATGTGAAATATGCCCTATCACTTACCATTTAAAGGTTATGGCCATGTTAAAGTTTGACCTTGAAAAATGACTTTGACTGATAACCTTCAACTTGGTACCAGAAGAATGGTCTTGTCAAAGGCAATCATCATGTGACATATGAAGATCCTATCAGTAACCATTCATGTGTAATGTGAAGGGCTTACTAAGTTACCTTTCAAAAGTTATGGCCAATTCGTTTTTTTAAACAAATTTGACCTTGAAAAATTACCTTGACTGATGACCTTGAACTTTGTACCACAAGAAAGGTGTTATTATGGAAGTTAGGAGAGCAAATGTGATTTACTGAATATTTCATAAATGAAATAGTTGAAAGGCAAACTAAACATCAATTGCAATTTGTTCATCAACAAAATGATTGAAACAATGTTTCGAATTACAGATTAATTGATTGATTTATTGATTCAGTGGAGTTTTTACGCTGCTTTCAACAATTTTTCAGTTATATCATGGTGACTGGAGCACCTTACAATGGATTCATGTTATTTCTCTCACCAGTACTACCATTTAATCTTTTTCCAGCCTCCAGCTGCTATCATCCATAGGTCTACGATTATCAACACATTGGTGAGAGACAAATAGTCAGAAAGTATGAGTGCCACCTTCAGGGCTCGAACCCGGGACCTCTAGATTGACAGTCTGACATGCTACCATCTGCGCTATGACAGTTCATACTATTGTTCAGTTGACAGCATTAATCTGTCAATTTCCCAATTCAGTAGACCATTTAAACTTTTGCTCACAAATCCAGTCCCTGTAACACTCAGGAAGGAAGGTCTGAAACATGCTAGAATGAATTTTCGGGCATGAATGATGAAGTCTCCCTGGCTGATGTTGAAAAGGTTTAAGAGTTCTAAGATCTTTGATCATTTCTGCTTAATCTGATCTGTTATCAGCAGTAGAATGTTTCTTAGCACGTATGAGAACATGTGTTGTAGAATCGAATTGTCCAGAAATTGTTCCAATAGCATTAACGCCCCGGTTCTTGTTGTAATGTTTTTGTCAGTTTGATTTGAGAATATGTGACGTAAATTTTTTTCACAAGCTTAACCTGATGTTCCATGGCTAAATCACACGGTATGAAGGAATCTATTCTTCCACAAGTGTTTACAAAAAGTCCATAAAACCCCTCGGGAGCTTCTTTTTCTGACCTGATGACGTGTTGATGGACCAAGAATCTCATGATCTCATTATGCATATTTTGAGAGTTTGTTGTTTGCCTTCATCACCAACATTGTCACCTTCAATAGAGAGATTCCCCTTGATTGATCTGGGCACCAGCACAAGTTAAGAAGGCTTTTAAAAAGCAAGCCCAGTTCAAGTGTCAAATGGCCATAGTTCTTTATCCTGTCTTGTTGGGTAACAGTCTGTATTTTCTTGATTCTGATGGTTCTTATCTGTCCATCAGCTAGTTTAACATCAAGCACCACACCATCATCTGTAGCATAAAAGAATATTATATAAGCCTTAACGTTAAAATTTATGCTCCTATTGAACCAGGATAGAGCAATATCAATGGCTCATCACAACAGTTGTAAACGCCTATAAACATATAGGCAGTTACAGCTGTTTTGAGCTGAGTCATTAAACTGAATTGTGTGTTTGTCCATGGCTCCAATAGGGACAGAATGAATTATTTTTTATTTATTTTTTTTTTTGAATGGAGATTTACGCTGTTTTAAACATTTTTTTAGTTATCCTGCAGTACCTAACAATGTATTCCTGGTATTTCTCAAACCATAATATTCCTGCTTTGGCTAAGAGCAAGGACAAAGACCACCCTGCACATTTGTGCAGTCTATTCTTAACCTATACTGCCTGATTTTTCTTTTCAAACCAGAAGTTTCAAATCATATTTAGTGGAAGTTTTGTTTACAGATAAAAAACTGAATTTTGGTTTGAATGGGTAAATTTTTGAGAATTTCTCAATAATCTTATGTTGTACAAACTCATTAGAACCGTCTCATTTCTATTGAGTTCATCAACATAATATAATTTTATGATAATTTTTAAATTAATAATATCTTCTATGTAAGATATTTTGAAATAAAAAGGGGGATATTGAAATAGGTTGCATAATAAAACTATTCATTTAAAATATAGGTGGTCGCTCAAGCAAGATTGACTGTATATGGACAATAATTGATAATTGATATTTGGATGTCTTTTGAATCACATCAATTAAGGAATTAATTACCATTCTTTTATGATTGTAGCCGGGTTGAGTATAAGTGGTGTTTGTACTGCCTTGCCGTACTAGCTAGCTTTTATAGCAACGTGGTAGAGCACTCACTTAGGGGCAGAGAGGTCCTGGGTTAGAATCCCGATGGAGTCGAAATTTTATTGCGGGTTACATTTGGCGCCAACCGTAAATAACCCACATGAGGTGGTGGTTATAGGATAAGGTAGTTGATGATGTTGAATTGAGAAGATTCATGGAAGAATCTTAAATGTTGAGGGAGTGAATGTAGCCGGGTTGAGTATAAAGGGTTTTGTACTGCCTTGTTGTCTTTTATAGCGATGTGATAGAGCACTTACTTTGGGATGTAGAGGTCCCTGGTTCAAATCCCGACGGAGTCAAATAGTTATTTGCAGGTTACATGTTAAAATGCAATGGGCTTCAACATAAAATGCTACAGGCATTGTATGCCATGTGCCAAGGTATTTGCAGTTTATATTTCAATACAATTAATCAGAAAGACACATATGATCATCCCTATTTTAGTCACCACCATTAAAAGGGCAGTAACTCAAAAATATTGAGTACAGTTATGGTTCTTCCACAATGCACTCTTCCTCAAAGAAATTTATCCACCTGTGAAATTTCATGATTCTAACTTGCATATTGTTTTAGATTTTAATTAAACTAATCTTTATAAGTTTCAACCGTATGCAAACATTGTCTTGTAAAGTCTGTAGTTTAACACATATATAGTTGCCAAATAAATCCCTATATAAGATTGCGAGTAATTTATGGAGTTTGATGGATATACTTAACATTGGTTTAAATTTTTCGGCCAAAAAAATAATTCCTATAATTACTTTGTTGATTGTAGACGTCTGTCAGTAGTCGTAAGAACTTTTTTTCGAATTACATTTTGAAAGAATTATATACTCTTAAGAGTTTACTACTTTCAAATAATGTTTGTGTGAATATTGAAATTTTATAACTTTTATGATAAGAAATTTTTCACAGACTTGCACAAAAATACATTGCTTCCTAAAGATAGATACAAAGTATGCTGAGATGCAAATAATTAGTCTACTAGTTAGTTTATTTTAAGAAAACTTGCAAATGCGATTTATGTTTGCGTTTTAATGATGAGTAGGCTATTCCGCCATTGTAACTTTGCAATTTTATCCCTCCTGTGAATTAGGCAAACTTAAATTGCACAAAATCATTTCGAGGTTTACGGTTACCTATAACATCTTCCTCATCATTGGGCCTGTTCACTTAGTGGACATATTTGTCTACAATACTTCCAAAAGTCGATCGCACCCAATCAATCTTTTCTGTTGAATTTTTCAGAATTGGTGGGATGTTTTTGGAGGGCTTGGAATGGACATCCTCCATTCCAAAAAAGTCCATGATAGCCTCTGCTATATAGCTGTCCACAAAAGAAACTATGAAGTCTCTGTTTCCATCATAATGTTCATTTGTATCTGTACTCACATTGTCTCTCGTGATCCTATTTTGCTCACATTTCATTGTACCAATTTCCTGTGTACTTTTATCACTGTAAAGTTGCTGCATTATCAATGTCACAAAGTTCATTAATAGATGAAACATTTCAAAGGTTATTGGAGAGAGGTGTTGATATTTATGTTTGTTGTTCACTCCACAGATTCTTAGCCGTTTTGCACCTGAAAACCGCTCTCTGGTCAGCTGGTCTCCACCAATATGAACTTTTCCTATCTCTTCTCCTGCTTCTTCATGACACTGAGTGAGAAGGTCCTCATAGTTATCCATAATTTGAACTACATCTTCATATTTTTGTTCATTTAGAAAAAACATAGGCAGTGGAATTACTTTGTTCTTCTCTCTTTGGTGGGGAATCTCTTCACATTTAACTATATCAATGTTTTTCAAAAAGTGAAATGCAGCCATGTGCTTTACTGCAACCTGAACAGAGTGGGAATGTACATATCCTTAATCAGATCCCAGTCTTGTGTTGAGGGTAGAAATAATTCTGAAGAGCACTCTCGATAATCTTGCTGAGGTTTGATTTCACTAAGGTGGTCAAAGGTCATGTTTTGAACAATTACTGCTGACCCAAAGCCATGATTCATGTGGCCGTGTCTGTCATGCCTCACATCAAGAACACCTGAAAGAAGATGGAAAAACCAATATGATTTTGATGAACAAAAGACCACTGTAACATTGACCATTACAACCCTGGAATGCTGAAATGAAATTCATTTTTGAAATCAAATTTACCTTTAAATGAAGGAGCAGATAGCAAAACTTATGCTTCTAATTGATACCAGAGCATCATATGAAGCTTATGATCAGACTGCACATAATGTGCAGTCTGATCATTGATCATCTCATGTAATAAACAATCAACATTCTGGGTGCAGCATGAGAAGGATTGAAGTAAAAACTGAATTAGCTCACAAAATTGGTGCGAAAAACAGAACGGTTATACTTTTGTTACACACTTAACCTGGAAAAAGATTTTTTATCAAAGAAAGGGCAAAAATTCACGGACAAAAATTATGCATACTATACACAATATCCATCTTAGCTCAGAAAGACGTCTTATTGTAGAAGAAATTTTTACATCCAATAGATGATATCTACATTTTTAAGCTTTTTCTGATCTAAAACCACTCTGCAGAATACAACCAAATTTCACGGAAATAATGCTTTGTAAATGCTTTCTCATATTACATTGTGAATTTTTTGTGCTTTGAATAAAAGCTTCTACAAGTTTTTGTCTTGATTTTGTTTACAATACAGAAACTCAAGTTATGAAACATTTCATTTAGCTTTAAGATTCCTTGTATGAAAATGAATGCATCACAAATAAGATTTCTGTGATTTTAAATGTAAAGTCATACAGTTTGGTTTGACTATATCTGTCTTAAGTTTTAGAATATACATGAGTACCATCAACCAAGCTTTCATTGAATGACATTCAAATGCTTCACAAAAAACAAGGAAATTATGTTTCCATGTGAAAAGCCTATTTCATATAAGGAATTTCATTCACTGTTCGTTTTGAACACATATAAAACAAAATGTGAATGATATATTGTATTTCATGCAACCTAGTGGAAAACACGTACATACCAGTGTACCAATTGATGTTATCGCCAACAATCCTTATTCTCTTTTTTTTTCTTTTATAGCATCTATGATTTCATGTTTGAAGTTGCCAGCAAACCTGTCTAGCACAGATAGGCTGTGTGCATAGCTCATACACAAACCAAGAGGATGTAATCTGTCAAACACCTGAAATAACACAAAAATACATCTAATTTAAAAATTAACAAACCATTTCAAGTAGAAAGCCATGAATGGCTTGAGTGAATGGCTCCACAGGCTTGAAATTCTTGTAATAGCAAATCAAAGTTTTGACTAGATTTTTTTAATATTTTGGGTTCTATTGATGTTTAAAATGATTTTCAAAGTTTCCACTATATAACATATAGAGATATGACCTCCACCCATAAAATACATATTTTTCATCCAATCACAATAGTTCCAGACAATGATTTACATTAATTAGTAATAAAGTATTTTCTAAGTAAGACTTCTTTATTTTGTTGGTATGTGTCCAATGGACCTTTATCATATGGGAAGATTTAAGCAAACAAAAAAATTAATTGAGTGCTTTACTTTTTTAGCCTTCTCTCCAGTGGTTACAGAAGCCTTCCCGCATTGTGGTAAGATATCGGGTAGAGTTCAATAACCGACAGGGAAACATATTCTAATCCTTGTGATTATCATATAAAAATTTACTTTTGCATTTATCTTTTAAATTGTTATTATTTTTTTGTCAGTTGCAATTAATATTGTATTATTCTTATATCATAAAATATCAGTTGTTTGCACCAACCAGAATTATTGTTTTCTGATCGACTGAAAAATTGACTGAAAAATTGGTTTCATATCTCAATGGAAACTAAAAACTGAAAAATTTGAAAGCTTGCACTAAAAGTAGTCCCAATACAGATCCTAATTCATAGGATGTAATTAAACAACACTAGAAAGCCATGAATGGCTTGTGTCGCTCCACAGGATTGAAATTCTTGCAAAGCAAATAAAAGTTTTGACTAGATTTTTAGATATTTTGGGTTCTACTTATGTTGAAAATGATTTTCAAAGTTTCAACTATATAACATACAGAGAAATGACCTCCACCCATAAAAGACATATTTTTCATCCAAAAACAAAACTTTTTGGCTGCATAACAATGGGTCACCCTAAGATCATACAAAAACGTTTGATTGATATCCATCAATTACATTCTGAGAAAATGATTTTCAAAGTTTCCACTTTATAACATTTTGAGAAATGACCTCCGCCAATAAAATGCACATTTTCCATCCGATCACAATAATTTATTTTTGGTAGACTAATATAGGGTCTCTCAAGGATCATTCCAGTGAATTTTTCATTGATATCCATGAAATACATTCTGAGAGAATGATTTTCAAAGTTTCCACTATATACCATATAGAGAAATGACCTCCGCCCATGAAATACATATTTTTCATCCAATCACAATAATTTTTGGTAGACTGATAAAGGGTCTCTCAAGGATTGTTCAAGTGAAATTTGGATGATATCTGTCAATTAAATTCTGAGAAAATGAATTTCAAAGTTTCCACTATATGACATATAGAGAATTGAATTCCGCACATAAAATACATATTTTTCATCCAATCACAATAACTTTTTAAAGACTGATAAAGGGTCACTCAAGGATCATTCCAGTGAAATTTGGTTGATATCCATCTGTTACATTCTGAGAAAATGATTATGAAAGTTTCCACAATATAACATATCGAGAAATGACCTCCGTCCATAAAATGCACATTTTTCATCCGATCACAATAATTTCCATTAGACTAATAAAGGGTCACCCAAGGATCATTCATGTAAAATTTAATTGGTATCCATCAATTAGAATATGAGAAAAGTCACTTTTTACCATATTTGGAAATTAGCCACGCCCATTAAATCCATGTTTTTCATTGGATCAAAATTTCTTGAACAATTTGAAAGAGGGTCACCCAAGGATCATTCCTGTGAAGTTTGGTTGAAATCCATCAAGTAGTTTCTGAGGAGAAGATTTTTAAAGAAAAAGTCTACGACTGGACACACTGACGCACAGACGGACGCACGACGGACACAACGCCATGACAACAGCCCCAGTGGCTTTCAGCCATTGGTGCTAAAAAAAGAGATATATAATTCATAGCATTCTGAGTATGTCCTCCCTATGCACAGTTTTAATTTAGAGTGATGAATGGACAACACTTTGCAATGATCAAATATTAAATCAAATTAAAGCTTGGACTTTTTTGCAGAAAACCAATAGCCTATTGCAATACTGTTGCATTTAAATAGGTATTTAAAAAACTGTGGTCCTATAAAAGAAATAGAAATCTAATAGGAAATCAATCAGGTTTGAACTCATGTTAATCAAACATTATTGTGCAGTAAATAGTCTATCATAAATTTATTTAGATTGATACTCTTCATTTCTGAAATTTTGGTTAATTGATAAATTATATGAGAAAGAAAATCTGTGGTGTGTTTTCAGTGCATGTGAGTATGTTTAATATTTGAGTGAGAGCTGAGATTTAGTTTGTGTTTACAAAATTTCATTTATAATTTTCTTACCTTTTGATAGCTTATGTTCTCAAAAAGAAGCATGTTGATAACTTTCTGTACTTTACTGAGTCTGTTATTCCTTGCTTGAGCCATAATAGCATAGATCATACCAAGTTTTGGAACTGCCTTGGAAATTAAAGTGTTTGTGTCTCTTGATTCATCTTCAGACAGACAAGGCAACATTAATGTCAAACAGGCTTGTGTTAGTAGAGGAAACTCAGTCCTCATCTCTGCCACTACAGACTCCCAGTTGAACTGCTTAAGGTCCTCATAGTCTGATGTCATTAGATAGCTCAATTTTCCATGTTTTCTATTTCTCAAAATAGGGTTATCCTCTAATTCTACATGTAGAAGCTTGTGTGTTACAGAATTCCGTACTTGTGGCATAGTCAATAATACATCTACCAAAAGCTGAACTGAGCCTGAAGGTAAGACAGAAAAGATTTCAGCTATTTCACTTGAACTTAGTATACTTGTGTTTGATGGTTTTGAATATCTTAGTTGATCAAGCACTTAATATCACTTTTAATTCCTTCGTCATTGTTAGTTTTAAAGGTCACATTGGAGGAAGATTTCTTTACACTGGCATATGAATGATCACAGCTGAAATATCCACTTTCAGAATCTTTATCAATAATTTAAATAAATGAATCATTCTCTACACTGATATGACTAACATCTGAATTGAACAACTTTTTCCCCGATACTGAGTGGCGATTGATACTTTCGCTTGCTTGTAAAGGTGTTGAAGTTGAAAGTGGACGGATGTTAGTACGTTCTTCACCAGACACTGGAGATTCCTGACTGAGGACTAAGAGAGGAAATAGACTCTTAGCCCTTTTCTTAGGTTTACAATCTGACTTTGGAGAGAATTCTTTCATAAATCTTTTTCCCCTAACACGAAGAGTTTCCGCTAGCTGACTTTTGAAATGCTGCACTTTTTAGTCCAAATTCAATATTTTTTTTTTCATCAGCAACACAAATTACCCCTTCCACTACATCAACCTCTCCATATCTTTTAATTAGTTCTTTTAGACCTTTCTTCTTTCCTGCAAAAGATTTTGATTTATGTATTAATAATTGTCTAGTATATAACAAGAGGACATATATATTTGAGAGACGCAAAAAGTACTGTATTTTGACCCTTTTCTTTTTTCCATCACACTAAATTTCCAGAGCATAGATCTTTCATGAATGGATATCAAAATGGTAGTAAATTCCCTAATACAGTTCTACAGACATAAGTTAGGGTGTATGAAAGCATTTATGCCAATGACACAATCAAATGCCAAATTCACAATTTGAAGGACATCTACAAGGATAGAAAAAAGGAATAATTAAATAATTAGTCCTAATAGAAACCAAAAAAGGTAGTCAGAAAATTAGTATGTAAATGAATTTAAATGTAAAAAAAAAACACCTTTAACAGAGGTTCTAAATATTTTGAGAGTCAACTTGTCCATGAAGGTCAACTTGTCCATGGACAAGTGACAATCACAAACTGGCTTATGCGAATCTAAAACCTACTTGTCCACTATTTTTTATAAGCATTGTTTTTATCGAAAAAAATTATCAGGATTTTTCTGCCATTGAAGTTACATTTGTTTGCTATAAAATAGCTATAAAATAGTCTCACTTCCTTTTTTACTTAAAAAAATTATGCTATATATTTAAGTTTCACTTTTCGGAAAAGGCTAACTTTTACTATGTGAACAATTACAATTACTTTCTTGAGATTTTTCAATTGTCCACGGACAACTAAGCAATGAAAATCTGCTTGTTCATGCAGCTTAATGTACAAGTCAGACAACTCAGGCAGCTTATTTCAGATCCACAGCTTTATATTTTTATAACAAAGGTATAAGATGTTTTAAATAAATTGTGATATTTATTTAATTTCTGTATTCATAAATTTATATACATCTGTCATTACTTCAGACCAAAATCAATATTGTAAAATTTAACAGCTACATAAAATTTATGGAATTTTATTTACATTTCTACTAAATAACAATACATAAGAAATATGAGAAATGTATCTTTAAACTCTAATTGAATTGTCTTGCAAGTGAAATATAAATGATATAGGTAACATATTCTTATAAAATCATAGACTGTGAAGTAGAAAGGGAGTATACATAATCCTTTTATCAATGCTCATGGATTAACCCTTTCCAAGGAATAAAAATCCATGAATCCGCTGAAGAAAAATAACCCAGCATTGTGGAAAATGGAGAATTTTTTTCTGAACAAAGTTAATAAAACAAGAGGACCATGAGGGCCCTAAATCGCTCACCTGATACTTCAAGTAAATTATCATTAAGACTCCTTTTCCTGTGATATGGGATGAACCTTCCCATTTTAAACAGAGTTCATTCTTGTGACCTGGCAATCATTTTGACCAAGTTTCATGAAGATTGGACCATATTTGAGGCGTCTGGAGCTCTTACAAGAAAATTGCCATTAAGGCACCTTTTCCCGTGATATGGCATGGATCCTTCCCATTTTCAAAAGAGATCATCCTCATGACCGAACAAACATTCTGACAAAGTTTCATGAAGATTTGACCATATTTGTGTCTTCTAGAGTGTAAACAAAAAAAATATCATTAAGGCCCTTTTTCCAATGATATGGCATGAATCTGTTCCATTTTCAAAAGGGTTCATCTTTGAGACCTGACAAACATTCTGACCAAGTTTCATGAAGATTGGGCAATATTGTGGCCACTAGAGTGTAAACAAGAAAATTGTCATTAAGGCCCCTTTTTCCGTGATATGGCACGGGTCCTTCCGATTTTCAAAAGAGTTCATCCTCATGACCTAACAAACATTCTGACAAAGTTTCATGAAGATTGGACCATATTTGTGGCTTCTAGAGTGTAAACAAGAAAATTGTCATTAAGGCCCTTTTTCCTGTGATATTGCACGGATCCTTACCATTTTAGCAATTTTAACAAGGGACCACCCAAGGAATATTTCTGTCAAGTTTAGTTGACTTTGACTGAGTAGTTTAGGAGGAGATGTGGTTTAAAGAAAATGTTGACGCCATGATGGACAGGCGGACAGACGGACGCCGGACATTGATAGATCACAATAGTTCCCTTGAGCACTTTGTGCTCAGTTGAGCTTTAAAGCTAAAATTAATTTACAATTGTTGTATGCAACAGCTGAGGACCATACTTCAATTTTGTAAATAGTGCAATTTAAAAAAAAAATATCTTATGATAAATGAGGCAGTGAGACTTAATTTGATTATGGCTTTTAAAATTCTAATAGTAAAACTGCCTTAAAAAATCAATTAGATCTACTGTAATACTTCCTTACAATATATCAATTAACTCCCGTTTCGTCAACAATATTTTCGTATATTTATTCATGCTGAAATAAACAAATGTGGATTTTCTTTCTGTTGTAAATAGAAAAGATCTCAACTTAATATGTAACATACCTGCATTAATGAAGACTTGACAACATTTTTTACAGATATACTGGTTGAAGACCAATTCTCGCCAAGTACCAGTTCTCCCCACCACCCCTTTTTCTCAGTGATGACGAAAAGGAAACCCTTCTAAATTACAAAATATGTTGACAAGAACTACTTTTAATCAGAAAATATTTTTTTTGAATGAATATTGCGTCTTTACTGTGAAAATGTGCAGTTGGCGAGAACTGGTACTTGGCGAGAATTGGTCTCTAACCAGTACAGCATAAACAACCGGTTTGTTCTTTAATTCAACCAGAATCAAAAGGTGCTTACCAGTAGCAGAATTTATAATTCTTCTATAACCATGCATTATGTTATCGTCGCCACAGACGATACACGAAATCTCCGACTTTTTTCGTGGCGTTTCCATTCTATTTGGCTTGGAAAATCAGCCCATTATTGGCTATCGTCCGCCGCACTCAACCGTGATTATCGATCATCTGCACGCGCCTACCAAACGCTTTACGACTATCGGATTTTCTAGCTTCCATTTAACTTTGACCAAATGACGTCACTAGAGTGTCGGTCACATGACCTTACGAAAATTTGTAAAATACCTGTCTCTAGTATCGATAGATCTAGGGCAGTAACCCAGTCAAATTGTGACATCACTTATTTCGCCCCGCATAGATGACGTCAGATAGGATGAAATGCACAAAAGCAGGGTATAAGATTTTGATAATTTCACTGCTTTTGCGGTGAGTTTATCAAGTGATAATCTACCGTTATTTCTCGATAAACCACCGAAAAGCATTAAAGAAATTTTGATATCGTCACTAGTGACAAGTGACGTTAACACTTTTCAGTTTCTGGAGGAACTACTTTTTTCAAGCAGCTTGTCTCCTGCTCAGACTGCTGAGGTTATAATTCAAGCCTAATCACTGGTTCAGGATATCTGCATAGGAGTTCAAACTTTTAAATATGGGGATTGTTTTCTGATAATTATGCATTCATAGTAGCTCACCTGAGCACGATGTGCTCAAGGTGAGCTATTGTGATCGTACAATGTCCGTCGTCCACAATTTCTATATAACATCTTCTCCTCCTTAACCGGTGGGAAACCGGTGCTTAAAAGGGAATATTTATTATTTGGCTACAGTTGGGGTGTTGATTGACATCCCCCATTCTATTTGGGATTCGCCCCTTAAGCTTCTCAATAACAGATTATCAAAAGAATTTGTAAACCAACATGAACTACGGAAACAGAATCTAAATGTAGCCTAATTATCATGAACTGTAATATGAACGATAGAACATCATGAAATGGTACTTAAACAATAAATATTCTCGTCGAACACAATCGATTTATAAGGCTGTTAAAAAACTCGTCCTACGGACTCGTTTTTTAAGGCCTAATAACGCAGTCTCGTGATAATTTTCATATCAGACATAAACAGTTGATTATCCTCTATATATCATAACTTTATATTTTTAATGCAATATCATGTTGAATTTTCATTAAGTCTGCTGAGTACATATATTGAATGTCAATGGAGTGATAATGGTCCTTTTGCTTTTGTTACGCCATTAGACGAACAATACACTATTACGCACTTCAGAGTTTCAGGATATATGGACATTAATTAATGCCCATAAAACTACTGATAAAAATAAGAGTTGCTTCCCTTGATCTTTGAAAATGAATAACGGGCTACATAGCATATATACTTAGCGCAAAAAATGTAGTCTTATTTTCTTTAATGATATATTTTTTCAGATTTTAAGTATATATTTTAACCCACAAATCAAGCACGTGAGCAGACTTGACATAAATGTAACGTCCGACGTATGTTGGCGAAAAGAAGATAAAAAAAATGATAAAAAGAAAGCCAAGTGGATTGCATATCTTCAATCCAAATTATCCTTTATAATTAATTTAGCCTTTTTTCAATTTTTGAAAGCACGACTAGACGTCTTGCTTTCATCATACCAATGACGGATCCAGGATTTCTGTAAAGGGGGTTCGAACATATAAATTCAGACAGTGTTTTAAGTGACGCAGGTTTTGCGAGTCTGAAAATTCCAATTCCTTCGAAATTAGTAGAAAGGAATATCAAAACTATCTAGTGAAGGCCGACAGGACCCTCTTGAAATCAACTTCAGAAAAGAGTTGGAGACTGTTGTTAACAGTCTTCAATTCTTTTCTGGGGTTGATCCCAAAAGGTACATCTATCGAATACATTGTATCCATTGCATATCCATATGACCGTGAAATAAACAGGCTTCAGATTGGGCTCGTTCGAACCCAATGAACCCCCTCTTGATCCGTCACTGCATAGTTATGAATAACCTTAAAATGGAATTTCACGGAAGTGCAAAAAGCATGTTCAGCATTTGTCTGTGTGAGGACAAACCGTCACTTTCTGTTGGGACGGCGGTTCGTCCCAAGGCATTATGTCCAAAAAGGTGGAATCGTGCCAATTTTTCGCCACCGATTAAATATTTTTGATGTTTTTGAGAAGCGTTTTGATCATCTTTATAATCGGGAAAATAATTAAATGTGTGTGTCTTATTTTTCTTATTTTTTTTTATATTTTTTACTTTACTGTTCCTAAAAATGATCGAAAGAATGGGCCAAACACCAAACAACTTTAAGCATGGTTTGATAAACTTCTGAAATTTTCAAACGACAAAAGCATGTGATTAAAACAGTCACAAATCCGCCATCTTCCCCGAGGCTATATGTAGGTTTTTGCAATAAAGGCGTCTATTAACATTTTTTCGGGCGTTAACATTTGCAGTGACTCTCAAAACGCTTTAACACACTCGTAATTCCGGTCGGTGCAAATAATAACGCCCACGGCTTCCTTTCTTTTTTTTCTCTAACCACGGCTTATTTTTCCTGGACGATCGCCGAGGGATATTGTCTTTGTGGTGTACGTCCGTGTATATGTCTGTTCTACATTCCTGCTGTATTTAGGGAAAAGATTTCAAAATAACTCGACACACGAGAGTTATGAATGTAATTAAGGAAATTAATTCAAGTTGGGGCGAAATTAGCGATATCTTTATCTCCTTTTACCTCTTTCAAGTTTGTTTTCAAATCAGAGCATTGAAAATCGACACAAAAGCCAAAAGAAATCGTGGAATTATTTGATCAATTTCAACGAAATCTTGATCTTTTTGAACGACTTCAGATTGAATTTCAACGATTATCGAGTGATTTGGGTGAGTGTTTCGAATGAATGAATGGGGCGCTGAAGGAGCGATTTAGAATGGTTATGATCGAAATGAATGCCAAATGTACGGTATTACTGATTATACATTTCTTGATATGGTACAAGATAACTTGACAGACTTGTATCCATCATCAGTTTGTTACTTTGTTATTTAGACGTAATAAACAGATCGCTATTGGCAATAAACGAGATACCCAGGAGGGCCAGTATTGCTCCACTGGCATTCATAGTAGATTTATAAAAATCCAACAATAGATTGCACCTTAAGTAATAAACTAGGATACAATCTATTTTGATACAGATAATTACGATTCATTTTTTTTCAAGAAGGCCTCCTTTCCATGACATGATATAATATTTCTAAACATGTACCTGATTAGCAACATTTCATCAAAGTTTCCTAAAATCTATAAATAAATGTACATGCTGTGATAACAAGGAATGTTGCATCACAAAGGCCCAAATTTCCATGACACAGCATCATATCACTAGAAAACGGAGAATGCTGAAAGAGCATGTCTCTAGGATTTTTAAGTGTATTTTCGTTACATTCTGAACAGAAGTTTCTGGAAAGAAGAATTTTAATATTTCATTGGAGCATTTTCATGTGACACGATAAGCTGGATCCAGAAGATTTTTGAAAAAAGCTTGCCCTAAGCATCATTCCTGTGGAGTTTTCTCAAAATCTGGTCAGTGGTTTCATGAGAGAAGATTTTTTATATATATTTGATTATGGGACCATTTTTCAGTGACGCGCAAGCCAGTATAGCCCACGTTTAAGCCCAATTGGATTTTAGGGAAGAAATCCGAAAGAGCTTGTCTTAAGCATCATTCCTGTGAATCTTGTCTTATTCTATCAAATACATGTAGTTTCAGTGGAGATGGTTTAAAAAATTCATCATAGGGGTCCGTACAGCTGATGTCATCAGTCCTATCAATATTTGACAAAGAAATCTGAAAGAGGAAGTCCAAAGCATAGGAACAATGAAGTTTGGTTGAAGACTGAAGAGTAGTTTCTGGGAAAGTTTTTTTTTATTTCAACACATGGGTCTATTTTGGGGTGACTTGTCAGCCCGTATAACCCATTTTGTCAACCAGATTAGAATCAAACGAAGAAATCCGAACAAGCATGTCCCAAGCAATACTCCGGTGAAACTTGTTTCGATTCTGCCCATTAGTTTCACAGAAGAAGTTGTTTTAAGAGTGTTTGTTCTAAGCATCATTACTGTGACTCGTCAACCTATAACACCAATCTTATAAGCCTGTTCATAAATTTGGCCGACCGAGTATAGAACCAGGTAAAAATCCCTGGTGTAGCCCAATAGTCTTGCTCGATAAGCCTGGTGGGGGCAGAGTACGTTTTTGCTGTGATTTCCTCGCCTTCATGGAAACGAAGTTGGTACATTAGTAAAACCTAGATATACAGAAGGATCGAAACCTTTGGAGGTGAAAGTTGTCAGCGACCAGTCCAGTATTCCAAACGATCCATGGGAGGATTCCGCGGCAAGGAATCAATTCCCATGTGAAAGAGACTTGCAACCCTATGGATGCATTGTAATCGCATCTGTGAACTAAAGTAAAGTGTAGATCGAGACCAGATTGTATAGCTTCAGAAATCCGATCCAATTATGGGTAACATCTGGTATGAAACCAACTTGGCAACCTGTAGCTATGGAATCAATAGATTTAAAGTACTATTGGAATCGGATGGGGTCTTTTCATTTGAGAAATGATATATAGAATTTGGGTTAGTCCAGATGGGAAGAACGAGAAAGAGCTACTAGTTATCCCTAAATCCCTGGTACCAGAAATCTTGAAACAGCTACATGGCAGTGTGACTGCTGGACACCTCGGTATTAAAAGAACCCAGCAACGTGCCAAGCAAAGATATACGTGGTACAACATGAAATATAGTGTAATTAAGTCGTGTCAAGAATGTGACATATGTGGATCTTATAAGGCACCACGACGGAAAGCAAATGGGACCCTTTCCGAGGGGTTACATCGGCCACAAATATATTTTGATGATTGCCGATTATTTCACTAAATGGCTGTGGATAATACCTGTACCTAATCGGGAAGCTACAACTGAAGTGAAGAAACTTTTTCAACACGTTTTCAGTGTTTTTGGAATCGTTTTCAGATACATTCTGACCAATGGACCAACTTTGAGTCTTTGTTATTCAAAGAAAAGTGTCGGATACTCGGATCTGAGAAGACTCGAACCACTGCCTATCGACCTTAGTCCGATGGCTTTGTTGAGCGAGCGAATAGAACTGTTCTTTCTACGTTGTACAAATTCATATCCAAGAATCAGTGAGATTTGGATGAGTACATCATGCGTACAATTCCTCTGTGCATGAGAGCACATGATTCTCCCGTCATGAAATTGCGATTTTGCACTAGATCATGAGCAAAGACTTCAGGATATCCATGAGTTTGCGCGCAAAAACATAAAGACCGCTAGTGATAACCAGAAACGCAGATATGACCATAGAGTTGACCAAAATGCGTTTTCGCGTGGCGACATGGTGTGGTTACTAAGTTCACGAAACCAGCCTGGTAAATGTTCGAAACTGTCTCCATCAGGGTCCATACGTTGTGGTAACCAAAATCAATGATGTTATATATCGTATTCAACAGAGTCCGCATGCGAAACCCAAGGTGGTTCATCACGATCGTTTGAAGAAATACCACTGAACTCAAATCTCTTGGTTGACCCCAAACCTGTAAATGCAAAAGGTTATATTGTAAATAAGAACTGTGATTGTTGAAAATATGTATAAATATTAAACTTTGATAACTTTGAACACTTCTTTATCTTCTCAGTATGAATACCTCAAGTGCCCTAACATGCTATTTGGGAGGTACAATCGTGCAACCAGGCACGCTCAGGAGGTACATTCCGAGTTCTTATATGACTGTGTTGGTTACATCAGACGACTTGCAAGACGAAATTACGACCATGATTGTAGCAAAGCCAAGTTATTCTATGATGATTTCATATTGATTGCCCCATCCGGAAAAAGGAGTGACGAAGCGTACAACTTGTTCCGGGCATGGAAGGATAACATCAAACCAAAGATAATAAGAGACCAACCGAGATGGAAATGGAAGTTTTGGCAACCTTTCCCCGGGCCATTTCCCCTTTACTAGACCCTCCCAGGAAGGTGGTCCAGAAGGAACCCGGTTCCAGGACTCCAACTCTAGACCTCAGTGATATATAAGCTGAAGAGCTGGAAGCCCCACCAGCTGAGCCGGAGAACCCATCCCTACGAAGAAGGTGTAGACAAGCCCAGTACCTTCAACCTCCTCGTCATCATCATTCTCCTCGCCCTCAGCCAGTCCCACCCAGGTGACCTCCCCTCAGCTCCCTAGTTTTCCTCCGCTAAAGGTCATGGACAGCCCAAAAGCCACGAGATTAAAGAAACTCCTACAGAGCAAAGAGGAGGGGATATCTCTATATATTGGAGGCCAGCGGTTCGAGACCAGCCGGGGAACCTTGTACAATGATCCTGACGGTCTGTTCCAGCAAATGATAACAGCCAGCAACAAGAAAGATTGGTTCATTGATAGGGATAACTCACATTTCAGATTTATACTTCACTATCAAAGAAATGAATGTCGTTTGGACTCAAGAGCCCTCCCTACCTAGGGTCCTTAGACTTCTATTGAATTATTGGACCTTCAAGGTCTGGTTAAAATTATTCATGCAAAAAATTGATGCGCATAGTCAATAAATCATAAGGTATAATGGTATTGTGTATTGTTGATTAATCCTCAGGTGAAATCATTCAACTTACCAGTTTGGAGACCAAATACAACTAAGAGGGAAGGGGGGGGGCATTGTAGCGACCTGCCTTTCAATCTCAGCCTGATCATAGCCCTCACCTTTGCGTTGTCACTATCGCGAATACATCCATTTTATCCTATTACTTAGACTGTTTCTGTCGATCTTTTTGCATTTATATTACACATAAACATTGAGGAAAATGAGTAATTTCTCAGCTTGCTTTTCCCAGTATTGTTTACGGAAATCGTTCATTTGGACCACTCTGATCGCAGCGTAAAGGGTATGTCCAAACGGTTGCGGAATTCTTCGATTATACGAAGAATCTCGGAGCACTAGACAGATATGACGCCATAACTGTAAGATGACGTCACTAACCCTCAATACTATATAAGCCAGTGTTTACTCCGAATCAGTGGTGTCGTTTCCAGACTCCACGCCGGTCTTTTCCGTAACCCTTGGAACCGAATCAACTGTTCCGAATATCCAACTTGAATAAAACCCACTGCGATCCTAATTCTATTCAGGGCAAGAAAGAAAAATCACAGGACTTTGGCAAAATTCAGGATAAGGTAGAACCAGTTAGCGACTAAGGGTTGCTGAAATAATTGCTACAGAGGGAAGAGAGGCTAGAAGAAAGTATTTTCGCTGCTGATAGACTACCAGTTTGGAGGCGAGAGTGCCATGTCTGTCTTCAGATTGGCCACTTCATAAAAGAGTGTACATCGAGATACTAGGAGTAGTAAAGACATTGGACCAAAAGCCATGACAGACGCTAGACAAAATAAGTTGCCTTTAAACGATGAGGGACCAGCCCTTGCGGCCAGAGGGAGCTCCAATTAGTCGAATCAGAGAAAAATGACAAAAAGAATATTGATCACCAAAGCGCTGGGAAGCATCGGTACAGTAAGGGTGAGGATAACAGGGGCGGCCTGTTTGATGGCCTGTATGTGGAAGGGTTCATTGAGAAAGAACAAATTACCTTTACCGCGGACACAGGTGCTTCTAAAACCATTATGTCAGCAGGGAGCATGACAGGATTGACAAGGGGAACAGGCCTATGCTTAGGGAGTCCACGAGTTCGTAAGGGACTGGGGGCTTCAATTAGAGACAGGAGAAAGGCTACCTTTGAATTTAACCTTGGCTCATTGGAAGTCATAACGGAGGCTATAGTGGCAGATATAGGGGATAAAGTGCTCCTAGAGTACGATATTCTTGGGTTTCTGGTGAGAACTAACCATCAGGCACTCGCATGGCTTTCAATATGAAAGAACCAAGCGGAAAAGTTGCAAGGTGGATTGAGATACTGTCACTCTATGATTTCGCTATTGAGTATCGTGCAGGAATGAAGCACGGTCATTGCGAAGCATTGTCTCGGTGTCAAAACCCCAAAGATTGTAAGTCCCCAGAGCTCGATACTTTCGAGCCTTGAAATGTTTTCCGTGCAAAAATGTAAAAAGCGCGTCGAGTTGATGTATTTGTCAGGATTGTCAACCACTGACAATAATCAAAGGGCTGACAAGACTGAGCTGGTAAGACGAATCTCTGATGAGGGAAAGGTTATAACTGCAGTGAACAGTTGGCAGCTCAAAAAGAGGGCCATAGTGACCCTAATTCGCTCACCTGAATGAACTGTCCAAAACACATTTAAAGCAGGTTTTGAAGATTTTTTGGCTAATTTTCAGGCAAAAAATCTTGACTTCAAGAGCGTGTGCAAGGTTTTCTTAGATTAGACCCAGTGACCTAGTTTTCAGCCCCACTTGACCCAATTTTGAACTGAGTTTAAATCATTCTTACCAATTTTCAGGTTGATCAGGCAAAAATGTTACCTCCAGAGTACATACAAGGTTTATCTAAGACTATGATCCTTTGACCTTGTTTTTGACCCCACCTGACCCACTTGTCTAAGATTTTACCAAGATAATACATGAAGTTCTGACCAAATTGTAAGTTGATTGGGCAAAAAGTGTGGCCTCTAGAGAACATACAAGGTTTCGACCTTGTGACTTAGTTTTTGACCCCAGTTGACTTAATATTGATCTTATGTAAGATTTTATCAAGATAATAATTCTGAACAAATTTCAAGTTGATTGGGCAATACATGTGATTTCTAGGTTGAATACAAGGTTTTTCTAAGACTTGCCCCCGTGAAACATTTTTTGACCCCACTAGCCAAAATTTCAAACTAGACTAAGATTCAATTAAGACAACCATTCTTAGCAAATTTTAGGTTTATGGGGCAAAAAAATGTGACCTCCAGTGTGCTTGCAAGGATTTTCTTAGAATTGATCCTATGACCTAGTTTTTGACCCAGTTTTGAACTTGTGTAAGATTTTTTTCAAGACAATTATGCTGAAGAAATTTCAGGTTGATCAGGCAAAAAATGTGACCTCTATAGTGCATACAAGGTTTCGGAAAGATTTAACCCGTGACCTAGTTTTTGACCCCACTTGCCTCAATTTGGAAAGTTTCCAAGATTTGAACAAGACAATCATTCTGACGAAATTTCTGGTTGATTGGGGAAACAAGAGCACCGCAAGCGGGTGCCAACGCTCGGCTGTAAACTATTTATTTCTTCGGCAAATGCAAATATATGAACTTGGTACCTACAGAAAGGTCAATTATGACCAACGTTAAACATTTTCAAACAAATTTGACCTTGAAAAATGACTTTGACCTTGACTGATGACCTTGAACTTGACTGATGACCTTGAACTTAGTACCTACAGAAAAGTCTTGTCCCAAGCAATGATCATGTAAAATGTGAAGGCTCCATAACTTACCATTCAAAAGTTATGACCAAGTTTAATTTTTAAAAGAGATTTGACCTTAAAAAATGACATTGACCTTGACTGATGACATTGAAACCTACAGAAAGGTCTTGTCCCAAGCAATGATCATGTGAAATATGAAGGCTCTATGACTTGCCATTCAAAAGTTATGACCAATTCTATTTTTTTTTAAATGACCTTAAAAATGATCTTTACCTTGACTGATGACCTTGAACTTGGTACCTACAAAAAGGTCTTGTCCCAAGCATTATTCATGTGAAATATGAAGGCTCTTTGACTTACCATTCAAAAGTTATGACCAAGGTTAAAGTTTGTCACGCCAACGCCAAGAACGCGAACGACGCCAAGGTGATCATAATACCTCGGGTTTTCTTCGAAAACAGCCGAGCTAAAAATGTGTCCTTGAGAGTGCATACATGTTTTTTCTACGAATAGACCTATGACCTAGTTTTTGACCCCACTTTATCCGATTTCGAACTTGTCCGAGGTTTCATCAGGAAAATCATTCTGACCAAATTTTAGGTTTATTCGGCAAAAAATGTGACCTCTAGAGTGCATGCTAGGTTTTTCAAAGATGTGCCCCCTTGACCTTCTTTTTGACCCCACTTGACCGAATTTCAAACTTGTCTCAAATCTCATCAAGATAAACATTCTGACCAATATTCAGGTGGATAAAAATATGGTCCCTAAAGTGTCCACAAAGTTTTTCTTCGATTTGACCCTATGACCTAGTTTTTGACTCCACTTGACGCAAATTAAATGTTGTCCGAGATTTCGTCAAGAAAATCATTCTTACAAATTTTCAAGTTGATTGGGCTTGAAATATGTCCTCTAGAGTATCCACACGGAGCAAATGATTTGAGCCCATTGACCTAATTTTGACCCGACTTGACCCAATTTTGAACTCTGACCAACTTTCAGGTTGATAGGGCTAAAAAGGTATAAGGTTAAGGTATTTCTTAGATTCAACCCCGTGACCTAGTTTTTGACCCCACTTGCCAGAATTTTGAACTTGTCCGAGATTTCATCAAGATAATCATTCTTACGAACTTTCGGGTTGATTGGGCTAAAAATATGGCTTCAAGCATAAGATTTGACCCTAGTGGCCTAGTTATTGACCTCACTAGACCCAACATGTCCGAGATTTTATCAAGATAATCATTCTGCTCAATTTTCAGGATGAATGGGCTAAAACTATGGCCTCTAGAGTGTCCACAAGCTTTTTCTAAGATTTAACCACGTGACCTAGTTTTTGAACCAACTTGACGCAATTTGAAACTTGTCCGTGATTTTATCAAAATAATCATTTTGACCAATTTTCAGGATGACTGGGCTGAAAATATGGCCTCTGGAGTATCCACATGGTATTTATAAGATTTGACCCCTTGACCTAGTTTTTGCTCCCCCCTTGACCAAATTTCGAACTTGTCCAAGAATCCATTCAGATAATCACTTTGACCTATTTTCAGGTTAATTGGGCTTTAAAAAAGGCCTTTAGAGTGTCCAAAAGGAATTTCTTAGATTTGACCCGTGACCTTATTTTTGACTCCACTTTATCCGATTTCGAACTTGTCCGAGATTTCATCAAGATAATCATTCTTACAAATATTCATGTTGATTGGGCTTAAAATATGGCCTCTAGAGTGTCCACAAGGTATTAATTAGTATTGAACCTATACCTAGTATTTGACCCCACTTGACCCAATTTCGTACTTGTCCGAGATTCCATGAAGATAATCATTCTGACCAATTTTCACCTTGATTGGGCTAATAATATGACCTCTAGAGTGTCCACAAGGTATTTCTTTGATTTGACCCAAGACCTAGTTTTTCACCCAACTTGACCAAATCTCGAACTTGTCCGAGATTTCATCAAGATAATCATTCTGACCAACTTTCAGATTGATTGGACTAAAACTATGGCCTCTAGATTGACACAAGGTATTTCTTAGATTTGACCTCGTGACCTAGTTTTTGACCCCACTTAATCCAATTTAGAACTTGTCCGAGATTTCATCAAGACAATTATTCTGACCAACTTTCAGGTTGATAGGGCTTAAAATATGGCCTCTAGAGTGTCCACAAGGTATTTCTTAGATTTGACCCCGTGACCTAGTTTTTGACCCCACTTGACAGAATTTCAAACTTGTCCGAAATTTTATCAAAAAAATCATTCCGACAAATTTTAAGGATGATTGGGCTAAAACTATGGCCTCTAGAGTGTCCACAAGGTTTTTCTAAGATTTGGCCCCATGACCTAGTTTTTGACCCCACTTGACCCAATTTCAAACATGTCCGAGATTTCATCAAGATAATCATTCTGACCAATTTTCAGGTTGATTGGGCTAAAAATATCTCTAGAGTGTCCACAAGGTAATTGTTGACGTGCTCATGTGATCTAAAAAGATGTGTTGTTTCATCCCCATGACTCATTGATGAGTATAAGTGTGACCTATGCGTAATGAACAAAAGGCCCCAGAGGACAACACAAACAACAATGGGAAGCCAAGAGGCTGGGACACAATAGCAACAGACTCACAGTTACACAGCGGGGTCATAGATATATAATGGTATTTACAGACTACTTCTCCAATTATGTTGAGGTTATCCCTACGAGGGACCAAACGGCAGAAACTTGTGCGAAGGAAGTCCTGAATCAATACATTTCAAGATGAGTTGCCCCTTAACAATCCATAGTGACCAAGGAAGAAACTATGAAAGTAAAGGGTTCCAAGAATTGTGTGAGACACTAGGGCTACACAAAACTCATACAGGTGAGAGGCAACCACAAGGAAACGGTCAAACAGAGAGGTTCAGTAGAACTCTGTTAAAAATGATTAAAGCTTACCTCGGTCAGGAACAAGAAAACTGGGACTTCCACATTGGCTGTATAGCTGGCGCGTACAGATCTTCTCTACACGAATCAATCGGTGTGACACCTAATATGTTGGAAATGTGTCCGACATTCAGACTCAATATGGTAGAAACATTCGATTACCAGCTGATTTTGTGTACAAGAGCAGCGGAGAAACTAATCAACCACAGGTTAACTGGAGAGTGAATTCAGTCTATGAGCAAAAATGCAAGTGGCCTATGTAATTGCCAGACAGCATATGGGTGTGTTGGCTATAAGAAGTAAAGACTATCATGGCATCCAGATTTCGTTCAATAACTACAAAGTTTGTGATAGAGTATGGTGCCTTTCGGAAGCCAGAAAGCCAGGAATAGCGGAGAAGCTTTCAACCCCTTTATGTTGGGTCTTCCCTTATTACAAAGAAGCTTTCATATTAAAACTTAGTATTATGTCTGGGGAAAAGTTGCAAAGAGAAGGTGGTACACCATGACAAGCTAAAACAATATGAAGGCAACAAGGCTCCAAAATGGATGTCGACTGTGAAGTTGAATTATATGTTTTTGTTGACAGGCACTTGTTCCATCGGTTTTATAAAGATGATGTTAAGTGATAAAGATAGAGAGACTAACCTTTTCGTTATGGTGTAATCCTCTTCAGATATCCGTTCTGAGCATTCTTTTAAGAAAGAGGCAAATGAAAGTTGAACTTAATTAATGTCAATGAATCCTAGGTCTATTTAAGCCGTTTTCTAGACCGACTCGCCTTTAAGAATGTTGTTGAAGATTTTATCTGTCACTAGCTGTAGCACAGATTAGTTACCGATTTCCTGTATTTTCAGAGAGTACCAGTCTAAGAGCCGGAATAATCCGATTTAACCATCGCATTTTACGAATCCTTTGCACTGCAGCCAGCCAGGTCACCACCATTCCAACCACAAGGCAAACCATCCATAAGGTAAGCGATGAACCCATCTATTCGGCGAACAAGGTTGTAATAACCCCTATTATACGAGCTACTTTGGGTAATGTTAAACCCTGAGTGAATATCTTTCAGACCCTATGGAAAAAGATCCAGTGTATGGATGCCAACACACGAATCCTCCGGGTACTCGATAAGACGACCCTCGGCGTACGGGACACACTTAACTATCTGACGCGCCTAGTGAGAAAGCTATCTGATGACATAGCTCAAGCCGCCCAGATGCCGCATGACCATTGGGACAATACAAGGAAGCGCAAGACAAGCGGTGACAGTCATCAATTGAAATCTGTCTTCGGTAAGGTTTATCCGGAATCTAAGAGCTCCGTTACTGACACCTAATATTTCTGACGAACTCTCACTCCGATCGCAGTTTGAAGACATATGAACTATGTGCTATTATTTGTAAAACAAGAGGGCCAAAGTGGCCCTTAATCGCTCACCTGAATTAACAATCAAACGTTTTTCTAAGATTTGACCCTGTGACGTTTTGTTTTTGACCACACTTGACCCAATTTCGAAACTTGTATGCAATTTCATCAAGATAATCTCACTGACCAATTTTTTGGTTGATTGGGCTAAAAATATGGCCTCTAGAAGGTCCCAAAGGTTTTTCTAAGATTTCATCCCCTACCTAGGTTTTGTCCTCACTTGACCCAATTTCAAACTTGTCCGAGATTTCATCAAGATAATCATTCTGACCAATTTTCAGGTTGATTGGGCTAAAAATGTGGCTTCTAGGGTGTCCACAAGGTTTTTCTTAGATTTGACCCCGTGACCGAGTTTTTGACCGCACTTGACCCAATTTCGAACTTGTCCGAGATTTCATCAAGATAATCATTCTGACCAATTTTCAGGTTGATTGGGCTAAAAATATGGCCTCTAGAGTGCCCACAAGGTTTTTCTAAGATTTGACCCGTGACCTAGTTTTTGACCTTTCTTGACAAAATTTTGAACTTGTCCGATATTTCATCAAGATAATCATTCTGACCAATTTACAGGTTGATTGGGCTTGAGTATCTAGAGTGTCCACAAGGTTTTTCTAAGATTTGATCCCGTTACCTAGTTTTTGACCCCACTTGACCCAATTTCGAACTTGTCCGAGATTTCATCAAGATAATCATTCTGATGAATTTTCAGGTTGATTGGGCTAAAAATATGGCCTCTAGAGTGTCCACAAGGTTTTTCTAAGATTTGATCCCGTTACCTAGTTTTTGACCCAACTTGACCCAATTTCGAACTTGTCCGAGATTTCATCAAGATAATCATTCTGATGAATTTTCAGGTTGATTGGGCTAAAAATATGGCCTCTAGAGTGTCCACAAGGTATTTCTTAGATTTGACCCCATTCTCTAGTTTTTGACCCCACTTGACCCAATTTCAAACTTGTCCAAGATTTCATCAAGATAATCATTCTGACCAATATTTTGGTTGATTGGGCTAAAAATATGGCCTCTAGAGTGTCCACAAGGTTTTTCTAAGATTTGACCCCGTGACCTAGGTTTTGACCCCACTTGACCCACTTTCAAACTTGTCCGAGATTTCATCAAGATTATCATTCTGACCAATTCTCAAGTTGATTGGGCTAAAAATATGGCCTCTAGAGTGTCCACAAGGTTTTTCTTAGATTTGACCCCGTGACCTAGTTTTTGACCCCACTTGAACCACTTTCAAACTTGTCCGAGATTTCATCAAGATAATCATTCTGACCAATTTTCAGGTTGATTGGACTTAAAATATGGCCTTCTAGAGTGTCTACAAGGTTTTTCTAATATTTGACCCCGTGACCTCATTTTTGACCCCACTTGACCCACTTTCGAACTTGTCCGAGATTTCATCAAGATAATCATTCTGACCAATTTTTAGGTTGATTGGGCAAAAAAAAAGGCCTCTAGAGTGTCCACAAGGTTTTTCTAGGATTTGACCCCGTGAACTAGGTTTTGACCCCACTTGACCCAATTTAGAACTTGTCCAAGATTTCATCAAGATTATCATTCTGACCAATTTTCAGGTTGATTGGGCTAAAAATATGGCCTCTAGAGTGTCCACAAGGTTTTTCTTAGATTTGACCCCGTGACCTAGTTTTTGACCCCACTTGACCCAATTTCGAACATGTCCGAGATTTCATCAAGATAATCATTCTGACCAATTTTCAGGTTGATTGGGCTTAAAATATGGCCTCTAGAGTGTCCACAAGGTTTTTCTAAGATTTGACCCTGTGACCCAGTTTTTGACCCCACTTGACCCACTTTCGAACTTGTCCGAGATTTCATCAAGATAATCATTCTGACCAATTTTCAGGTTGATTGGGCTAAAAATATGGCCTCTAGAGTGTCCACAAGGTAAATGTTAACGACGGACAACGGACGACGGACATCAAGTTACCCCAAAAGCTCACCTTGAGCACTTCGTGCTCAGGTGAGCTAAAAATGAATGGTAGATCTCTTTAATACCAAATAAACATAAGTGATTATGATAAGCAATTCGATGTTTTAAGTATAAGGACTTTAGTGTTTTTTCACTGGTAGGCTTATTTTCATCTTTAATTATTATGTAAGTCACAAAAGGCCTTTCGATTAGTAAATTCCATACATAAGTTACGTTTTATAAGTTACGTTTTAGGTATCGTTTAAGTCTTATTTTGAACTTTAATTCAGGACTATTTACGTGCTCAATTTGAACATAATGACCAAAGTGCCGATTTTATTAAGAACTGTAATGATGTGTTTTAAATGTATGTTTGTATCATCTGTTTTGTGTTAGTTCTTTGGTAAATTCAATCAACTAACACTTTGGCACAATTCTTCAGCAAGTTTTAAAATCTTATGAAAACTGAACCTACACCCTAAAATCATCTGTTAAAGTATTGTCTTAAAGGGCCAGAACCACGTTTGACTACTTTAGGGGATGGTGCCAACCCTGGAAGGCATAACTTTATCTTGGAATCAAATGATGTTATTTTGTGTTTTATAGCATGACAGTCGGAGCTTTGTCATGCGAAGAGGGGGTAATGAAGCGACCAGATTTCACTGTTCTATTTTTAGCTACGTCCGGAGGTTCTCGAGTACGAATGAATCAATCCCGATCTTCGCATTTATGCAGTATTTGTAATCTTAAACTTTAATCTATCAATGTTTTAACCCAATTTTGTGAGCGATTTGAAATGTCATACCTAATTGTCAGTGTGTATCTTTTGGAATGTAGAGCTTGACAACAGACTCCATCGTTAATCAGGTCATCCGCCATTTTGGTTTGTTTACTAAGCGGATTGCATTGTGAGAATCTCCGTCGTTTAAAACTTAAATTTTAGTGCGTTAACAAATGTTTTTATGTAAGGTCTTTCCCTGCAAATTATTTTAAAACTATAAATTCTTCCATTCTTCCCGCAGTGAGGGAATCAAACAATTGCGTGAATCTCGCGTTGATTGATGCGGGAGTCCCCCGTCGCAGGATGTAGGAAGCCCTTACTTTATAATCTCCTGCATTGCGGGATTCTAGAACTCCACTTTTTTTCTTCGGTAGCACCCGTTATCTATTGTTTAGCTAGAAAATCGAACTTAACTTATTTTACTTCAGATTAAACGGAATCTTTCAGTCTAAATTCGCATTTAGGATACATTAAACCCTTTATTTCAATAATTTTTATTGTTATCAAGCTTTATTTCATTCTTTTCTTGAATTCAACGTATTTTACTTAGTGAAAAAGGATTAAACCATACTGATCTTTAATTTGATTTTGCATCCTGAAAAATCGTTAAGAAAAATAATTGTTTTTAAACAGTTTATTCGTGTTTTGATGTAATTCTCAGTAGATTAAATTACTGATTTTGTCATTTTGAATTCAGTCTTTGGTATTCTTTCCATTTACCTTTTCAAATGTCTTATATTTTATCTGGAGTCGGCTTTAGTTTATAATTTTGTTAAACACCACATGCTGACCTTGATGGCCCACTGGATGAAAGCTTATCTGTTAGTACGTCTGTTCGTCTAGTCCACGAAGCCTTATCGATATTTCAATAGTTTTACCATGATGGTGACCTTTGTATTTACAGATTCTTTGCGATGAGACCTATTATCAAACTAAATATGATCTCTGAAACGGATTTCAGAAAAGAAAAACCTGACACATCAACAAATTAATAAATCAATATTATACCTACTCCAGTCTTTTGGTATTTGAGAACTCTTAAAGAAGTACCCTCATAGGTAAGCTAAATGGTGGGGCGTGTCTAGGAACTATTACTAGAATTATTTTTCGCCTAGCTATTGAGGAGAAATGACATTTTTGACCACTACTGAAATTGTATAAAAATCCTGTTGAATGATCTATTAATTGAATGGATTTTTATGCCGTTTTTTACAATCTTTCAGTAATACCTCTGCGGCTGGAGCACATAACATTGTATTCCTACTATTCCTCACATCAGTACTATCAATTCTTCCTTACCAAGCCTACATCTGATGAAGGTCGGAAAACACCAGAAAGAAACGGATATGAGTATCATCCCTTACAATGTAATACAGGCCAAGTTGTTATCCCAAAAGAACCATGCTCGTCCTATATCGCTCACCTGTGTAAGTAAACTCATTACTTGTCAACCATTTTATAAATACCAGAGATTGTCTGATGTACATTTAGGATATATTTAAAAGAAACAGACTTTAATTTCCTCCTACTGCAATTTGACTTTCTTTTTAATTGCAAACAAAGTTATTGATGGAATTGAATTCTTTTAACAAGTTTAGTAGACCTTAACCTAAAGAATATCCCTGTCAAGTCTAAGATATGCCCAAAAGTTTAGGCGAAGATTAACCTTCTCCGAGATTTTTGGCAATATTTTGACATTTCCAATACCATTGAAACCAGAGATTTTGATTGAATAAAATTATTTTTACAATTTTGGTAGAGCTTCACACAAGGAACATCCCTACCAAGTTTCAGCTAAATTAGCCCTGTTGGTTAGGAAGAGAAGACCTTTTTCTAAGATTTTCAGCTATTTTCGGCCATTTTTCAGCCTTTCTGTTACCATGCAAACCAGAGTTTTTGATGAAATTAAATTCTTTCAACAACTTTTGAAGAACTTCACCCAAGGAACATCCCTGCCAAGCATCAGCTTGATTTGCCTAGTGGTATAGGAGGAGAAGATTTTTTTTCTAAGATTTTCTGCCATTTTTCAACCTTTCAATTTCCATGGAAACCCAAGGAACATCCCTGCCAAGCATCAGCTTGATTTGCCTAGTGGTATAGGAGATGAAGATTTTTTTTCTAAGATTTTCTGCCATTTTTCAACCTTTCAATTTCCATGGAAACCAGATTTTTTGATGACTTTGAATTCATTTAGCAACTTTTTAAGAGATTTCCCAAAGGATCATCTCTGCCAAGTTTCGGCTTGATTGGCCTAAAGGTGTAGGAGGTGTAGAATTTTTTCTAAGACTTCGGCAATTTTCTGCCTTTCCGTCTCAATTGAAACCAGAGTTTTTGATGAAAGTGAATTCATTTAACAAATTTTGAAGACCTTCACCAAAGGAACATCTCTGCCAAGTTTCATCATAATAGGTCAAGTGGTTAAGGAGGAGAAGAATTTTTCCAAGATTTTCAGCAATTTTCGGCCATTTTTCAACCTTTCCGTTACCATGGAAACCAGAATTTTTGATGAAATTATATTTTTTCAACAACTTTTGAAGAGCTTCACCCTAGAAACAAATCTGCCAAGTTTCAGCTTGATTGGCTCATTGGTGTAGGAGGGGAAGTATTTTTTCTATGATTTTCGCGATTTTCAGCCTCTCTGTTACCATGGCAACCAGAGTTTTTGATAGAATATACCTGTAACAAATTTTGAAGAGCTTCACCCAAGGAACATCCCTGCCAAGTTTCAGCTTGATTTGCCCAGTTGTTAAGGAGATGTTTAAAGAAATTGTCGACGGACGGACGGTGAGTGATCAAAATAGCTCACATTGAGCTTTTTGTGCTCAGGTGAGCTTAAATGAACATAAGAATTTCACATAATTAAAGAACAACCAGTTTATAAAAAGACCTTTAGATTATTCAACACAATTAACACGTTGAGAAAAAAAGAGTTGCATTAGGAGAACACTTATAATTGCGCCTAAAGTAGTATTTCTTCAGAAGTTTGACCTTGACATTTAACGATAAGTATTGATAAGAGGTACCTTCATGCCGAAAAGAGAAATGTAGCATTAAACTTTTTTTTCTTGAGGATAACATTATAAATAAACAAACTCTTATTTCCACCGCATCCCTGACTCATGCCATATTTTCCATGCATAAGGAAGGTAGGCATGGAAACCTGGTCTTTCTCACAGCATACTACCATAACATGCTTCAGGGTTCCCACGCTCCAACAGTTCCAAAATTCCCTGACTTTTCCCTGACAATAAAGTGATTTTCCCTGACATTAAATGGGCGTTAGGCACATGTATTTCCATTCATATACAATTTCACTATAGGTCTTCAAACGTATCTATGTAAAATAGCTCTAGAAATATTCTTTTTAATCTCCCTATCTTGAATACTATAGAGTAAATTGATGATAATACATTTTATTCATTCAAGTTCTCTTGCGTGGGGTTTAAAAGCTTCTTTCCAAACTGATTCATATATAGCACAAGGGCTCAAAATCTTACAATTTATGATACTTATCTAGCCATTACAAATATGACATCCTATCTGAAACATCAAGCTGCACATCTCATATAGGTTATTATTCACCAATTGGCAAGACACACTCCAATTTAGTCAAAAGAATGTTAGCAGCTGTAGGGGTCAAACTTCTGATCGAAAGATGAGCAGTCCTAAACTCTGTAATTGTATGAGGGCATGCATGTTTAATAAATAGGCCCTATGAGAGGCAGAGATTCTCTCTCCCCGACCCCCCACCCCCACCAGAAATAGACAATCAGTTGATGTAGTAGGAATCCAATACTTTGCTATAGCTCAAAAGTAAAGAGCAATACTATGAATGAGAAAACCAAAAACATAGTTACATGTAATATGATCAATTGGAACACCTTCAAGTCATGGTGTAGGATATTTTACTACAAAAGAAACTTTATCTCAGGAAAACGAAGGCCAAAGGCCTTTAAGTTTGTGGTGGAAACTTTTGGTGGACTAATAGGATATAAAGAAATAATACATATAGTACACATACATATTTACAAAAGCAAAATCTTTAAAAACCAGTAGGTGTAATGCAAAAATACCCATATAATATATCAAAAGTCAAAGCCTATGGTGTTTGTGGGAGAGAGGTACAGTGCCGTCCTTGGCATAGAGGTCTTGCGTCCTTTAGTTCTTTTATAATATTATTATAAGCTAACACTTTTGACACAAGTTCTGGCGAATTTTCTAGGAAAACGTCGTGGGGGATAAACCTAATATCTTAAGAGACTGCCTTTGTGTTAGATACTCCTGAAATGAAAAATTCCCTGACAGGCTTTTCAAAAAGCCCTGACATTTCCCTGACTTTTGTCTTATTTTCCAAATTTCCCTGACACTCAACAAAATTCCCTGACATTTCCCTGACTTTTTCAAAAATCCATTTTCCTTGACTTTCCCTGACGTGTGGGAACCCTGTGCTTTCCTAGCCTCGAACTGCTATCCCACAAATATAAATCCATTGGTGGAAGACAATTTGTTTGAATGGGTGAGTGCTACCATTAGATAGAACCCTGGATCTTTTGAATGATAGTCCTACCGCTGCCTGCGCTTTGGCACAGTTGCGTATTAGTTTTGTTGTTTCTTTTTCCTTTTTTTTTTTGTGTGTGTGTGTGTGTGTGTGGGGGGGGGGGGTGATGCTGCTTTCATCAATTTTTTTCAGAAATATGGCGTGAACTTCCAGGAAATCATTGTAAAGTGCTCCAGCCGCCGCGCTTTAACTGTATAACTGTTGAAGGCGGCGTTATACCCCATTTAAACAAACAAAATCGAGCTGCTTTCACACGAAGGTTAACGTTTATCAGCCTATTGGTGAGAGAAAAATAGTCGAAAAGGATGACAGTCGCCGTCAGGGATCGAACCTGGGGCCTCTATATTGACAGTCTAACGCGCTACCAACTACGCAGTGAAGTCGGATGATGGACGGACAGACTGACCGATCAACAGATGCAAAGCGATTTACCCATATTCTTTAAAGCAGAAACAATTGCAAAGCAATGTAACCCCACTTCTTTGAAAAGGGCATACTAGCATAGTATTTTAATTCAACAAAAGCAATACTTACCATTTGAAATTAGTTGCCTGTTTGACTATTTCGTTCCGCCACCAAATGTGGTCGTCTATTTGAATCATCTTCTCCGTCTGTCCATCAGCCCCGATGTCTGAATGTCCGTCCGAACGTCCTTATTTTGGGAACGCAACTCCTTCATTTATGAACCGATTTGGATGAAACCTTCACAAAACGTTCCCAATCACCTAACCTAGCGCATATTTTCTAAATTCAATGAAATACTGCCGCATTGTGGAAAAGGGTTTACATGTGAATGCAACTCCTATCAACCAAAAGTTTTCCTGACTTTTTTCCATACACTTGGAGATGTTGAGCTAATCTTCGGAGTGTGAGCCCGCATCAATTAGCAACAGGTTCGACTTTGGTTCCGGTCAAATGATTTTTGAGGAAGATTCAGCTGCAGGACTTTGTAAATTTTCAAGAAATTCAGTGCCTGGACCTATTTTCTATACGATTGGACATATTGAACTATTTTTATGCTCCCCGAAGAGAGAGCATATAGCCACCGCTTCGTCTGTCCGTCCGTAATTCCGTCCGTCCGTCTGTCCCCACCTATTTCTCCATAACCCTTGGGCCAAATCAAATGAAACTTACCAAGTGAACTTCCTATGATATAGTCTTGATGCATCTGTGACGATTTTTGGATTTGAGGCCTCGTCACGGGAAAAGAGGACTTAGGGTAAAAAACAGTTTTTCTTAAATTTCTCCTAGTCTAATAGTCAGATACCTTTAGGTTAGCGTGTAAAATTTGATGAAATTTCACATTTGAGTAGCAAATCAGATGTCCTTTACCAAACTATTTGAAATTTGTGTCAAAAAATATGTCATGCAAAAAGGGGGTTTAATGTTTGTTACCTTTATGTTAGCTGTATAAGATAACCCCTTACTTGAGTCCTTGCAATCTGACCAAAGAGCATATAAGTTTAACAGCTATCAACTTGAAACTTTATGGCTGGATAAATCTTGTGGAGGATAAATGCAGTGCACAAGCACAACAACTCTTGCTTGCATACTTTTGAAGTTATTGCCCTTTGTTATTTTTTGATACTTAGATTGTGTCTCGAGCATATCTCCTAAAGTATAATAGCAATTAACTTGAAACTTTACGGTTGGATAGATCTCATGGAGTAGAAGTGCTATGCACAAGTACTACAACTCTTGCTTGCATAATTTTGGAGATATTGTCCTTTGTTATTTTTGATACTGAGATATTGTTCGAAGCACATTTCCTAGAGTATAATAGCTATCAACTTGAAACTTTATGTATGGGTAGATCTCATGGAGGAGAAGTGCAGTGCACAAGAACTACAACTCTTTATTGCATAATTTTGGAGTTATTGACCTTTGTTATTTTTGATACTTAGATTTTGTCTGGAGCATATCTCCTAAATTATAATAGCTATCAACTTAAGTCTTGGTGGGTGGATAGATCTCATGGAGGAGAAGTGCAAAACATAAGTACTACAACTCTTGCTTGCATAATTTTGGAGTTTTTGTCCTTTGTTACTTTTAATACTAAGATTTTATAGGAGGTAAATCTCTAGACAGTACAAAAGAATCTTAAATCTATTAGGCTTCAGTTTACTATCAAGCTTTCGTGGCGGGGGATATTCATGTCCAACATGGCTCTTGTTTTTGTGAAAATGCCTTATTAGGGGAGCATTATCCGTCTCTGACGGCTCTTGTTTGTGTGAGCCCTTATCAATAAGTAATAGAACAAGTGTAGTTCCGGAACATTGATTGTCAGGAGGATTAAGTGCTTGACTTTGAAAATTACTAGATAATTTCAGTTTTCAAATCTTTTTTTTTTCTAATCCCTTGGAAATATTGAGCTTCTAGAACTTGCAAATATTAAGCTATTTTTTGGTGTGCAAGTTGACATCGATGAGTTACAGAACAAATTCAAGTTTAGTTCGAGTCCATTGAACGATTTCAGATATGCAGTAATTTGCTGATTTCGGACGTGAGTGACAGCAATGAATATTTACAGGTCTCTAACAATTAGCTACTATTCCTTGCTTAAGTTTCAAGATATATCAACTGATTTACCAATATAGCTTGAAATCGTTGACATGACTGACCGTAACCTCTCTTAGCATACATATCATGATTGACTGGTTGTCACCTGGTACCTCCAGTAGGTGTCGTTTAACTTCATGAATAATGATTGATAATATATACCTACTAAACTCCACCATATCGAGTAGACACTGGACACTACACGTGAAAAGTGTAAAGCTTATGACGCCCAAAGACAGTTGTTCGATTCTTATTAATGTTATCAATTATTACCGTATAATTCGAACATACATGCATATAATTTGAGTTTTGTCTATTGACAAAATGTTATGCAAAGACTTTCCGAAAAGTAATATACGAATTGTTTTGTTAGACCTTGTGACGGTGACGTTTGTCTTCCATATTTGAGCTCAGGAGCATGAAGGCGAATATATTTAACGTCGGTTTGCATACAAATTATTCTGTTCAAGAACGAGAAAAACCTGTTCAACTATTAATTGAATATTACTTGGTGTAAGCAGAAGACTTCAAATTGTGAGAGGAGAGCTGATTTGAAATCGGAGAGCTGATTTGAAATCAGGACCTCCGTGACAATATTCAGTGCACCAGACCTCTCCTGTCGACCACATAGTCTTACACAAAACAAATGTACTTCTACGTTAAACAAACACTTTTTAAAAGACTATTACTCTGGGGACCTGCGTTGAATGTCGAAAGCTCACGACTATCCTCGATGATAAACATATTCGTCGGTAAATTTATTCTTTGCATGAAGGTCAAATCATGTCAATAAGTTCAAGCTATACAGGTGATTGAAATTCAAACTATTACCACTCTACAGATACCTTTTGTGGAAAGCAATCATCTTGCTGCGTGTATTTTATCAACTGTAAATTTGGAAAAAACCCACCATTTTTCATACATATAACCATGTATACAATAATGCCAAACTGTTACGTGCTAACAGGTAATTTGAGAATATAATATACAAAATAAATTTAATTTATACACAAGCTTCCTTATTTACGTGAAGATTAGTGACAGGTTATGTAGTTTGGCAACTTCCTGTTGCCAACATTGCAGATAACATAGCGACATCTGTTTTTCTTGTATAAGAGGCCCATGATAAATACCGGAGATGTTCTAATGACTCCAGACAAAAAAGGTACTTTCATTCTATGGTTTGAACAGAATTAAAAAAATTACGGTCTTCTAAGGAAGCAATGAGAAGACACACCAACGCCTTTAGCTCTCCTGACCTTTTGAAAGTAAGACAACTACATTATAATCCAAGAGCAACAGGTGTCGAGCATTTGCATTTGTTCGAACTTATTTCTTGAAGCATTCTGTACGTTAGAAATATCAAAAGAGATATCACCACGTTGACCAGAGCTGTTGTCATGTAGTTAGGATAAAAACCCGTTGGACTCAGCATTAGAATAGGAGTCCTGGAGAAGCTGACTCTGACTACTATCAGACATAACCAGAAGAAATGTAAGTTGTAATATATAAAAAGAATGAGATAACCACGCTGCTTCTTAATTCCTTGTCATAGCAACTTATAATTCAATGCCCCTTTTATAATTTTTTATAAGCGGTCAAAAGATTGAGGGGAACATTTTATTTATTATTAGTTTCTCTTTTAATAAAGCACAGTTGAGTCAAGTTTCAAGGGAATGCATTTAGTAACACCAGATATGTCAAAGTTTTTGCATGGCGACGACACCAAGGCTATATATAGCGATGTCTCGGAAAATTAAATCTGCTTATAAAATATAGATGTGTATTTTTTTTCATATATTAATCAGTTGCAAGTAAAATTATTTGTGATTTATCCAGGTTGATCGGTTAGCTTGATCTCAACATGTTCAAAGTAATAACAATATTGACACTGTAAAATCGAAGTTTTCTTCTTGGACGGAGAATTGTAAAGATTCCTTCCTTTCCTCTTTTCAGAACTCTTGTTACCAATAAGATGTATGAGAGAGGACTTAAGCTTAGATTTCCAACATTATCTCTATATAAATTCTGCAAGCCAAAACAAAGGCTTACTTATCATTAAAATGTACATTAAAGCGTGTGTGAGGGTACTTGCTGTTCTACAAATGAGCTCCATGTTTTTTAGAGAAATACAATGAACTCTCTTCTTACTCTATGCTAACTTCTACGGTACCAAACACGTTTATCTGTGGCAAGTGAAAAAGAAAACTGGTAATTATATTGAATAAGAAAAGGCTGTTCTTGGACATACATGTGCTATTTAGAGAATATTGGTCAAAATAAACTAGAAGGGCATGAACGCTTAATTTGCTTGAAAGGTATCCAGTAGTTTTTGATAATATTTTTAAAAAGAATTCAAAACGCTTGGTCATTTACATAGATAAAGGAGCATGTGCATGGTGTTTCCAAAATCTTCACAAACAAGTAGAGAAATAAATGATTACTTTATAGATAAAACTCTTTAGAATCGTCTCATTGAGACGATTCATTTCACTTTTAACAACGTAGCATTATTTAGAAATTCGAAATTGTATACATATTCAATCATAATAAAGTTTCTCATTGTAATCAAAACGTGTACCAGGCGACCACTCTCTCAAACGACCGCTTTAAGGTGGTCCGTATGTGGTCGCTTTATACACATTTAACTGTACTTAGTTTTGGGTATGGTATTTGCATGTTTTGGCCGTAAGAACTTGATATCAGTATATTTGTGTTGAGAAATATCATCACGCCAAAAATCAGCTTTGTATCTTGAATTGCTTGAAGTACAGTGCAATAGAGTTCATAGGTAACATTTGGCCAACATTTGACATTGAAAGGTTGTGATAAAAGTTTGTGTTCACCCAAACAAGCTCGACAAGTATGAAGCAAAATGTCATGTAAGCTTGTATTTCACGAATAGCAAGTGTTTAATTGCTTAATAAAACTACCATTGTATATATCAGGAAAAAGTGCAACAATTATCTTTATTTAACAAAAAATATAAATATTTGTGTTTTTGGAGGATAAAATTCCTAGTCCTTATTTATTTAATCTGATTTGGATTGGTCCTTTTTACTGTAATAACATTTAATCCAAATTTGGTGTGAATCTTTATCAAAATATCAGAGAGAACACAAACTGTACAAGTTTTTATAATGAAGACAACAATACATGCAATAAAAACTCAACTCAATTTTTCTCTCCCCAAAACCAAGCCATAAATATATGACAGATATAAATGCAATATTCACTGGGAAAATCCTCGCAGCTAGGCATACCATGGCCATCTTCTGAAAAGCTTCTCTGCTGAGAGGGGTCATCACCAATGATTGTCAAAGCTCCAAAGCACTCTTTCCAGGTCTTTGCAAAACTCGTGGATGGCTGCGTGGTCAACGCTATCATCTGAAGAATCTCCATGGTCCTGCTTCCCATCAAGAGATTCGCTAATCTGACTCTACAGGCTTGAAACAGATTTTTGTAGAGTTTCTTCACTCTGTTTTAGTTCATGTTGAGGTACCTTGTCTTCTGGGCATTTGGGGGTCTGCTGTTTTTTCCTGGACCTGGGCTTATTTTTATGCTTTATTGTCTGATCTTCTATATCCGCACTTTGAGACTTATTTCGTATATTTATGTGAATCAAAGTCCTCGTCTTTTTGCCTACTTTCTTCAATCTTTTTAGTAGGAATCCTCTTTCTCTTTGCACTAGTTTTTGTCTATCTCGAAGTCAAAAAGTTCATCAGGAGCCGGTGTTACAGGTGTTATCTCCTTCAAGATAGAATTAAAGGTAGACGTCGCAAACTTACTGAAAAATTTTCGTTTTCTGTAAAGAAATACATAAAGCAGTCTGTAGACACTCAAATATTCTGAGTGCTTCTGCATAGCTACAGCACTTTAATTTTTTTCAAAAAATTCATCTACTCATGTCAGGAAAAAACGAATAGTCAAAGTCAAAATTGATTTTTTTCTTTATTCTTTGTATTAAGATTTATAAAAAAAAACACACACATATCGCTCACCTTTGTTTCTTTGACTCATCCCTCAGCACATTAAATTGGATCCTTCCTATTTTATCATTCTTACATGATTTTGTGAATATTTTGTGCCATTTCAGTTACATCTAGAGTGAAAACAAAAAAAATTGTCATGAACGCAACTTTTCACCTGATATCACATAGATCACTCTAATTTCTAATAGAGATCATCATTGTGTCAAATATTTAACCAGGTTTCATGAAGCTTGAGTTATAATTGTGGTCTCTGGAGAGTAAACAAGAAGATTGTCATTAAGGCCCCTTTTCCCGTGATATAACAAAGATCCTTCCATGATTCAAGACTTAATCCTTGTGACTTGCTTAACATTCTGTCCAAGTTTCATGAAAATTGTGCTTTATTTGTGGCCTCTAGAGTGTCAACAAGTCATTTAGAACCCTTGTAAAAATGGCATGGATCCTTCAAATTTTTAAAAGGGATTTTCCTTGTGACTCGGGAAACAACTTGGCCAAACTTTATATAGTTTGGATCATAATTGTGGCCTCTAGTTGTTTGACAAGAAAATTATTCAAGAGGCCCTTTTCTCCTGATATTGAATAGATTCTTTCCATTTTCGAAAGAGTTCATCCTTGTAGCCTGACAAACATGCTTACAACGTTTCATGATATTTGGACTGTATTTGTGGCCTCAAGAGTGTCAACAAGAAATTTTTATTGGTGTCATTTTTCTGTGATATGGCATGGTTCGTCAAATTTAGAAAGGAATCTTCCTGGAGACAAACATTCTGACTAAGTTTCATGAAGTTTTGGGAATAATTCTTCAAACAAGAAAATAGTCATTTAGGCCCTTTTCCCATAATATGGCATGGATCCTCCCGTTTTCAAATAGGTTCATCCTGAAGACCAGACACAAATTCTGACGAATTTTGGACCATAAATGTTGCCTCTAGAGTGTTAACAAGAAAAGTGTCATTATGGATCGTTCCCATTTTCAATTCATCCTTGTGACATTAAAAACATTTTAACAAATTTCCATGAAAATTGTGAAATAATTATGGCCTCTAGAGTGTAGACACTGAAACTGTTGACGTCTGATGACGCATGAGTGTTTACATTACATTCTCTGATCACAAAAGCTCCCATTGACAAGCTGTGCTCAGGTAAGCTAAAAGTGTGCAAATAGAATTATGGGCGAACAGAATTTATGGTGAACATGATTCGGAGCGAACGGAACCGGATTCTCCACAATCATGGAAAGGTCATAGCTTGCAAGTTTCAGGTCAATGAGACACAATGCCACGTACAGATATAAGCTCCGGACAAAGAAATGGATGCCTCATCAGGGAAATTTCTGGCTCAGAATATCATGTGCAAAAATGTCTCATTTAGCCAAATCTAATAAGCAATTAAGAATTGTTATTGAGATAGTTTGCCAAATCCTTCATAAATTACATTTTTCTTTGAGATTTGCATGCAAGTTTCAATTAGATATCTTGTTTGAAAATGAGAGAATATCTCAATACCTAACCCCAAAATGATCCCTGCCCCCTGTCACTGGCTGCCAGTCCGCCATGGGTTATTTCATAATACGTTCTATCTTATGTCGGGCGTACAAAAAATAATAATCCCATATAACAACTTTCCATCGTGTGGGAGCTGCACACAAATGGGCATGGGCAATGGTAGGGTTAATAAAAAAAAGGAAATAGTGCTTTGGCTGCTTAATACTTGCACCAATTTTGCTAAACTTATGCAAAAAGACCGATTGAAATATCCGGAAAATTGGCGAAATTTATATTAGCTGGACAAGGGTCACAAGGATGAAGCGTATTGACAAAAGGAAGGATTCATGTCATATCACGGGTAAAGGGGTCTTTATGACAATCTTCATGTTTACAGCTTTGAGGCAACAAATATGACCCAATCTTCATCAAACTTGGTCAGGTCTCAAGGATGAATTCTATTGAAAATGGGAAGTATCCATGTCACATCAAGGGAAAAGGGGCCTTCATGATAATTTTCTTTTTTTTAGATTCTTGGGCCACAAATATGTCCCCATAGTATTGATCTTATTTAGAAATCATTGACAAAAAAATGTTGACATCTGCCCATTAATTGATCATATATCCCAAGGGTCAAAGAAACTCGGGTGAGCGATCTAGGACCATCATGGTCCTCTTGTTTGTTTTTAGATCCACTGGCCGAAGGCAAGCGAGCTATTTTCATGGCGGAGTGTCTGTGCGTGCGTGCGTAAATTTTACTTTAAACATTTCTTTAAACATCTACTCCTAAACCAGTGGGTGGATTTTGACGAATTTTTGCCAGAATGCTCCTCTGACGACCCTCTACTAAAGTTGTTGAAGAAATTTTGATTGACCCCCGTTTATTGGCGTGGCAGGTCGTGGTTTTATTTTGAGCCAAAAATCTTTGAACGGCATCTCCTCCTGAATCATTTGGCGGATTTGCTTAAAGTGATATCTAAATAGTTTTTCCATGTTACTTTACCTTTACATGTTAGTTATATGAGTTTACTACTGATAGCTCAGTTTCAATTTGAAAAAAAGTCAGAATTCCTTCTGAATGCTGGTAACTTTCATTGCCTTCTATTTTCAATATCTCTCTTTCAAATCTTGAGATATTAAAGTCAGTGGAGCGATAAGGCCCGCTTGGGCCACTTCTTTCAGTTAAATTCTGGTCAGACTGTCCAGTAAGCCAATAATGGAACAAATTCAAAGTACAGGTGTTCTTTGACCACTTAGCGTAGCTGGGTCACCGTAATGACTCCAATACATTACATGTAGTTTCGTCCTTGGTTTCTTTCACATGAAGACTGGTTAATTTCTAGCGTTCAAGTTAAAACACTAGAAAGGGGAAATTCTATTGATTTAATCTTTGCTTTTAATATGTTGTGCAAAATAAACACTTACAACTTTACCTGTATCAAAGCTTAAGCTACGAGGTTTTGGTTGTCTCTATGGCCTTCTTTTTAGATAAATTCAATACAACATATTTAATTATTTGTTCGGTCATTCTTAGTTGAAAAACTCAAGAGGACGATATAAATGCGGAGTATCCGCTAGAACCAGATAACATCTTTGTAATAGATGACGCTAGTGAAGACCATCTAGTAGCAGAACGATTTGAAGAGACTGACACGGAAATTGAAATAACCTTTTAAGCTTTGGATGTGGATTTGGAATTTTTGTTTGTTTAATACAAAACATGGTTTAGTTGGGGGTTGAAATCAACAACTACTTTAGAATGAGATACTGAACTTGGTTCTTCCTGGAGGCCAGAAACATTTTTTTAAAAATTTCACAAATCCCTTGGTAAAACATTTTTCCTATCGATATTGATAATTAGAGACAAACAAAGCAGAACGGGCTTATTTTCACTATAAAATATTTAAACAGCACTCATGTAAAACCATTCCAATGAAACTTGGCATTAATCTTCCTTGTATGACCCTTATCCTAACTTCTTACAGAAATTTTGATTGACTAAAAATAGGAGTGGAAGGGCGGGGCATTTTTTTTTCATTATGAAATCTTTAAATCTATTCTCTCGAACCATTTGACCGATGTCAATATAACTTATATAAGTTAACTTAACTTCCTTGGGTGACCCTCTTAATTAAATTTTGATCCCCCCCCCCCCCCCACACACACACACACATACAAAAGAAAGGAAAAACGGGCGTAGTATGGTGGGGCTTATTTCCATTTTGAAATCTTTGAAAATATCATCTCGTCTATTAACTATTTGGTCGAATTCAATGAAACATGGCATGTATGTTCCATAGTGTCACCCTCTTATTAAAATGCTGAAGAAATTTTGATTTGCCCCCAAATATTGGAATGGCAGGTCAGTGCTTTTTCTTACTTCAAAATATTTAATCATATTTTCCGCCCTAATTTTGACCAATTCAATGAAACTTTGCATGCGTATTCCTAAAAGTGCACATTCACATAAGATTGGCACGACATTTTGATGGAACTATAAATGTGGATGTGACAGAGTGGGGCTTATTGTTTACTTTGAAATGTAAAGAAATCGTCTCCTAATCAACTGGACTAATTTCATTGAACCTTGGAATAAATGACCATTTATTTAAATATTTCCTGAAATTTTGCTAAGAAAGGTCTATCAATTGCAAATACATTTATATTAATAGTTGATTGGGTAAATAGTATGCAAATCAATACTGATTGAGTATATTTATGCAATGTGGTCCAGACTCAATAAATCATTATAAAATAGTTTTAAAGTGTTGTTTTCAGTCAAAGTAAGCTTTTTGTATGAAAGTCTAGAGATGTTAAAGCCAGCGGAGCGATACAGCTAACCTCTTGTGCTTCTCGGTAACTTTATCATCGAAAGGCAAGTGTTCCTCGTGCCTTTTGACATGCCAGCAGAACATTTACACTTCGTTTTAGTTCCTATATCTTGATTGCGCATGCACATTGTGATAATGTTTGGCTAATCTGTCTATGGTTTGAGACTAATTTTAACATAACTGCAGTAATAGTGCGGCTTTTACACCCGTACAACTTCAACATGTTCCCAAGCCATCAGTTGTCGATCCCATTTAGGCTTTTACAAATCATTCGTCCACTGCTGGGAAGAAACTGTCACATATCACGAATAGCTGTGCAGATAAACCCAATTTTTCACCAAAATCTTGCACTTGGTGATGCAAGCATGAAACTTTCCACGAGTATACATATACATTTTTATTTTGAAATAAAAAAGCACTTTGTTATAGTTTCTTACCAAACTAGAAAAAGAGTGTTATTTTGGTGCGATCATAATTCTAGGAGATGGCAGTTAGTGCGAAAAAATGAATTTTTCCTTACAAATATTGTATTGATCATATATTGATCATGTTTTTATGATATATTTATGAGAACTGCACTGGCATAACATACTTAAAAAACAAAACAAAAAAACTAAATGTATTTTGAATGTGATAAGTAGTCAACAGAATGGAAGCCATGAATAAAATATTTAATACGTACTAAGTGTGTTGTATGAAAAAAATATCTAACGAGGCTGGCAGAATTGAAAATTGTCGAGGCTCAAATAAAAAATTGCATAAGAATATTAAAAAAAAAAGAAAAAATATATAGTTTGAATTGTAATAGTCGCCTTTTTAGCTCATCTGAGAACAAAGAGCTCAAGGTGAGCTATTGTGATCGTACAATGTCCGGCGTCCGTCGTCCACAATTTCTTTAAACATCTTCTCCTCCTTAACCAGTAGGCCAATCTTGATGAAACTTGGCTACCAAATTTGTTCAAATAAATGAAATCCATCCTTAATTTTTCCTTTACCCTAAACGAAAAGGGTGAAAATAAAATCTTCAAAAATCTTCATCTCTGAAACCAGAAGGCAGATAGCTTTCATATTTGGTATGTAGCATCATCTAGTAGGTCCCTACCAAGTTTGTTCAAATCAAGACCCTGTGGTCATATTTGGACTCCACCTAGGCACAAAACTTTTTACATAGAAACAAAGAGCCAACATCTTTGAAAATCTTCTCTGAAACCAGATGGCAGAAAGCTTTCATATTTAGTATGTAGTATCATCTAGTGGACCCCTTCCAAGTTTGTTCATATCAAGACCCGGGGCGAATATATTGGCTCCACCTGGGCGCAACCCTTTTTACAAAGAAACAAAGAGCGAAAATCTTTAAAAATCTTCTTCTCTGAAACCAGATGACGGACAGCTTTTTTTCAAATCAAGACCCTGTGGTCATATTTGGACTCCACCTAGGCACAACCCTTTTTACATAGAAACAAAGCGCCAACATCTTTGAAAATCTTCTCTGAAACCAGATGGCAGAAAGCTTTCATATTTAGTATGTAGCATCATCTAGTGGCCCTCTACCAAGTTTGTTCATATCAAGACCCTGGGGTCTTATTTGGGTTCCACCCGGGCGCATCCCTTTCAGCTCATCTGAAAAAATGGGTGAAAATAGGATAATCTTCAGAAATCTTCTTCTCTGAAACCAGACAGCTTTCATGGTTAGTATGCAGCATCATCTAGTGGACCTCTATCAAGCTTGTACATATCAAGACCCTTGGGTCACATTTGGGCTCCACTCGGATGCATCCCTTTTTACATAGAATCAAAGAGCGAAAAAGGCATATCCTTCTTGCTCTTGGCTGAATATATTTCATGGTATTGATCTTAAGTATCCTTCTTGCTCTTGGCTGAATATATTTCATGGTATTGATCTTAAGTAGAAATTATCTCCTTTTGACATTTGCCTTTTTAAGAAGTCTGATGTCCCAGGGATCAAAGAGACTCAGGTGAGTGATCTAGGACCATCATGGTCCTCTTGTTATCAATTTTCAGTTTTTAGTTATGCATAGCCATTCTCGTGGAAGAGACCTTACCAAGATATATTGGCTCTCAACTATTTGCGGAAAATTTGGTGCAAATTCGTTTTTCGTATGCAAACGAGCTTTCTCGCAAACAGATTGCTGCAAATTTACCGCAAACTGTTCTCGCAAACTTCCGGCAAACTCTCTGCAACCAATGCATCAAAAAATTCTACAGGGAAAGCAATTCAAGTTGCATAAGAACATGGGTACCCTCAATTTCAAAATTAACATAGGTGGTGGTGTTAATTTAGCAAATGAACGTCTTAAATAATGTTTTCTTTACATAATTTCATTCAGCTTCCTTTAAGGCATCGAAAGCACATTTATTTTCCAACAACATAACGGTATGTCTTCGACGGAAATTTTGAAATTTCCCTTCATTTTGCAAGATTTGTGACTTTTTCAGAGTAGGGTTGGTGTCTTCTTTTGTTCGTTACAGTCGTTCTGTCGGTCCTATTTACACAAGTATTTCACCAAAGTCCTTGAAATTGTTTGTCATTGCATGAATGTAATGTTCTATTCAATTCTGTAATTTTATAAAACAGACAGAGTCTGGCATCTGTACGTCTGTTTTCAAGGGTGCGCCAGCCCAAAGTACAAAGCACGGCAGTCACACTCACGTATGTGGAGTAGTTTAATGTGACCCGCCTTTCTGCTCTATGCTGGACCACTGGATCTCTAGATTGACAGACCGACTTTCTGCCCTACGACAGCGGCTTTGGTGTAAAAGATTTAAAGGCTTTTAAAAAACAACTTTTCTTTTTGAGTTTCTAGTCTTCTGTATTAAATAATTGATTTGGACTTATATCGAGTTGCTGTTTAGGTAATGATTTAACTTTTTACATTACCTTTTCATCTTATACAAATCCACTTGTTTTTACACTTTGAAAACGTTATTTCCTATCAACGCCCGTGTTTTGCAAAACTAAAGGGCTATTCTTTCTAAAATGAGCTAGAAGTATTCGAGGTTTCATTATTATAGGTTCATTTCTCTTAAGTTTCTGTACCATATGGACGTGTTCTTGTTTTTTGGCTAATGTGACAAAAAACCATGGGACTCTTCCTATGTTTCATAATTCTAGGTCAAATGGTTCTTGTGTTATTTTTTTTTTCTTGCCAAAAAGTACTGAAATTGTATGTGTCTTTTAAGGATAGTTTGGTTTTGTTTTTTTTTTGTGTGAAAGTGTCTACATGTTAATAGGCAGTTGTAACTGTTTTGCGCTGATCTTTCGATTTGCTTATCCTTCTGAATCATTGTTATATTAGATTGACTTCAAACGCCTCGGTGCTACAAATGACTGACAGTAAATAATGCTTAGATTCTTCATGTGTCTCATACTGTGTAGATACCTCTAACAAATTTCCACGTGTATGGGCAATGGGTACTCGCTGCAGGCCGGTGGATGTATTGAACCTGATTTTAATTTAGGAAGGATGTTAAATGGTTAGTGTTCATTTCACGAATACCATTACAACTTCCAACGGACAAATGTCATCGGCTTCTTAGAATGAATCTATTAAGTCAACAATTTCACTGACAGTACACTTTTGGCTATTTTCTTATCCCAGTTCAAAAGAAAGTAACCGCATAGTCTTCCTCATAAAATGAACTAACAGGAAAGTGTTTGAGTTGTGAAATGTATCTATGAAGATCGTTTCATAAGGTAAATGTGGTTATTTGGTTAATGATAAAGAACCGGACAAGTCGCCTTTTATTTGAATCAGTCCATTCAGAGGTCTCCATTCATCTTCTCAAAAGAAAATAAAGAGACTTAATTCTGAAACCATGACAGCAGATGAATCTTCTTATTAAAGGCTGTATAATATAACAGCACTTAAACACGCTGGAAACACTTTAAACAAGAGCCGTAAGAGACGGATTATGCCACCAGAATAAGGCATTGTCACAAAAACAAGAGCCATGTTGGACATGGACATCCCCCACCATAAAAGCTTGATAGTAAACTGAAGCCTAATATATTTAGGATTCTTTTGTATTGTCAGAGATTTACCTCCTATAAAATCTAAGTATTAAAGATAACAAAGGGCAATAACTCCAAAATTATGCAAGCAAGAGTTGTAGTTCTTAAGCACTGCACTTCTCCTCCATGAGATCTACCCATACATAAAGTTTCAAGTTGATAGCTATTTTACTCTAGGAGAAGTGCTCCAAACAATATTTCAGTATCAAAAATAACTAGAACTGTCGCAAAGCGGACTAATACCCCCCACAAAGGCTTTGTCAGAATGCAAGTGCTATTAGTGCAGGATGTGTTTGTAACTCATATTGAGGTCATATGAAGCATTTGCATGAAGTTTCACGATTCTAGGTTGCTTGGTTTTTGAGTTAAGAGTCCATAAATGAAAATTGAACAAGAATTGACTGTGACCTTGACCTTTGACCTATATGACCCCAAAACAATAGGGCACTTCCTTGGATCAAAAGCAACATTTACATAACGTTTCATGCTTGTAGGTCACTTGGTTCTTGAGTTAGAGTCCGGAAACGAAAATTGAACAAAGGCTGACTGTGACCTTGACCTTTGACCTACATGACCCAAAAACAATAGGGCACTTCCTTGGGTCATTAGGAACATTTGTATAAAGATTCATGATTGAAGGTCACTTGGTTATCGAGTTAGAGTCCGGAAACGAAAATTGAACAAAGGCTGACTGTGACCTTGACCTTTGACCTACATGCCCCCCCCCAAAAAAAAATAGGACACTTCCTTGGTTCATAAGAACATTTGTGTAAAGTTTCATGATTGTAGGTCATTTGGTTTTTGAGTTAGAGTCCGGAAACGAGAAGGTCTACGGACGGATGGACAAATAGACAGACATGGTGAAACCAATATACCCCCTCTATTTCGTAGGTGGGGGGGGGGGGTATAACAAAGGGCAATGACTCGAAAAATGTGCAAGAAAGAGTTGAAGTTCTTGTGCATAGCACTTCTCCTCCATGAGATCTATCCACCCAAAAAGTTTCAAGTAGATAGATATTATACTTTAGGAGATATGCTCTGTGGTCAGATTGCAAGGACTCAAATAAGGTGTTATCTTATACAGCTAACTTAAAGGTAACAAACATTAAACCCCCTTTTTGAATGACATACTTTTAGACACAAATTTCAAATAGTTAATGATTTGCTACTCAAATGTGAAATTTCATCAATTTTTTAACATAAGACTAGGAGAAATGAAAGAATAACTGTATTTTACACGGTAAGGTAAAGTTAACGAACATTTAGCCCCTTTTTTCCATGATATGTTTTTTTTACGTAAATTTCAAATTGTTTATAGAAAAGGGCATCTGGTTTGCTACTCAAATATGAAATTTTATTAAATTCTGACCATTAGACTAGGAGAAATTTGAAAAAAAATGTGTTTTTTTCCCTAAGTCCCCGTTTCCCGTGACGAGACCTCAAATCCAAAAACCCTCACAGATGCATCAACACTGTATTATTGAATGTTCACATGGTTAGATTCATTTCAGTTGACCAGAGGTATATGGAGAAATAGGTGGGGACGGACGGACGGACAGACGAAGCGGCGGCTATATGCTCTCCCTTCGGGGAGCAAAATAAAATGTACATATGCGCCATGATTTTCCTATGAGAGGAAATATTCCCTTAGCAAGAGTTCTCTTGCTCAAAGGCATGAATGGAATTTTGCTTTCTCGTCCAGTGAAGTGTCGCGAAATGGCAACAGCTCAGAAGGAGGTGAAAAATTCCCTAGTCTACCCTTTCTGGTCCTCACCCTGTCTCTCAGAAAATCTAGTTGATAGGGGTTTGTTAAATTGATCCTTTCCTCAACCTCCATTATCTCTTCAAATAGTCAGGGTCTGCTTAGAACCAGGATTTTGGATCCATCTGGATCTGAAATTTGGAGTAAAAGTAAGAATGGTAATTAATTGCTTCAATACATCTTTTTATCTACACTGGCCCAAGGCAAGCAAGATATTGTCATGGCAGTGTATCCATGAAGTGTGTTGGGTGACCCATCCCTTGTACTGTTTCAGAAATTTTGATACAGGTCGGGATGATGGAACAGAAATCGGAAAGATTGTGGTTGGTGAACGATCAGGTAGCAGTGTATTGGAGATGGTCAAGAAGTGATAATTTTTGGTCATTTACAAATTTGAAACTGTTCCTCTTATTAACATGGAGTGTTGAAATTTTATTGGCCTCGTTAAATGGGCATAAGCAGTGTCTATTTTCACTTCTCAAAAATACAATTGTCAAATTTCAATGAAACATGGAAAGAATTTACCTTGTGTAACCCTTTACCTAAGTTGTTCAAGAAAGTTCAAATGACACCTAAAATATGGGTTTGGTACAGAGAGAGAGAGAGGGGGAGAGGGGGGGGGGTTATTACCTGTGAAATTCCAATTTTTTTCTCCTTGCAAACAAATCGGCGACTTTCAATGACACTTTGCTCGCACGTATGTACCCGAATGATAATTGCTTGAACAATTTTAGTAAAGGTTGATTGAAGGTACATCAATGCCAGGTTTCATTGAAAATAAAAACATTCCAAAATTTTAAGGCTTCTAGCAGGGCTCGTGTTTGACCCTTAAACCAGGGTTTTGCCTTCCCAAAATCCCATTTTGACCCTCAAAAATTTCCTACAGGGGGTTATTTGAACCACTGAATTTCCAGTGATGCAAACAAAACAAAACAAAAGATTATATAGATCAATTGTTTTCTTCATACTTTTACTAAATATCTATATAAATGATTCAACATAAACAATAAAGTGTGTCTACACTTTATTGTTTATGTTGTTTCAGTTATATGAATTACTTTAAAAAATCAAAAGTTTTCATGTTTTCCTCTTTTTTGACCCCTTTATAACAAGTTTTGACCCCCAGAATTTTATGGTGAAGGGGTCAATGACTTGCTCATTTTAAAAGCTAGCACAAGCCCTGCTTCAAGCCTTCATAAATGTCATGATGTTTCAACTTGTACATTTAACCAAAATTATTCCAAGATTCTTCAATGAATATGATAGAAATGCTGTAACAGGTGGCCAAAGTGCCCTTAAATTCATTGCTTGAGATAACTTTTCAAGATCTCATGAAATCAATTATTCTGATAAATTTTCAGACCAATTGAGAAAAAACAAACTATTACATCCGGAGTGTCTGCCGGGCTGTTCTTATGTTTGATCGAAAGATGTATTTCTTGTTTACCCACGTGTACTTTGTTTGATTTCTAAATGTGACCTTTTTTTACCCGTCATCATTTAACCCTCACAAGATACATATTGCTCAGCTATTGTTTTATTCCAAATAAGGACATTTCACGTCAAAATCAAATGATTTCACGTTAAATTTTATTCACAAGGCATGAACTAGTTGTTGATTTAACAATTGTTTATAGGGAGTTGCGTACCACAATTTTAATGTCACTGTAGGTCGTATTAGTGTTTATTTGAAAGACAAATATTTGACGTCACAATGAAAAAGTCAATTTGGCAATAGCATATCATTTGTGTCGCCAACACTTGGCAGCAGTAGCTGAAAAGTGCAAAAATCTACGTGAAACAATATGACCATAATGGTCTTATATAACTCATGCGAGAATGCAGGTTCAAAATTTAAAGTGTTTCTTCAATTTCTGTACGACATATATGGGATCTAAAAACAAATGGCTTTAACTTCAATTACATGAGTTAAACTTACTTTGAATCAATTTGGAAGATCAATGTGCAACAGTATCACATAGTTTGAAATTTATATTTAGATGTTTAAAATGAGATATTTTTCTAATAAATATTTCAGCTCTTTATCAAATGTGGCCCATCAACTACCTTGTCGCAATTCGGACTAACATTCCCCTACAAGTGCTTGTCAATAATGAAAAGCCATTTTCCATCAAATGACCAAAACTCTTTCAAAAGTCAATGGATTGTTAAGAAGAATATCACTTGCTCATCTCCGCTGATACATACTGGCCTATTACCTACTTTACAATGATATTCTACGATTTGACTTTCCATGTCACAATTTTGTAACAATTCGAAGTTCATGACTTTGGAACAATTGAAAAGAAAATATCACTGCTTCCAATTATTAGGCTAAAGGAAAGACGCTTACAGCTAAATGAAAATTAGCTATACGGATGTTCTTACAGCCCAAACTTTTACCAGATCCAGATACTATACTCACGAGCAATGAAAACGCACCACCTGAATCTTTACTCAAATATTTATCTTATGTACCAAAAACTTCAGACATGAATTTTACCAATCTAAATAAATTTGTAATAGATGTTAATGTTAGAGTAAGAAACGGTCGAAGGATTTTTAACCTAAGACTTTAGAAAAATGTTGAAAATCGTTAACCTTGTATCTGCAAAGTTGGTTTGCAAACCCTTTCTATCGTTCGTTTTTTTGGTAACATAACCTATAACTTAGTACAAAATGCTGGCTATCACTTTATGGAACGGTTACGGTCTAGACAGTTGTTTGGTGCATAGACTAACGCTCATTTATTTCTGGGTCTGCACCGTACCCTCGGCGTCCCTGGTGGACCTCACCATGTCGTTTGGAGTTCAAAACACTCGAAAACACAGGTACGAAAATGTTATTTACGATTCTTTGATTTTAATGAAAAGATACCTTCTGTTCTTTATTGATCCAATACCACACGTAGGTTGAGATAGCTTTACTGCTATTTGCTTAGAACAAATATGAATTCTAATGCTGTATTTTTTATACCCCCCACCTACGAAGTAGAGGGGGTATATTGGTATCACCATGTCTGTCTGTCTGACCATCCGTCCGTCCGTAGACCTTTTCGTTTCCGGACTCTAACTCAGGAACCAAGTGACCTAGAATCATGAAACTTCACACAAATGTTGCTTATGAACCAAGGAAGTGCCCTATTGTTTTTGGGTCACAAAGGTCAAGGTCACAGTGAGACTTTGTTCAATTTTCGTTTCCGGACTCTAACTCAAGAACCAAGTGACCAAGAATCATGAAACTTTACACAAATGTTGCTTATGACCCAAGGAAGTGCCCTTTTGTTTTTGGGTCACAAAGGTCAAGGTCACAGTGAGACTTTATTCAATTTTCGTTTCCGGACTCTAACTCAAGAACCAAGTGACCTAGAATCATGAAACTTTACACAAATGTTGCTTATGACCCAAGGAAGTGCCCTATTGTTTTGGGGTCACATAGGTCAAAGTCACAGTCAATTTTTGTTCAATTTTCGTTTCCGGACTCTAACTAAAACACCAAGCGAGCCAGAATCATGAAACTCCATGCAAATGCTGCATACGACTCCAACATCTGTTACAAACACGTCCTGTACTAATAGCTCTTGCATTTTGACAAAGTGCCTGTGGGGGGTATGAGTCCGCTATGCGACAGTTCTAGTTTTCTCTAGGAAGCGGTTCTTTTATTTATGCATTTTAAAACTTGTTTCAAAAGTACAATTAAATGAGCAAGCCAAAAGGCCTTTTTGATGACCATGAAACAAACAGTGAAGTCTTATGGTTGATGTTAATACATCCGATGTCTACATGTTTCTGTATGGGTTGAAAGACGATAAAAAAGAAGTTGGTTGTACATTGTACGATTAAGGACAGTTTGTGCAAGTTTTTTTGGGTGGTGCGTTTTCATTGCTCTTGAGTATATTTAAATAAGACTTGAAAGCCATCAGGGTTCTTGGCTGAACCAGAACTTAACCCAATAAAAAAAGATAGAGAGCATGTCTTAAGGATCATTGCTGTAGTCTCAGAAAAAAAATCTTTTTATATTTAACCTAACAGATGTGACTGTGCACAGAACCTGAGAAGCAAAGCAAAATTAAACAAAGGAACCTGGGAATGCACGTCCCAATTACCGTTCAAGTGAAATTTGGAAACTTTTTGCCCGGGAATCTAAAACAAGAATGTTTAAACAAGAGCACCGCCCACGGGTTCCAACGCTCAGCTGGATGATACAAAACAAAAGGGTTAAACTCTTACAATTTAGTTTGCACTCTGAAGTTCACATTTTATTTTACTGATTAACTGGCAAATTGGTCAGAAGATCGCAGGCCTCCTAGCGAAACCTATAAAACCCATAAAAACCTATAATTTTTCGTCAAATTGAGTAAAAACCTATACAAACCTTAATTTTGCCTCAAAAGCGGCTAAAAACCTATAAAATAACCTATATTTTTCAACACAAACCTATATTTTTGCAAGAAAGGTCTGATGAATTTTAGACCTGTGTTTTTGCTTTCTGGTGCTTGTAAATGCTTTGAAGATGCACTCTTTTAACAGCTGTTTATGCTTTTCTTGCTTTTATTTGAGTTTTCAGATGTATATTAGGAATAAGTCTATGCTGCTGACATGTATTATTATTTAATTTTTAGTTTAAATATCAATTCATCATAAGGAACCTTCACTTTTTGGAAGGAAGCTTCTAAAATTGTTATCGAAGCAAGTAAATACTAAAGGAACCTATATTTTTGGTGAATAACCTATAAGAGAGGGTATATTTTTGGAAAAAGGAACCTATAAAAACCTATATTTTTCCAAAGGGTCACTAGGATGCCTGTGATCGTCTTTATGAAATCTCTGGCGAGATCGAAATTGGAACGACTGGGTCATATCTTAGAAAACCTTGTATGCACTCTAGAAGCAACAGTATTTGACTCATCAATTTAACATTTGAAAGAATGGCCTGATAATCTTTGATTCCATCGAAATTTGGTGAACTGAGTCAAAAACTAGGTCGAGGGATCGATCAACTGGAAAAATTGGTCGAAATGATTACCTTGATGAATTTTTGGACGAGTTCGAAATTTGGTAAAAAACTAGGTCAGAGTGTAAGATTTATTTAAATTATTGTTTGCACTCTAGAGGTCATATTTTTTTTGAAAATTGGTCAGAAAAATTGTCTTGGTGATATCTTGGATGAGTTTGAAATTGGGTCAACTGGGGTTTAAAACTAGGTCACGGGTCAAATCTTAGAAAGACCTTTGTGACTATAGAAGCCAGATTTTGTCTCAAACTGAAAATTGGTCAAAATGATAATGTTGTGGCATAGAGTCAACATTATTATTTTGGATTTGTCTCATTATCTTTACCAAGAATGGTTTATAGACAGCTCCCTCAGGTAAGCATATAAGGGCCGCGTTGGTCCTCTTGTTTACTGTATCCTGGAGTAACCTCGACTAGAAAATCACTTTGATTACATTGATCAAAGGATTTGGTTAATTCACAGATTGCCCTTAAAATGAATTTACTTCCTCTATCTGCAAAGCTCTATTATGACCACGTACTCAATTTTTTCTATACGAGATATTGACTCAAGAATCTGTTTTAACATGAACGGCCCATGTTTTTTATTACGGTTAGTCATGTTCTATTGCCATTATATATATTCTAATAAAATTAGTGCTATTTTACCGGTTAGACCGATGAAATATTGTATCATCCAACCTTTTAATTATCATCTTATCAAATATTTATAAGATTAGGGAAAACCTCTGCTTTCACCCATGAAATTACATGAAAACAATAAATGCTGAAAATTTCTGTCATTCCATTTCATAATGTGAATTGCTTTACGTCTGTACCGTTAACTGTGAAACTAGTAATCAAGTATTCAGAGTTATATTGAGCTATTCCCAAGAGTTATCCAACAAAGAATTTGAGCTGAACCGATTGCATTTTTTTTCGAAACCGCAATAAGTGGGTGGGTGTTTTTTTTTTTTTTTTTTTTTTTTTTTTTTTAAGGGTGATCAAAGTGACTGAATGTGTAATTGTTGTCTGGTGTAACATCCCTTTTGGGGGTTTTGTTTCTTAACAAAATGATTAAGTAATACCCATATTTTGTATTGATAGCAAACGAAAAGCAGTTGATTGGAGGAAATAAAAATAATCATAATTGATGGAAGGTCATTTTATTTTTTTCCAGTTTTGAGAAAATTGGGTCGGCATTCCCCAGAACCAAAAATTAAAAGAAATGATTGCCTTAATTTGTCTAACCAATCCATCGGGGAAAACGGAAAGCCTTGTGGATTTTCAATCAAAATATTTTCATTTACACGATAAAGTCAAGAAATATTCTCGGATTTTCTCGTAACTATAATAAGATGATTTTAGGACAACAAGGGATGATTCTTTCGGGAAAAGACCGATCCATGAGAGAAAAACGGAAAGGGTACCCCCATGGAATTGTCCTGTTTGACATAGTTCACAAATATCATCGGATTTCCTCGAAACAATAACATGATGATTTAAGGGCCATAAGAAATATTCCATTGGAAATTGGGCCCGAAAGAAAACACTAAAAATAGTGCGTGACGGACTTTCAGGTGAAATAGATAAATCTCGTTTTGTCGGATAAAGACCGTAAATTAAATCAGATCTTCCTGATTCTTTCCGAGGGTGATTGTTCATTCAGAAACAATGTCCGTTTCAAAAAAGGGACTGATATGTCAGAAAACACGGGGAAATGGGCATTAAGTTTTTCAATGAAAGCATTCTCGTTTATGATATGTTGTCAATAAAAATATCAGAATTACACAGAATGGTAGTAGTATCACAAAGAAGGCTCCTTTGTGATGACCTACCAGTTGGAAGATACAGAACACTACTTCAATGCCTCATGTATACATATTGTGCAAAGAATCAAACGTTTTCGAGAACTACGAAGATTTCATAAGCTTGGATATAATAAACTACTATTTGGTTCGGCAAATTTAAGTACTGATGAGAACTCATTCATATTCAAAGCTGTACAACAATAGATTAAGGAGTCCAATAGGTTTTCGTAGTGTTATGTTGCTATCATTTGTAACCTTGACTTTTGCCGCCGAATTGCCGGTTCGACATTACCACTAATACATGAGCTCTAATTGCTCTGACAACCTAGTTGAATTCCATATGATTTTCATTTAAAAAATTATCTGTACTTATTTGGATTTTTACTGAAAATGCCATTGTATAGATCTCATAACTGGGATAGCATTGCCTTAGAATAGCATTCGTTTCATTTTTGATATTTGACCATCAGTACAGTTTCAAGGCATTGCTCTGTGTATGTCTTCAAATGCGTATTGCCGAATCTAAGTTGTAAGAATTAGTTTCCGGACCCTTTTTGCCCAACCAACTATGTGTGCTACATTGAATATGTTCCATGCATTTCTGAATAATGGTAATAACATATGTTTAGAATAACGGTTGGAAAGAGGCCATCTGAGTTGTGCATAAAGCGTCGTTCCTAGTAGGGCTGGCCCCAAGTTCTAACAGTAAATTTCATTATAAAATTGACCGGGAAATTGATTTTGAATAATTTTGGAATAAAATCGAATGAGTGTATAGTTTTTAGTGAAATTAAAGGGGGTAATCCAATATTGCTAATTTTGTCCAGAATTAGCGAAATTAGCGATATTTATGAACTCAATTAATAACGATCGCAGATCGTGTCTTGCGAAGCAAGACACGATCAAAGATCGTTTCGCGGTAGTACCGTTTTTTTTGTTGTTTTTTTAAGGACGATTTCGCCAATGAGTGATTTAGACCCGACCTATCATTTTTACTATGAAGAAAAAAAAAGTGATCCTTTTTTCGGACCCGGGCGCCGCCATCTTGGATTTCAGTAAAACATTTTATCAAAAACACAAGAATCATGAACGCTCTCAGCTTCTCTAATTACAAAAAATGATCTTTTAAACTGCTCAAGTAATAAGAGAAATTCTAATATACCCGAAAAGATTTTAAATTGTGCGAGAAATGAAAGCGAAAGTTGTTTCGGTTTACATGGTGACGTCGAATATTCGCATTGGTACCCGATTCCGCTTACTCCCCTTAGGTTGACGTTTTCGATGCCGGAGTCCAGAACCTATTCGTTTGACATCGATAAAGGTAAGTGACTACTTGAAAATCTCAAAGAAATATGATCCCTTTCGATTTCAAACCTTTCTATCTTAAGTCTGCCGGTTTTATTTCAAAACCCCCAAAGCTGCAAAACAGACAAGTGAGACTTGTCAACTCGGCTGCATGATTACTCGGCCCATTAACAACTCGCCCCCCAAAGACCCGTAAAGGTCTGTCTGGTCCTTCAGGGTGTTAATGTATATATTTATTTAGTAATGTTTTTATTTGAAATTGAGCTTTTTCTCAATGTGTTACTTAAGTGAAGTTAACATGATGCTCATATGTGGCGGTATCAAATCATGTTTTTAAATGTTAAATATAGACAAGATTTCTTTCATCTGGCTCATGTGTCGAGTGGTTAGCACGCTGGACTCATAACCTTGTGGTTGGGGGTTCAAGCCTCTGGGGATGCAGGTAGTGTATTTGGGCATGGCACTTTACAGACAGGCCCCACCCAGCTGTAAAAGTGTCTACATGCAGGGGTGTGGAATTCCCATGCCCGACTTGTCCGACTCAGGCTTTTGTACTTGCAGACAAGTAAATTTTTCTAAGCCACTTGTCCAAGGACAAGTAAATACCAGGGCTAATCTTGGAATGTTACTTAAAAGAATTAAGAGAGAAATCATCCTAATGTTCATATCATAGGGTAGAAAACATTGTTTTTAATGAAGAAAATGCTGCATACCAGCATTTTCTTCATCAAAAGGCAATGTTTTTTTCAAATTTTTCTATTTATTCTGTAGCGGACAAGTTCATTTTGATATTGGACGAGTAGAAAATCCGCTTTTACTTGTCCAGGGACAAGTGGAGAAAACTCGTATTTCCACACCCCTGCTACATGTATATGTCCTCTTAGTCCAAATATTTAGACGTTTACACATGCATCATTCTAAAATCTTAAAATTTTTCATGCAACTATTCTGTATATCTGTATTTTCTCTGTTTCCACTAAAGTGTTTGCTTGGAAACTTTGAACATGCCTCTGTGACCATCATATCAGCTGATAGACAATTCATTACTCTGTTCATGTTAAATTTTTAGGTTTTCCAATGTCAACATTGGTCTGCTTTTACTATCCAGCTCTGGGATAGGTGGAGTTTCTATGTCCTCAGACAGCTCTTGTTGGTAAATGAAGCAGTCTTTTTGCAGGGGTGTGGAATTCCTTGGGACTGAATTCCTATGCCCGACTTGCCAAACATTATCTTTCTTGGCAGAATTAAATACCAGGGCAAATCTGGGTTTACAACAAAAAAAGACAATCAGGCGCATAGCTGCCTTTATGCGAGTACGCAACTGAATCCACATTATTTTTAAATTCAGCCGCGTTAGCCAAATCTGATATTTACCACACTTAATAATTTATAAAGCATATAGCCAAAATCGGCTAGCAAAGGCCGCAAGTAAGACCTGCTGTGAAATGTAGACTAGTTGAAATAAACGAAAGGAAAGCTATTCATCTCCATATTTATGCTAAAATAAATGGATTTTCGTTAGTCAAGAAAGCTCTCTGTAGACCCCAAAACGCAACATGCACCATTTATTTCAAAATTTTCAGGGGGGGAGAGCATGCCCCCTGAACCGCCTAGATTATTTTGAATCCACATCCTTAATAGGCTATCCATGCACCTGACAATTGGTTATCATGAAAAGGGTTCATTTATGCATGCATATCAATACCATGAAGATATTGTTTGAGAGCCTTGTTTTTATTCAATTTTTTTTCAATAATTTGAAACGTGATTCTATTTTACTTTTAAATTTCTAAGAAATATCAATTTAAGACAGTGTGACACTCATATGTATAAAGAGCATATGATTATTAGATTTATGTAATTCACAAAAATTGTTATTTTGTATTTGGTTTTAAGTAACCCTTGTAGTTTAAGGTAAAATGCCTGGGTGCAAGGTACCCAGGAGTTCTGAGTTCAAATCTCAGCAGGGGTCAAATTGTAACCAATTAGATATCAATTTTGTGAAATACATGTATATGAATTTAATATAATCAATAGTATTAATATTTTCACCCTTTCCATACTGTTCACAGCAGTGTTGTGGAAAAGTGGATCTTCTCTACATGTCCCTGGACAAGTTAGAGATGATTTATAACTTGCCCAGGATCAAAAGGAACTTGTCCATAAAAAAGTGAGAAGATAGATATTTAAAAAACAATGCTTTACTGAAAAAAAAATGCTGGAACATTGCTTAAACATTGAGTATTTTATCTGTTACATCTTTTTAGTACTATTCCAAGATTTGCTCTGATATTCACTTGTCCGCTGACATGTCGAATGATTGTGGGAAGAACTGATACCAAACTGGTTGAAATGTCCCAAAAATTATTAGAATAATTCTGCATTATAGTGATTTTAGGTGGATGTGGACATCTATTTGGGACAGAGCTCTCATTTGCAAAATTAGGTACCCCCAAACCCTAGTCCAGTGACTACAAAATTTGAAAATACTGTCAAATTCACCACTTGTTTTTATGGAGAAATTTGAGATTCAATGCTTTGAAGAAAATAATTACTGGACACTCATTCTAGTGTTGAGAGGCCAGGGTTCAATTACCTGCAGAAAGGATGTTTGATTTGTTTGAGATATTTAACTTTCTAACTTTCTGTAGCTGATTTTGTTGGTTAATTTGAACAGGGTTTTATGCTGCTTTCAGCATTCTTTCAGATCCATTGCGGCGACTGAAGTACCTATAAAACAAATTCCCACAAGTACTTTCATTATATCTTTTCATAGCCTCCAGCTCCAAGGCCTTTTTTAAAAAGATTGTTGAAAGCCCCATAAACCCAATTCAAACAAAAAAACAAACAAACCTAGGCCTTTTTTGTTCATGAACTTAAAAAGTGAAATATCAATGTATATGAATTATTGTATTGTAAATAATGCAGTGATATGTTTCATCATCATGATAATTTTATTCATTTACTTTAAGGTTGTGGACCCGTTATAGTTACTCAACGTTTCGAGAGTAGTAAACTTTAACAATGTTAACTGAGGTTTCCTAATGGTTTTTACTATATCAATATATATGGTCAATATTGTGAATGATCATGAGTTCCGAAATGTTGCGGAACTATTATGGGTCCACTACTTTAAAGCAAATAAGTAAAATTATCTAAAACCTCTGATGAGCACAACATGCTCAAAGTGATCTGATAGGATCACCTTGAATCCGTCGTCACCTTTGCTGACCCTTTTAAAAGTGTTCTCAAAATTCTGATTGGCCATTGAATATGGGTTTGACATGTCTGTCCTATTAATGCCCCTCATGGAAAGATGGGCGGGCATATTGTTTTAGCGTTGTCCCTCTGTCTGTCCGACTGCAAAACTTAATAAAACACTAAATGTTTCCAATTACTTCATGGCTATTCAAGTGCAAACACATCTTGCTTCACTATGAAATCTTTGGGCAATATTACCTCCTTAACCTCTGGGCCAGTTTCAATGAATTTGGCCAGAACATATCTTGAGTGACATTTTTTTAAAAATGCTCTAGCCGCCTTGATATAAGTGAAAGATTGTTAAAAATATTATGTTGACCCTTGAAAGAAATTGCTTGTAAAATTTTGATTGGCCCATAAATATGGTTGTGGTATTTTTATAATGCTCCATATCAAAAGATCAATTTTCTTGTGGCAATTTTTTTACCATTGTTTGTCTGTCAATCTGTCAGTCTGTCTTCAAAATTTAACCAAAAACCTTAGTATTGCCAATATCTTCAAGCCTATTTAAGCTACAAGTCTAATATCTGGCATGAGGATATATCTAGATGAAACACATTTGCTGAGACCAAATCAAGGTCATGAGACAATGGCAAGGTCATCTGTCAAGGTCAAATTATTATTAAAAACTTGACCAAAAAACTCAAGATTGCCATTATTTCAAGCCTATTCAAGATACAAGCCTCATTTTTAGCATGATGATAGATCTCAAAGATCTACATCTGCTAATACTAATGCTAAGGTCATACCACATTTTCAAGGTCAACTATCAAGGTCAACCTTCTCAAAAATTAAACCAAAAAACTTTAATTACCAATATCTTCAAGCCTAATTAAGGTACAAACCTCATAAATGACATGATGTTGCATCTCAATAATGTGCATCTCTAGATACCAAGGTCAAGGTCATGTTTCAGGTCAATATCATCTATCAAAGGTGACATATTGAGTATGGGGGCATTTGTTTTTCACAAACACTTCTTGTTTCACTATGAAATATTTGACAGACATTGCCTCCTCAACCTATTGGTCAATTTGAAGGAAATTTTACCAGAATATCCTTTGGATGATCCTTCTCAGATTTTTTTTTTGCAAAAACTTGATAAACCAAAAAATTCTGGGGTGGCAGGGTGGGGGCCTTTTTCAGTAAAGAAGTCTTAAAACACTATCTCCCTTTAAACCATTTGACTAATTTCAATGAAACTTTGCCCCAAGTTGTACTTAGATGACATCAACTGGACCAATGAAATACAGATGAGTTATTTAGGCCCATTCTGTACCTCATGTTTTGCAAATAAATTCCCTAATGTTCATAAGAGAAGATAAGAAATGAATGAGTTACTGGTATAGTTTTAAAACATTAGGATTGGAAATAAAGTTAAGCCTGAAGATGAAATTCCTTCTGCAAATAAATAAAGTACATAATTAAAAAAAAATCATTCATTTAAAAGAGTGGTAAGCCTTTCAAATTACATTGTCAAAAGACAAAAATTGAAGACTGCGATCGTTTTGAGGCTTTGCCTTTTTCATATTAAACTATACGTTCTTCATGTTCGTGTGTATTCAAGGAAAAAAAATAGACATTTTAAAAGCCACACTAGCCAATAAAAACGTAAAATAATTTGGTCGATTTGAATTAAATGTTGATTGTCTTGAACGATTTCGAAATGTTTTCAAACGATTTTGGAGCGTATCTGATCGATTTATGTGAGTGTTTGAAATGAATTACTTGAGGGCTGAGTGAATGATTGAGAATGATTTTGATCGGGATGGGTGTCAATTTCATGATGTCTTAACTGTACAACTTAGGTTCAGTCATTCCATCCTGTAAATCTAGTATCTACACACTGTTTTTCTCAGTATTGGTCAAAACTGCCTAAAAATCTGAGAGAACCTGGGGTACTGTCGTTTCGCTGATGATATCTTTACAATGGCATGTAAATAAGAAATATTATGATAGTACATAATGCAATAAATTACTCTAGTAGGAATTTAACTAGGTCATTGGGGTCATAAAATCTCATATAACATGACCTACGTCGCGGGAGTGAAATAACCCAGATGAATATCTTTTATATTACACGGGTGTTATATGACTAGTGGAAACACTATGCAAATGAGCTTTGAACATGTAGCAACGTTAATTTTTTTCTTTTGAAAATGACGTAATAATGTTTTTGCTGATGTCATTTCGCAAACGGCGTTATATGTTTCGCGGAATAACTTAAATCGATAAATATCTGGATTGTCTTCGTTTTATCACAAACAATAGGGTCATATTATAAAGAGAATAAAAATTCATGCTTATCAAATACCGTTTTAAGCTGTGTATAGATGACTCGTTTAATAAATTCGGAATTTAATGACAACTCATTCGATATCCTCTAAATATTTCAGTGGAAGTGTTGGACAGGCAACACGGCACCAAAAGTCCGGTTTATAAATGATAGCATTAACACGTTTACAAGTTTATTGGCAAAGTACAAGCCCATCGGCCAAAATACAACAAAATATTCAATATTATGAGTAACGACTTCATTCTTTTCATTCACACATATATGGTGAGTGCCACTGAAAGAGATAATAATAGATAACGTCGTCGCTGTGTTTCAAAATGGCACATCTAAATCTCGATAGAGTTCAAGTTTATACTTCTGTAATCTAGCGTCTAAAAGGTGCTACAATACTTATTTAAATAAGAGACGAATTATTTTCTTTCAAAATTCTGCGTCGAAGATCAAAAGCTTTTATTAAATATTTTGAGACTAATATTTTATTTTTTATTTTTCTGTATTACATTCAAGAATTGAATAAAATATTGATTTTATTTCTATTTCTAAGCCATGCCTTTTCGAACAATTTTTTTTCTTACTGGTTCAAATGATCGAATGATTTGCATTCAAAGAAAAAATGAAACTTATCTTAAACAACATAAAAATCATGTAATTTAAACAAGGAAGAGAATCTAGAATTACTTTCTGTGGACCCATGATGACCATTTCAGTCATGATTTCATTTCTGGAAATATGATAAATCAGTTTTAAAGATAATATTCCGGGATCAATAACGACTTAAAATATTTGTAATGTAAGGCTTTTGGAGATTCATTAACCCTTGTGTACCATCCTTGAGTGTGACAGTCTTTTATTCTGTGTGAGAAGAGTTTAAAACTCGTCAGTGTTGCCACCACCATGATTTACCCAGACATAACCAAACCTAAGGGTGAATAGCAAATCTTCACTGAATGAAGCCGATCAGCATTTACCTGATTTATCCAATTGATAAGGCATGAAGAAAAAAGGGTTTAGTATATCTATGGTTGTCTGAATAAATGATATTTAGGCAATATTTTATACAATTTCTCATTTAAGTAGTACAGAGTGATAACCAACCACATTCTCCAAGTACAAAATAATCACTCGTATTTTGTGGAAGATAGCAAATCTTTTTACAAAAATGTACTTTCTCTATAGTTTCTACATATAGGTTGCCCCAAAAACGAGATTCACAGCGTAATATGGGTTTAACTGAAGCGTCAAATATCCTAAATAAATAGTATAAGTTTGAGAGACCGAAATCTTTTCGAAAACCAAGAATTTAATGTATAGGGAATATTTGGCGTGTTGAGACAGAGGCTTGAGTGTCTTAAATCTGGTGAAATATACTCCTAAGTATTTATAAAAGGATACAGTTTTAAATATTTTGCCAGTGTAGACCATTTTCTGACTTCCTAAGTATCACGCCATTTCTACAGACAATAACAATCGGGTTTGACATTACTTTTCAACATGCGACAGTTAGTCTCGAGACGGGTTTCAAGAATCATTCGACACCTGTTTTAAATGAACAACTTTTCTTGTGCCTTTTTTCAATAGGGATGAATGCCGCTATTATCATGTTTTCTGTCAAATCGCGGTAGGTGGGGCCAAGCGATTGTTTCATAATACGAGTTTTGTAATATTGGTTAATGTGTAAAACGGTCTGATAAAATAAAAACTTAAAGTAATATGGATATTGAAACAATTGCATGTGGATCTAAACAAAGATTCCTGGTATTTCTCTCACCAGAGCTATTATTTGACTTCATCCTTACATAGCCTCTACAATCTACACTTTTAAGTTTGCGATACCCACAAATTGGCTGGAGCGATAGAATTTTAAACTAAGACAATGTCTGTAAAATCCATTAGCTGTACAAAATACCTCGCCCTATCTACATAAATCTTATTCTATTTTTAGCTTACCTGAGCTCGAAGTGCTCAAGGGAGTTATTGTGATCTACCAATGTCCGGCGTTCGTCTGTCCATTTGTCTGTCTGTCTGTCACGGCTCAACATTTTCTTTAAACGACATCTCCTCCTAAATAACGGAGTCAAAATCAACCAAACTTGGCACAAATATTCCTGTAAGTTCATGAGGATTAACTCTTTTGAAAATGGTAAGGATCCGTGCCATATCACGGGAAAAGAGGCCTTAATGACAATTGTGTCAACAATTTCTTTTAACGACATCTCCTCCTAACTTATGAGTCAAAATCAACCAAACTTCAGCAGAAATATTCCTTGGGTGGTCCCTTGTATAAATTACTAAAATAGAAAAGATCCGTGCCATATCACTGGAAAAGGGGTCTTAATGACAAATTTCTTGTTTACACGCTAGGAGCCACAAATATGATCCAATCTTCATGAAACTTTGTCAAAATGTTTGTTAGGTCATGAGGATTAACTCTATTGAAAATGGGAAGGACCCGTGCCATATCACGGGAAAAGGGGCTTTAATGACTTTTTTACACCTTAGAAGCCACAAATATGGTCAAATCATCATGACACTTGGTCAGAATGTTTGTTTGGTCATGAGGATCATCACTTTTAAAAATGGGAAGGCTCCGTGCAATATCACAGGAAAAGGGGCCTTAATGACAATTTTCTTGTAAGAACTCCAGACGCCACAGATATGGTCCAATCTTCATGAAACTTGGTCAAAATGTTTGCCAGTTAACAAGAATGTACTATTTTGAAAATGGGAAGGTTCATGCCATATAACAGGAAAAGGAGTCTTAATGATAATTTTCTTGAAATATCAGGTGAGCGATTTATGGCCTTCAGGGTCCTCTTGTCTTATATTCTTTACACAAAAGCATTAGACAATCATTTTCAAACAAAACTGTACACATTGTCGAAAGAGATCAAAACCTTGTAACAACAGCGTTTTGGTTGAAGATAAAGGAAATATGTTGAGAAATAAAAACGTCTCATTCGACGATAATTAAAGTTTTGTCTCTTTCTGATTTGCTCCATAAGTAACAGAAACATCAGTGGGGAGGGGGAGTCCGCATTCGTAAAATTCCCGAAGCTACAGCGCGTTAAGTTTCATGATTTGTGGTGCTATTGGTCTGGTCAAATATGAGGTCGGCGTATTGAAATTGAATAACCTTTCTGACTGTTTTCGAGTTTAAATGAAATGATGAATCCATGCCATAAAGATCATGACATTTGAAAAAAAGTTTTAAATATAAGCTGATTTACGACTTTTTAGAAGCACAACACTGCTACTCGGAGCATACAATGATTGAAAATATCAAATATTCAGCAAATAATATCTAATTCCGTTTGTATTATGAACCAAAACAAAAATTAAAAAAACAGCAACAAAAATAAAATCAAAAACACACACCACACACACACTTTTTTGTATTGTTATATATGAGAACAAATTTAAAATGCAAAACAAATTTGAGTTTACAGTGAGAATTGCCAATATTTTGTCGATACACATTCCCTTAATTATTTTTACATGCATAATTTCTTTTTTCACAACGAATTCAATATATCACCCTAGAATGCAATCAGAAACGTTCACCATCAGTACTTTCAAGGCTTTGATTATACTGGGTATCAAAGTAGTTTTTGAAGGGACGGCGTCAAATGGTGATCACAATTATCCCACATTGTGCTCAGGTGGCTTGATATTAGCTAGCACAAACATGTGTCCGATAACGAGGACTTTGTCAAATGTTGTCACATTCAAACGTGTTATTATTCAATTCAATCATTTATGCAGCGACATTTAAAATGGCAAAGCTACTTTACTTTTTATGCTCAAAGTATAAAGAAGATCTTCGGGTTTAACAGTGTATAATTAAGAATTATATTGAAGTCAAACGTTTTAAATATATATACGTTTTATTATATCACTATAAATCAGGTTGAAAAATCCTTGCCAAAGTCTGTTTAATCTCTTCTGGGTCCACATAATATAGAAAATGTTACAACAGTAATGAAAGACGTAATAGATGAAACTATTAAAAACATGACAGTTTCACATCTTTTTATCAACATAGCTTCACATAATCTTCTTAGTTTGTTGTGCTCCTTTTGGTTTGTGCTGTATTTGTCGGGTTTTGCGTTCGGGGAATTAACACAATTGAGTGGGGCTGTCAATGTACCGTCAGGGGCACTTTCATTCGTCTCGAGGCTTCTGTCGCAAAATGGATGGCTAATGGAATTTTCCCTGATATTCAGATCATTTCCTGTAGTATGTAATTTTCCGCGTATGTCGTTTTCCGTGTCGTTTCTACTATGTGCGTCTGCTGGTCGCTTTTCTGGTAGTATAAGAGACACGCCTGCATAAAGGACGGAAAACAGAGCCAAACAAAGCATGGATGCCAAATATGTTACAAACACAGGAGTTTGTTTAGATGTTTTTGGTAGGCTGTCAGTAGTAACAGATAATAAAACAATGTAAGACAAAAACGTTGTTATTGAATAAGACAGCTTTTCACCGCATGTTTTAGGTAGAAGGAACGACATACAGTTCAAGACTGAAATCGTCACAACAGGACAGATTAGAGCTGTTATATAATAAACCGGACGACGTCTCAAATATATATTAAAAGTTACGTATGTATACCGACTGTGTTCGAAGATCTCCGACGATGACGATAATAGTTCCCAAAGGCGGTTCTGTCTATATTCTGTCATATTCAACCTGGTATCGGACTCCATAAATTTGACCATGGTTGGGTCATGGGCCCAAGTAGTTAAAACAACTTGACAAGTTTGATCATCAAAAGGAAAGTACGTCGTGTCAATTGGACAGACTATTTCACCAACTACCCCGGGTTCCCAGATAACGTTGCCATTCCAATCCACCACAAGGTTTAGATTTTCAAAGCCGATTTGTTTCATTTCAACTTTTGAATAACCCATAACAAGATCCGGAAGCCATATTTGTTTTTGTGTAAAAATCGTTTTCGTTACATTGTTATAAAGTTCTGGATTCCATGATAAGTGAACGTCCCTCCACATCACTTGAATAAACATGTTTATATACAACAACTCCTCTTTTTCATTAAATCGAATTATACTTAAAGGGAACATGGCGACTTGTATAGACAACGGGTTTTTGTTAGAGTCTCTTGGGATGACGTTTCTGTTATATCCAAAAAGCTTGTCCACTTGAAGTTGTCTTTCATCAATTGATGAAACAAAATCCAAGAGCATAACCAGCAAAAGTGACCGTTTAATCATTTTACTGGAATGCCGAAAGTGTTGTTAACTGAATACACGTTTGTTTATAATAAAAATGATGGTAAAACACACGAGCTATTATTTAAAGTTCAAATCCAATCATCTGTTTTCATCACCAAGTATTTCCTAGTTAATCGTATTTTTTTAAAATGAAATATATTTTTACTCACAGAAAGAGTATAACCGCTATACTTTCTGTTCGCTGTGAGTTGTATACGATAAAATAGCGATGTTATCTTCCGCAGTATTCATTCTATTTATACGTTCCATTAGATGAATGTAGGCGCGCTATGATAAAAGTTTATATATTTGGCATTTCAGACTAAATATGCATGTCCGGATCGAGAGGAAGGGACCGTCGGTCTGGACACTTCATGATTCAATCATTCCTATTTTTAGCTTACCTAAACACAACGTGCTCAATAGGAGCTTTAAGGGCCAATCGTTAGTCTTTTGCCATCTGTCGTCAACAACTCCTTAAATCAATTTCTTCCCCTAAATATTAGACCCATTTTTTTTTATCAAATTTGGCAAAAATGTTCATTTGGTAAACCCAATAACTTGTTTGTGTATGTGATTTTTTTAGCTCAATGGGCCGAAATCCGCTGGGGCTATTGTCATGGCGCTGTGGCTATTGTCATGGCGATGAGTCTGTCGTACGTCAGTTCGCGCATCCGCTCGTATTTCTTTTCTTTAAAAATTTTCTCCTCAGAAACTACTGGATGAATTTCAACCGAACTTCAAAGGGATGATCCTTTGGTGACCCTATATCAAAATAGTTTAAAGATTTTTGATCCACTGAAAAACAAGGCTTTATTGGGCGTGGCCAATTTCCATATATGGTATGACTTTTCTTTGAATCTTTCAAATGTATATTAACCAAATTTCCCTGGAATGATCATTGAGTGTCCCTTAATCAGTCTACAAAAAATATTGTGATCAGATGAAAAATGTGTATTTTATGGGCGGGGGCCATTTCTCTATTTTTCAAAGAGGAAACTTTGAAATCATTTTCTCAGAGTCTAAATGCTGGATATCAACAAAATTTCACTTTCATGATTCTTAAGTGGTCCGTTACAAGTCTATAAAAAATATTGTAATCAGATGAAAAATGCGTCTTTTATGGGCGGAGGTCATTTCTATTTATGTAATAAAGTGAAAACTTTGAAAATCATTTACTCAGAATCTGACGGATGGATTTCAACCAAATTTCATTGAAATGATTCTTTGGGGATCCTGTACCAGTCTACAATAAATATTGCACGATCAGATGAAAAATGTGTATTTTATGGGCGGAGAACATTTTTCTGTAAGTTTCATAGATGAAACTTTGAAAATCATTTTCCCAGAATCTTATTGATCGATTTCCATCAAATTTCACTCAATTTATGCTTGGGTGACCCTTTATGTCTTCAAAAATTATTGTGGTCAGATGTATAATATTATTTTATCGGCGGAGGTCATTTCTTTATGTGTTATATAGTGAAAACTTTGAAAATAATTTTCTCAAAAGCATGGCCATGAATATCAACCAAACTTCACTTAAGTGATCCATGGATAAATCTTTATCATGCAATAAAGCCTGTATTGACCTGCTATCAACTGTCTGATAACATAACATGATATCAGACAGTCTATTTTTAGAAACCATTTTCATACACTTTAACCTAAATTTCTTTGATTTTTAAGGGTATATTAAAATAAAGTCTCGGTAGTGAGAAATTATCATTACTCGGCAAAGTCTCGTCCTGAATTCTCCCAACCTCGACCAGATAACATTGATATTTTATGACACTAACATATTATTCTCTATTTATCAGACTACAAAAAATATTGTGATCAGTTGAATAATATGCCTTTAATGGGCGGAGGTCATTTCCCTATATGTTATATAGTGATAACTTTGAAAATCATTTTCCCATGATCTAATTGATGGCTTTCAACCTCATTTCACTGGTATGACATGCGAAGGTTGAATTTCTACATGTTATTTATAACACATGTTTATTTTTTGTTCAGCAATATTTCAGCATGTGACCCTTAAAATCACGTATTTACTTGAAATAAACATTCATTCATTCTCTTAAGTTCTCGACGAATCATATCAATAGATTCATGCTCGTGGAGCGAATCAGCTGCTCAAGCAGCTCTTGTTTATTAATAGAAAGATGGGGTAGAGGCAGTGAATGGGAGAGGGTATCCTCGGACATATGATTCGTTTTTGAAAATCCTCTTTTCCTAGAACAATGGGCCGATTTCGTTTAAAATACGACAGCAATGTTCTTAAAGAGACTCTTTATAAAACGAGTTCATGAATTCACGATGTGCAAAAAAATGGGAGCACTCGAACGTTTTCTTTAGGCCCATAGTTAGCCTGCACTCACTGTTTAATTGATGATTATACATAAAATGACAATTGCGATACAATAAATTCAAGAATCTTGATTGTCTTAAATCGCACCACGTCGAGGTATCCGTCGCACTTTATTTCTGTATAAAATACAATAGATATTTCGGGGGGAAACTCCGACCGTCGATCTGCAAGTCTAGTGTTGTATGAACACAAAAATTCCTCGTTCCCCTTCCATAATCCTTTATTGCTATTGCATCAGTAGAGAACTGAAGTATTTTTATTACAAGCATACAGGTCTGATTCTGAGCCGCCGTGTACAGCGAGTCAAAAAAGACCACCAAGCAACCCTCTCAAGTCTCAACCAAGCTCGATCACGCCGATTTACTTAAAAAATGGAGAAATACTTGGCATAAATAATTTTCTGTTCATAAGTACCTCTAGAAATGTCAAAATAAACGTTTATGTTTGTCCTATTTGTACAATTTCGCCAAGAAACAATTATAGCGGATGACATACAATTCTAAAAATACATTATGTATTGATCAATACACGCAGAGAGTAGACTTGAATCTTTATCATTTTGTAATTATAAGGGCTGGGTGTATTTATCACTTATTTTATTGGAGTATAAAGTGCAATTGCCTTAACACATGACGTAAACAGAACGTCCTACGGGCCTTATTTTCCATGTACTAAGGTAATTGCACTTTATACTCCAATAAACGCAGTGAGAAATAAACTCATCCCTTCTAAATTTTTACGGATTTTTTGCGATTTTAAGGGTTTGTTCAACTTAAGTATCAAATGAACTGCAAACAATATGGATAATCTATGGATCATATAAAAAGATGAATGTAATAATCTTCTATCATTATCTATCCATGTAGGTTCTACTCTCTTGTGTAAATAAATTGAGGATAATCGTTTGTTTCAGTGTAAGATAGATTTATATTTCATTGAGTGAACAACAAAAGCTATACTTTCACGAGACACAGAGCCACGAGTCAAAATATAGCTTTTGGTGTTCACGAAATGAAATATTAATCGATCTTCCTCGAAAAACAAACGATTATTCTATTTCTTTACTGCAAAAATGAGACAAAATGTGAAATTTCAAGGGCATATTTTCGTAAAGCGCGCCATTTTACACGTGATTGCTATGCTACGTCCATTGTGACGTCTCTTATTTCGCCCCGCATAGATGACGTCAGATAGGATGAAATGCACAAAAACAGGGTTTAAGCTTTTGATAATTTCACTGCTTTTGCGGTGAGATTATCAAGTGATAATCTACCGTTATTTCTCTATAAACCACCGAAAAGCATTTAAGAAAGAATACGCCTTTGGAATATGTGTGTATATTTGCGTTTATTCGTCATGGCTACCGTAGAAAATGCCTTTATTAGCGACGTCCCCAGAAGACTGTTAGATGTTAAGGGGGATAATGCTAGGATACGTTACAAAACTACTGCTGAGGTCCGCCATGGTTCTTTAACGTACTCGATGTAAAGCACCGTCACACGGAGCCTCGGTCTAAACGCCTCATCAGAAAGACACTTAGTTTTGTTAGTGTGCCAGCCCGGGAATCGAACCCACGTTATCGACCTTCAAACATTGAAGTCATGTGCTCTACTGACTTAGCTTATCGGGCTGGCGCCGTTAGAACATCATTACATCAATCCTTTTAATTGGTCATCTTATCAAATATTTATTGAATGGGGAAATAAATATATAGATCTGCTTTCACTCATGAAATTGCTTGAAGTCATTAGAGTCTGACATTTGCTGTCATTATATTCATTACTGCGTTATGATATTTAAACGATAATGACATCAAATTAACTGATGATTTTCTACCAAAATTACGTCTATTTCCATGAAAAAAATCTAAACGGCGCATTTTGTGAATTAATAGAAAATCTGCTCATTAATTATCCGGGGTTTTTTCCTCTTTTTTTTCTTTTATCTTGTTTTTTTTTTTTTTTTTTTTTTTTTTTAATTAATAACACCGGATTACTTATTTCGCTAAAAAGGCATTCAAAATATTACTGTCAGAGCGAACACGCCTCGATACTACGGACTGAAATCGTAATATATACTCAGCAAAAAAGAAAGTATCCACTTTTCTTTTGTCCATATCTTTTACATCCGAATGATCAAATGATCAATAGAGGTACCAATATGTTTGCAGTGCTTCGTTTTCTCATGCACACATAATTTTCTATATGAAAATCATGTCATTTTGTGTTTTTCATGAAATGTCGAAATCTTTGTTTTCTACGTCGACGTACGTCATGTGCTCGATCTTGAGTGTCTCTCAAATGATTTTAATCTCCAAAGCTCCGTGTTTAGGAAAATGAAACAGTAGTTGTGTTCCATATATCACAGTCTTGTAATGAGACTCAGAAAACCTCGACCACATGCGTATTCAACGTCACGCCAAATATTTTTCATTCACGTGGACGCATTTGCTTCCACGCTTCCTAAACACTGTTTTAAAACGAAGCGAAATAAATATGTTAACCTTTAAAAACGTCAAACTTTAAAACTAAGCCAATTGCTATTAAAGTCTTCATGGGTGTAAGGAGAGCATATTTCCTTGATATTCATACAAGCCTTTCCAATGAGCAAAAAGAAACGTTAATGTAACGTAACAATGCAAATGAGCAAAAAGAAACGTTAACGTAACGTAACAATGCAAATGTTGTTTTGTTGTCAGCAAAAAATGAAATAGGGAAATTTGGATTTATTATCTAGACAATGAACGTACAGACAGAATTCGAATCTGTGTAAGATATTTATGTTTGTTTGTGTTCATTTAACGTAAGATGGGAAGGGAAGCAGCAGAAGTTATCAAGTAATGTTATCAATCAATGATACCTAACGCACTAATATTGCATTTGGCAAGCCTAAAAGCTGTCTGGAAAATCAATTGAATGTTAAATTGAGAGTCTGCGACCCCTGGCTACTTTAACGTCCACAATTCGGTAGCAGCTTCTTCAAATCATATAAAACTTTTCAATATTAATAATCCAAATGGTCATGGCGTAATATGCAATATAGATCATAGAATTTCTGTGTTTCATTAGGTGGATGTTTTTTTCATTTTTGCTCAGTATAGATCTAATTTAACGTTTCGCAAAATGTATCAATTACTTTGAAATTCCAGAACTAGTTTCACTATCTCTCGACGTTGATGTCAATTTTATATGGTTTATGTAATAAAAGAGTCTAATCACTTTGTTTTTGCTTTAATTCTACATCATCATGATAAAAACTGCAGTCACGAGGTTTTAGAATCTACTCTACCTATTGGTGTAGGTATTATTATTTTTTATTTTATTTTATCAGGGGAGCACTCCAATGACATAACATTATATTTGATGGGTTAAACTTCGATGTGTTCACATTTTCTCTGCTTTCTACACCTGCAGTTTTCTTCTGTCTGCGTCAAGGAAGTGGACCCGAAATAGTGTTTCACCATCTCAGAAGTAATGCACTACAACAGTGTTAACCGAGGTTTCCTAATGATTTTCATTTGGAAACCTCGGTTGACAATTTTGAAAGAATATATGGTTCGAAATGTTACGGAACTATTAGGGGTCCATTACCTTAAAGTAGTTCATCCCTAATGGAAAAAATAGACATCAGCATAAATGTATTTTCCTTCTACATTGCTGGCGGAAAATAATGACGTAGAAATACGTCATTCATTACGTCATAGTAGTTCTTAAATGTCGTAGTGCCTATTGTATCAGCTCTAGTAACGACATTTCAGTACTGCTATGTCGATGGCGTAAAAAGGAAATAATGGTTAACCCTTTGCTGTTTAATTCCTGCTTTTTACGTGCCTGTGATTTTATGCTTGAGAAAACATTGTGGAAAAAGAAGAAATTGCTTCTGACAAGCAATTTCTTCTTTTTCCACACTATTTTCTTCCCTTCTGAATGGTTAGTCCACTTTCAATTTTCGTCTGCAAAACCTTTGAATTTGGACAGTTCCAAAATTTTGTAAAACAGGAAAGGTTGGTCAATCCCAGTCACCTTTTTTTATGTCAGTAGATTTTCTTCTTGTCCGTAATTATTAGCGCGCCCTATTTATTGACGTGCACCATGTAAACATATGGATACATTTTTAATTCTAAGGTAGTCTACTCCTAATGAAAAATATTGAAATCGACTTAACGTCGGAAAACTTCGGAAGATGTCGTCCATCGGTTTATACGAACATTTCCCATTTTTACGTCGTGCCTTAAGTGCATTCAATGTAGAAACAGCTGGTTACATCGTACTTTTTTAAATTCATCTCAAACAAAACTATTCTGAATCACTCACTTTTGAAACGCTTCATCCATTCATTCCAAACACTCACTCAAATCGATCAAAAACGCTTAAAAATGACTAAAAAGATACAATCAACAGCTACATTCAAAATAAATAGAAAAAATCGCGATTTACTTTTATTATTGAAATCGTAAGCGTCTAATTGGTTCTTGAAGAATAAAAAAGCTATTTATAGAACTTGTATGCAAATTTTATTAAAGAGCGGGGCAATAAATATCGCTATTTTTGTTCATCATGAACAAAATTAGCGATATTTGATTACCTCGCTTGATTTATTTTAACTCAAAACTCACTTTATCATACTCGTTCAATTACATTCCAAAAACATTGTTCTTAACAGTAGTCACTTACGACTTTTCTAACCCAATGACGAAATCAATGACGAAATAATTGTTTTATAATCTTCCGCCAACAACCTATTAGGAAAAAGAAACCATCCGAAAAAGCATGAGTCATATCGATTTCATCTTTTCCTTTCCCTTTTTGGTGGACGTTTACATTCACCAGTGTTAATACCGCATAAGAACAATCCTGTCAGATGTTAACAGGTTTTCAAAATAGTAGTGCTCACTTAGATTCAATTTACTCTTTTTCAAGAATTGTATCTGTCTGACAACTATGCATTTTAAAAATGGAGTGAAACAAGGATTCTACATAACTTGTTGAAACCTCAAAGGCATCTTTTAAGTGCGAATTCATATGCAATTCTGAGACCAGGTGAACGTTTTGCGCGCGTAGAACTACTTTTTAGGCAGAGTGAGTTATTTGTCCCTTGTTTCCCAATTGGTCTATCGGAGGTCACTCATGCAAACTTGGTGAATGGAATTACTGGAATGGGAACCTACCCTGACACTACTAATGTATATTAAACAATTGCCAATTAATGGAAATATCGGAATACTCATGAATACCGATACAGCCCGAGCAGTTAAAGTATAGCATTCAGGTCGTGCGATAGGGGTTTTACTTTACTTTTCAACACGCGACAGCCAATCTCGAGACGAGTTTCTTAAATTTTTTACGTGTTTATATAAACACTTACCCTTTCTTTCTTATTTGAGAATGAAAATACAAAAAAATAATGATTAACTAGATCATCTTATTTTTATTTCTTTCCTTTTATACCCAATAGATCAGACAATCACCCTAATGCCGAAAGTTATCTTGTTGTCTTTGGTTGGCGATCGACGATATGTTAAAGAAATGTATATCTGAAGCAAGATGCGAACTTGGATCAGGTCATTTTCCTTTTATCGTAATTTTTCATGTAACATGTCTCTTTTCTCAACAAATGGAAGAATCACTCTAGTATGCCAGCAGAAACGTCCACCATCAGTACTTTCAGTGCTTTGATTTTTACTGTTATTAGGAGTGAACTTCCTTTAGGTCACTACAGAGACAAAGCCGATCATTCTAGGTCCAACTTTCGAAATTTTATCAAATCTTGCCAAATGCAATAAACTTGAACTTAAAAATGCCCGCTTTTATATGCCTGTCATAAAAAAGGGATTTCTTAACGTAAAGTTGACGTCATGACGTCATCAAGGGCACACCCTGTTGTAGGAACCAAATTCAGTAATTTTCCATTTTTTCGGAAATAATTAACTGATTTTTTTTATCCCGAAAACGTCATTTGCTTTGTAAAAATACACCATAGATTAAACCTTGAATGATATGAAGATACATGTATAAGTGTAAGAAATGTAATAAGCTGAAGCGAATTGAATGTTGATGCCTTCTGTGTTGCTGTTTTCGAATGCAATTACTGAAAATATTGACTTCTTTCTTAAAAATTTGTCCGGTGACCTATGCTGAAAGCTAGATATGTTGCTACCACATCATACCGCTGAAGATATTTGAAATAAAAATCATATATCTTCGGATTAGATTTTTTGTTAAATTCGTTCCGCAAAGATATCGCACATCAAGGGATATTTAAACGCCGCGTCAAATGTTCACATACTAAGCTGTCTCTAAATACGGATAAAAAAATGAACTGATTTTTACTTTTCTTAAAATCGGTTTCAGAATTAATACGTGCTTCTGAAGTCTATATTTTACTTTTAAACTTGAAACATTTTAGAAGATTGGCGTCAAATAAGTATAGCAACGAAGTTTATGGTACGACGATGAATTCGACGAAAAAAGTTGCAACAACTTCACAAAATCGAATTAATTGAAAAAAAAAAAAAAAAAAAAAAAAAAAAAGGAACGTCAAGTCTTAAACATCACGAAATAGATAGCGTTTCAGTTTGGTTAAACTGTTTGAATGTGCAAAATTAAATAAATGAATAAATAAATAAACGACTAGCTTAGGCGTTCTTGGACTTTGTAAATGATTTTTTTTCGTAAAAGTCGGTCCATCTATTCAAAAAATATTTGAAAATACTGATTTTTGCGGGTAAATCGACTGTTTAAGTGGGTGGGGTATACTTTTCTTGATTGTGAGAAAATGTATGTAAAAAAGACTCCCTCAAATTGTATTTGAAAAAAGAGCGTGTCTATCAATTAAAAGATTACAAAACCCTTATAACTAGAAAAGTAGGAATCATATTAGTTAAATGATAGATAGATAAAATGTTTAATTTCAAATGTACATGGAAAAACGACCATTTCAAAACCAATAATGGTCAAACTTTTTTCGCCTAAATTTAATTGGTATTATCATTTAATACAAATGAAAATAAATAAGAAATAGTAATACAGTCCTTTTTAAATTTTCTCAGTAAATTTTAGACATGATCACGATTTTGGAAAAGTATGTAGAATATGGGGTCATTGAGTTGGGTTTTGCGATATTTTGACTCTTTCTTGGATTAAAGGGAGGTAATAAGTAATAAATATCATTTCTATATCATTATAAGAAAAAATATTCAAAATTATTCAACTGGGAGGTATTTTTGGAAGTCATCTTGAGAATTTGCTCCTCCAATTCAATTTATTCTTTTTTCTTGTCTCAAGACTACATCTCGGAGGTCAAGGTCCTACCAAGAGGTCAAAGGTCAAAACCGGTTGAAAATATTCATTACCACACCATATTTCTGGTATTAATGGATCGTTTTCAAAATAACTTAGCACAGTATTTACCATCACAGGACCATGTGTCAAGTGTAATCATTTTGTGTGTAGCTCTAATGTCAAGGTCACACAAAGAGGCCAAAGTTCAAAAAAGGGGTAAATTATTAATGTGAAAATTTCCTTATTACAGCCAAATGAAAAATTTCCTTCCCAGTTAGCAGAAAAGTTTTCTCTATCTAGTCCGATGAAAAGTTTTCTTCGTAACCAAGGTGAAACATTTCTAATTACAGCCAATTGAAAAAAATTTTGCCCAATTAGGTAAAAAAAAGAATTCCTCCCTGGCCAGATGAATAATTGAATATTCGACTCCAATGGGATTCGAACCCGGGACCTCTACATCCCAAAGCGAGTGCTCTACCACGTCGCTATTAAGGCTAGCTTGTACGGCAAGCAGTACAAACATCCCTTATACACATCCCGGCCACACCAGATGAAGAATTTTCTTCGTAACCAAGAAATTTTTTGTCCCCAGTTAGGTAAAAAATTTTCCTACCAGGCAAGATGAAAAAATATCTTCCAAAGCAAGGTGAAGAAATTTCTAATTACAGCCAATTGAAACATTTTCTTCCCAGTTAGGTGGAAGAATTTTTTCTATCTGGATAGATTAAAAATTTTTCTTCGTAACCAAGGTGAAGAAATTTCTAATTACAGCCAATTGAAACATTTTCTACCCAGTCAGGTGATTTTTTTTTCTATCTGGCCAGATGAAAAATTTTTCTTCGTAACCAATGTGAAATTTTCTTATTACAGCCAATTGAAAAGTTTTCTACCCAGTCAGGTAATTTTTTTTTCTATCTGGCAAGATGAAAAATTTCTTCGTAACCAATGTGAACATGTGGAGAAATTCGGTCCATTAGGATTTTACCTTGGCGCACGCAGTTAGCTGCATATAGCATAGATGCAGTGGTAATAAATCCGACTAGTTACTTGTTAATAGCATTTAATTGCTTTTCTCCCGTTGGATTGTTATTCTTGGTCAGCTTAATAGCTAATTTGAGTTCCTAGTGGAATTTGCAGAAAATGCTATGAAAGTGATTCACTCGGTTTAGTGATTCTGATTTTCGAATTTGAATATTACAATGTAAATCTTTATAGGGATGAGTGTCTTTTTCACTGCGTTTATTGGGGTATAAAGTGCAATTGCCTTAGCACATGGCAAATAACGCCCGTAGGGCGTTATGTTTAAGCCATGTGCTAAGGCAATTGCACTTTATACCCCTATAAACGCTGTAAAAAAGACACTCTGCCCTTATAATTGCAATCCCCTTGGTCTAAGAAACTATTAAAATACTCGGCTAAACATTGAAGTTTCGAGTCTACTTTCTGCGTGTATTACACAATCTATTTTTAGATCGTGTATTTTTTCTCGCTATCGAAGTTAAACGGCATAAAGTTAAACAAATGGTACACAAACAAAAGACGATTTGACATTCGTAGAGGTACTTATGATCTAAACATAATTTTGACAAGTTATTCTGCATTTAAAACCGAAACTATCGTGATCGGGCTTAGCTGAGAGGGTTGCTTGGTGGTCTTCGTCGACTCGCTGTAAACATCGACTCAGAATCTGAACTGCATGCTTTTAATCATAATTTCTTTCGAAAATATTCTATTATATTAAATAGCAATATTACGATATGGAAGGGGAACGAGGGGTTTTCGAGTTCCTAAAACACAGGGCATGCAGATCAAAGGTAGGGGGTTTCCCGATAGACCTATTGCATTTTATACAGAAATAAAGTGCAATGGATTTCCCCACGTGATGCGATTTAAACCAATCAAAATTCTTTATTTCATTAGATTGCAATTATTGTTTAATGCATACCGGTAATTTCTTTTTCATGTAGTCAAACATAATAATGCAGGTTATTACTGAAAAATCCAATTACTTTACCTAAGTCCAAAAAACATTTCGCATTTGATGACAGGCGATTCCGGTTTTGTCCGATATCGGAGAGCATACATGTGTCACTGACATGGCTCCGGATCAAACCACATTCAATTGTTTCATAACCTCATTTTTAGAGATTTATTATGATCATAAATATGTTTAATAATAGAACAGAAGACAGAATCGGATTATGTAGGAAAAAAATTAATTATTAGCAAGAGCACAAGGAGTAATTCAAAATTTGAAATAATTATTGTTAATAATAATAATATATAGATACTTAAAATAAGACTAATTGAACCGTGCAGAAGGCATAAGAAAGGTTGAAAACCGGGGGAAAAGTTTTCTCATATTTTCTCACACAAAGCCTTAAGAAGATCTTGTGAAAAGGAACGTGACACCCCCCCCCCCCCAAAAAAAAAAAATAGCAAAATTGATCAACTCTGGTTGTAAATGCGGATCTTTAAACCTACCAGGGTCAGAATCAAATGGGGAGAGGACTCTGGGTCTATATAAAATATTTAACTTAACTAGGAATTCAATAGCCTTTACCATGTATTTGATATGGATCATCAGTTTAGAGGTCTTTATTGGAAAAAAAAGTATTTTATAGTAATGACTGCTTGCCACAAAGTACGGGTTACAGGGGGTAGGTTGTGGTACTTTGGGTCTAAATTAATGTTTAAGATTACTCATGACTGTTCTTTAGATGTTCCCTTTTCAAATTTCTTTTAAAAAATGGAATCAGGTCAATGAACAATTGAATACTTACGAGTATTTTAAATGACACTTTCGTCTAGCCAAACCATAGTAAAAATTCTAGCCTTAATTGGAAGGGCGTTTTCCATCCACTAAGAGCTTGAATCATTGAATGTGAGAAAATCTCTTTTTTTCTGGGTTTGCTTAGACAGAGTCCTATCTATTCTATCTGAGCTTGACTTTTATCCTAAATTTATCATCTGTAATTAATGTATACTTTATAAATCTGATACTTTTAGTAGTTTGTCTGTGTACGTAAATGACAGACGTCAATGCCAGGTCATTCAAACCGACCTATAAATATAGTTGTTATTCAGACCTGCACTGATACTTCAGTTTCACTTCTACAAAAAATTAGGAATAAAATACTTTCTACTGAAATGCATTTATACGTTTTATACATATATGCAACCCAATATGATACCAACTGAAATTCTTTAAAATGATTACTTGAAATAGAGGGCACTGATTTGTAGTTTCAAATGATTCTTATAAGACAAATATTTTGTTAGCGATCTATTCAAGATTGATCATCGCTAATGCTGGAGGAATTTTGATATCGGATCGATCTCGTGAGTCGTCGTTTGATACCATACTATTTCTATCTCCCCAAACACGCAAGTTCTTTTTTCATAATTCTCAAATATCACAAAATCATACATATTGAACATCTACTTATAGTGTCAAGAATACTATGTATTATGTCGTTTTATAATATTGAAAAGTTTTGGGCTTTATTCAAGAATCTTGGATCGATTTCAAAATTTCTACTATTTGTGGACTACTTGTACCATATTGCTCGTTTGTATACGGTATAATGCCATTTTCAATGGTATTTCAATTTACTCGCGCACCCACCCATGACTTCCTGTTGGTTGCCACACTAGTTCAATAAAAGTAGTTAAACAATAACGTTTCTTCAGAGCCACCACCTATCCACCTTACTTAGGCATATCATTCGCTCATTGGGGTAAACAAATGAGGCGCGTCAAAATGACTATTGACAAGCGTCGGTTAGGCAAGCCGGGGGGAACGAAGCTTTCACGAACACAGAACTGATTTTTGAGAGAAAGACGCATTACCGACTGGGTAGGTAGCGAAAACTTTGTCAAGTGTCGGAGAGAACTTTGATTGAAAGGATAAGACTCCACTTCAGATTTCAAAAAAAAAAAAAAAAAAAATAATAATAATAATAATAATAAAGACACGCTTTAATTGATGTTATCTTGACAAATACTAAACAAAAAGCTTTTGGTCAATTATTCCTGAAAGTTAAATGCATATCATTATCTGTAATGTTTTCAAAAAAGATGTACTTAAAAGCCATGTATTTTTTTTTGAGTTTACTTTTAATAGATTGAACTTTCTTGCTTACCTCCACTGATTGATTTTGATTAGTTTGAATGCGGTTTAGCGCTAATTTCAACAATGCAGATATGATATCGCAGCAGTTGGTGAATCAATTCATAGTTTCCCGTTGATCCACATACGTGTTCAACTGCATTTTTATCCGAGCCATGAGCTGCCTATCCCACTCATTTGTACTATTTGTTAAGAGCCCATTGGCGGAAGAAAAATGACGTCTGTCGCAATGTCTGTAGTCAAATTTTGGCTAAGCCATGGGCCGATATCATTACCTAACGATTGAGAAATCATCGCGTTATCGACTGAGCTAAGCAAAGATGGTGCAGTGTTTTGAAGGGAATTGGATTTAGCAGGGGTCCATAATATATCCAATACAAAATAATAACTAACTGAAAACGTGACCAAGCAGAGGTCAAGTTTATTAAAAACAATTCTAGACTTGGCCCATCTGCCAAAATTTGACCCTAGCCTTGTCAGTCTGACAGTTGCCTATGTCTGCGCCTTTTTGTAGGGTTTTCCTAACGGGTCTCATTCGTTTTTGTTTGTTTGTTTGTTTGTTTGTTTGAACGGGGTTTTTACGCCGCTTCAAAAAATCTTTCAGTCATATCGCGACTGCTCGAGTGCCTTACAATGAATTACTGATTTCTCCCACACCAGTACTACCGTTACAGCCTTTCCTAGTCTCCAGCTGCTTTCCAACATAGCTATACGATAATCAACCCATTGGTAGGAGATAAATAGACGGAAAGGGCGAGTGTCACCATTACTAGAGACCTATCGGATGGTAGTCCGACATAATACTACTGCGCATGATAGCGGCCCGGGTCACATTGGCAAATTGATTCTCTTTTCAAAAATAATATACTAATTTTGGTATGAAAGCTCAAATGTATCCATCTAAATTAGAGTTCTCCCCGACGGCGGCACTCATCCTTTCCGAGTTTTTGTCTCTCACGAATGGGTTGATATTCGTAGACCTATGTGAGGTAGCAGCTGGAGGCTAGGAAAAGAGGTGGTAGTACCGGTGAGAGAAATAGTAGAAATCCATTGTTAGGTGCTCCGAGCGCCGCGATATACTTGAAAGATTGTTGAAAGCGACGTAAAACCCCATTCAAACAAATCAAGTGTCAAATACCAGCTGCCCTAATTAATGACCATTACATGTAATTAATAGTTCACAAATTAGTAAGATCCGTCACCTATGCATGGGTTTCCATAGAAACCATGCATATTTGAAGGTATGTTCAGATTTTGCCAACATCTTAAACGGTCTGATTTTCTGCCTTTTTGACAAATCAAGACTTACCAACAACCAATTGTTCAAATAACCAACATGACACAGCTCAGAGGCGATTTGTTTTACAATTCGATTGTGTCTTATTGTTCTAATTAAGGACCTTTTGACAAAGATATTATGAAACGATCGCCTATGATGTTACATTTGGGTTAGGATGTTAGTATAATTTAGAATATTTCCTAAAATGCTCTGTCTTCGAAGATTGATTTACAATTGTAAACCAGAAATATGTAAGCCTGTGCTTGACATTTCAAACAATTTTATCTGTCCGTGATGTAGATGTATCAAGCTTTTCTTGGCTGCCACACAGTTCATCAAAATAAGCTCCGATTTTGTATACTGATTATAAGTATGTAGCTTATTTGAAAAGTGAAGACTTTGATCAGAATGTGCGAATGCTGGTCTTAGCGTTGCGCACATATGAAAAAATGGAATGATGTCACGCAGAGGCTCATATAATTTTTTTTTTTAAGCAAACTTTTTTTACTGGTATTTTTTATGATAAGTTGGCTCGCAAGAAGAATTAACTGAATAAACTGATAGATATTTATATTTTTCTTTCTTTTCAAAAAAAAAAAATGATTATCTTGGTATTTTTACCAATATAAACGTGCATATCTTTTTGAATAAACAGAGCAGAAAAAACTGTTTTAAGTCGACTATTACAACGCAGTACAGTCATTAAATAGATGGTTCTCAGGACTCACACCAGATAGTTTCAAGAGTCCTGGTTACCGCACGGGAGTTATAGACTCTCAAAAACTGTATATCTTAAAACCTGGTCATATGTAAGATATATTTCTATTTGAACAAATTCTTATACATGTCACAAAGCAGAGATAAAGACAGGGTTTAAGGTTACTCGGTTACTTTTATATAGAATATATAGCAATTTTCCAACTGAGGGATACCAGGTAAAGATTTGAGACACCCCCTCCCCCAGAACGTTCCTTCAGAAAATGCAAGTGCGGGGTTACCGAAGACATATTAATGCCAATTTTGGTACAAATTGATTCATTGATTAAGGAGCAGAAATCGTCGACCACACGTGACAACTGATGCGTGGCGGTTTCGGATTGGCCGTAATTGTTCCTCTTGGGCAACATGCTCAGTTGAGCCTAAACAATCCAACCCTTAAATTAATCTCAAGAAAAAATATTCTCCCGTCAAATATCAAGAAGTTTAATCCCTGTCATTCTGAATCTGGAGTATTCCTGCTTTGGTAGGAGTTTAAGACAAAGATCAGCCTTCACATAAGCACATGCTGATCTTAGTCCAAACCATCGTATTTTCATCTTTAAACCAGATAAGTTAAAAGATAGTATTATTATGCCCACTTTCGAAGTAGTTGAAGGTCGGTAGGTTGGTAGGTAGGTCCGCAGCATATTTCAAAAAGTATGCAAGAATCACGAATGAAGTGCAGTGCACAAGAACCAAAACTCTACTAGTCATATTTCTTTTAGTTATTCCCCTTTGAAAATTGACAAAGAACAGGCAATCGACCTGCTCTAATGGGGGGGGGGGGGTGTAAATGTTTTACAGACATCTCTTGTTAAAATGAAAAGTATCTCTTTACTAGTGCAGTCAGTGCTTTCAGCATTTTCATTTAAATGCAATCTTGCATAAGCACATAATAATATTATGAGCAGTGTGATCTTAGTTCAACGAACCTACATTGTATTTTCAAACTAGAAAAAAATAAAAAAATGACTTATAATAAGTGCATTCAGTGCTTTCAGCTCTATAATTTCAATGCAATCTTGCAAAGGCACAAACATGCAGTCTGATCTTAGTCCATACACTATGATTTCCTTTATCAACTATAAAAGAGTTTATGTCTTTTTTTTAAACAAACACTGACCCACAGTTAGTGCATTCAGAAGTTTCAGCACTTTGATTTTAATTTGCAATTTTGCAAAGGTTTTTATTCAGCATGATCAGAATCAAAAAGACAAAGGGTAAGTGCCAAAATATTGGTACAGTGCTCTTATATGCGTATCTTTCCATATTCATATTGTATTAAGTGCATGGAATAAAAAAGTGCATGGAAAAAAAATCTTTCAAATTGAGTTATGGCAAGAATAAAAATGAGAAGTTGAAAAGATAGTAGTAATGGACGGCAGTTCACGGACTGGTCCGTGAACTGCCGTCCAGATTTTGGGGTGGGTATTATTGGATTTGGACTTAGTCTTTTCACAGAAATGTGAACTTAGGCTTGTAAGGAAAATGCGTGCGGACTTAGTATTTTTGCGAAACATGTGAACCTCGGCTTGTGAGTTATTTGCATGTGGACTTAGTCATTTTTAGGAGAAATGCGAACTTAGGCTTGTGGGGAATATGCGTGTGGACTTAGTTTTTTTACAAGAAATGCGGGCTGGGTTGTGAGTAATGTGGATGTGAACTTAGTCCCCATCTTACCGTCCAAAGACGGAAAGATGGGGAGTTGTTATAGGGACTTTGTCTTTAAAATAAGTGGTTGAATGTATTGTGAAAGTGAGGAATGCAAAAGGACTTTGACAATTTGCGAAAGAGAATGAATTCTTTCTTGGTGTTGGGTGGTCCTTAAAAGGACCGTTTTTGTTGATTGATAGTTCTGCTATTCATCTCAGCACTTCCTTTTTGTCTTTGGTTTCTTGAAGTTATCGATGTTCTTGCCGTAGGCACCCACCCCTGTCATTGTAGGAATTTTGTATCCCCTCTCTTTTTCTGAACAATGTCTTTTACTTGGACGAACATTTTCCGTTGAAGATGATGATGATCTCTTGGTGGATGAAGTGTGTGACGATTGCTTCTTTTTCATCACAGTCATAATACTATCTACGAGTTTGTGAAAGTTCGTTTGTTCAAAGTCAAATTCAACTGGAATCTTCAGCGGTGTTGGTTTGAATGTGACTGGAGATAATGATTGTTGACACAATTTTTGAACATTTTGGTTAAGAATCTGTATTCTCTCCGTCAGTGACTTGAAATCCAAAAAAGATTTGTTGAAGGTATTCAGCTCCGCAATAATTTTTATCATGATAGCTTCTTGTCGCGAATTCATGGTTTTCAATTCAGCGAGAATGTTTTGAAGAACAACATCATTGGTACTCACTGGTTGGTAATTCGGTTGAATTGTTGATGAATTCTCCTGAGGTCCAAGTATCTGACAACTCTGCGATCCAAATGTTGAATCCATGGCTGATGCTAGCAAATCATCGTGTGTAATATTTGCCTGAGACATGATTTCTTGTAAATTGAAATCTGAATTCATTTTTGCGTGTGTTCGCTTCGGAGGTTGACGAACGACTGATGAAGTTTTATATTGTTAGCCTACAGTGTAGGGCGCGCGGACCTTGGCGGAAGCACCTTTACTTTGACAAGTAAAATGGACGTCGAGATGGGAATTTGTGTTTTCTCAGTGATGATTTTTCTCAAATTTCTTCTTTATGATGAAGAAAATGTAAATATTTTCTATCTCAAACGTTTTGTCAACCTATTCTTTTATCATTTTCATTAAGTTCTTCGCACAGTTATTGAACGTGAGGAAAAAATTCGCAAAAACTTTTGAAATTGACGGTGAATTTCTGCTGTAGAACCAATGTTTTTTCCTTTGTTTTCTACCTGAAATTGATTTTATTTTTATTTTGATGACTGGTAATGTTAGCTGAGATGTATTACTTGACATTTTTATCATTTTCGACTGAAAAAGAGTTGAAATCTTATCATTATTCAATCTTAACGCGAGTATTTGAAACACGCCGATTTAAAACCGGTTGCCTATCGCTTTAAAATGTAAAACTCCGATATGAAACTGGTATCGGTGTACATGTCAGATAAAAATCGATATTTAATGTAGATGGGTGGATTAAACTCGCAAGTGAAGCATTGTTTTACTTGACTTAGCGTATTGTTGAATTTATTTGAAAATGCGATATTGGGTCTATGAAATCTTGTAACTACATTCTGAATACTTTATACGGGTTATGTTTGGTGTATTTTAAATGTGACAATTTGAGAAATGGATGCATTCTTGCAAAATGGTTGGCCCTGAAAAGGGCCGTTTATTCTAGAGGAAAAGAGATTCTAACCCCAGTATTCTTCCTCCCTGTAAATACCGGGGATGTTTGGGTGAACTCTTTCTCTCCTTGGCTGGCCGATGGGTTCCAAGAACTCGTTCACTACCCAGTCATCTGCCATCTTTGGTGTCCAAATCCCGGCCTCCCATCTTGCTTTATACCGGATTTGCTCAAGAAGCAAAACCTGCGATGGTGGCGGGTGCCTAATGTAGATCACGGCAAATGATCGGATGTTTTCAGAGTCCATGTTTCAGTTCCAGAGAATGAATTTCTTTTTGAGAACTGACGTCTTTTTATACCCTAAAGAGAGCGCGTACCCGGGAGGAAGCACTTGAATTCTCTCAAAGTCATTTGAAGGTTATTATGTTCGTTTTATCTATATAGGTCAGTGGGTCAGTAGGTTAGTAGGTCATCTCAAACAGTATTTAAATGCAGTTTTCCATACATTTTTTCATCTTGTAAGATGAATTCTGTATTTGATTTCTTTCGACGAATCTTTAAGAAAATGAAGAAAGAGAAAGTCGATGATGAACTGAAGCAAAGAAACCAGGCTTTGTATGAATTCATGTTGCGGCGTGGATATAATTTCTACACGAAGAAGAAGTTAGTGAAGATGGGAAATTTATATCCTGATCTTTCAACCTTCAAACCACCAACTGAACATTCCGGATGGAAAGAGAAAATGTTACAGTTGTATCCAACCATGCCTTCCTTTCATGTGAAAGATAGGAAAATGTACCCTGATCTTTCGGAGTTCATACCACCTACTGAATGTAGCGAATGGAAAAGCGGGATGGTACAATTATATCCAAGTTTAACTTCTTTTCATTGAAATGATGTTTAACTTGGAGAAATCAAAAGGTCCTTTTAAGGACCATCCAATTGTCTTGAAAGTTTTTAACTTTTCTGCAAATTGGGTCGGATGGTGAAAAATAAAAAGGAGACAATGTTTTTTTTAAATTTATTCAAATACAAAATAAATGAAACATGAATGAAACATGAATTGAAAATATGACAAAACAATCATTATTTAATTCAAGAACAAAAATGTCTATGTACATTTAAATGTCTCTTCTATAGAATGTCTTTAAAATGTCTATTTGTTTAAGTTCCTTAGTTTTGCTTCCTTTTCTTCTTTGGGATGCCAGATTCAGTCTTTGTCTTTCTCTTTCTTGACTTCTTTGTTTCGTCAATCACTAGTGTAGGACAAATGACTTTCTCCGGGTGATCGCTGGTCTTACAGAAGAAACAGTTCTGATTCTCCTCATTCATGATGATAGTGTCCGATTTGATATCTTTTAGGTTTGATGTCTCTTCACTACCCACTTTTTCCAGAGAACATTTTTCCTCAGTCTGACTCTTTGTTTCTTTTTTCACATTGTCAATTGTCTGACCGTCATTTATCTGGGTGTCATTTACTTCATGGTTATTAATGTCCTGTTGAACATGAGCAGTTTGAGTTTCCACTGAACATTTGTTTTTTAGTGTATTTGTTGGTCCGAACTTTTGCACAGTGTTTTTTCTATCAACCCTTAAACAGTATCTGTTGTGTTCATTACAGTGTGATAGGAACGCGCCAACGTATTCCATATTGTCCAGATCTGGTGTTCGATCGTTTCTTCTTGAGATCATGATGTCGTGGGTTATTGGATTCACATATACGAAAGCATAGTAAGACTCCTTCCTCGTCTTCTCAGGACAATCTTTCGCAAAGTGACCCTTTTCGTGACAGATGAAACAAAATTCAGGTCTTTTCATCCCCGGAGCATATATCTCATCTATGGTAAGTGTATCAAATACATTCTGTTTTGTAATCCGATATTCATCATTGCTGAACTGGTAAGACATGAACATACCAACGTATGGTCCAATATGTTGGATTTGGTAGTCTGCTGGTATGTTGGTTATTTCGTATTCATGGGTGTAGGGGTTAACATACACCTGCATACGTTTTCTGTTCTTTATCTTTTTCACAACTTCTGACACAATGTCATAACAATTCATGTTCTTAGCTAATTCAGACATGTCTTCTCTCTACAAAGATTTGTGAATGAATGATAAAATAACATGAAAGCTACGTGGTATTTATACAGTTATGAACTGGTGAGTCATGAATACCCTATAAAAGCTGTGATTTGTTTCATTTCGATATCAGTTCTTTGTGAACACCCGAAAGAGAAATCATGTCAAAACGAAAAAGGGAAGATGATATAGATGAATGGATTCCACTTCATAAACGTAAGTGGAAAAGAATTAAACTTTTGGACTACAGTGACTCAGAGTCTAATGAGTCAAACAAAGCAAGTGAGTCGGAAAAAGATGTTCCGATGCAAGATGATACTGATTCATCTGATGATGAATTTTGGATACCAAAGAAGAAAAAGGTAAAACCTATTGAATCGGATGATGAAGTAGAAGAAGAAAAATCGCCTGAATCTATGAGAGAAAAATACAAGCTGTCCAAAGTAATAAATAAGAAGTCCAGGTTATTTAGAACTGACTCACATGTTGTATCAGTGACATTTAAAGAATTTGATGAAATTTCACCTCAACAACTTGGAACTTTGTTTGATGATATTACAACCCAACTCAGCGAGACACTTGATACTGAACCAGATGACAAAATTAGAGTTACCATCAACCACCCCGCTTTAGATATGGGGATACATATACCTTTCATGGATGTGCGTGATTTAAATGGTGAAATATTCTTAAGTGAAATTGAAAAAGTCATGCAGTCAAATACTGAATTCAAGGTAGATGATGGTGAGATGAAATTAGATGTTACACACACACGATTACCAAGTGGCGGAGTCAAAAGATGGGTAGTTGAACTTGATACGAAAGTTTTTGCAAAGAAGAAAAAAATCAATTGTTGAAATTAAAAATGCAGAAGACAGTATGTGTTTTGCAAGGGCAGTTGTCGTTGGAATACACCATGTTAACCGAGATGATGGTGATGAATGGAAAAGAAAATGGGGTTTTATTCAACGTTCAAACAAGACGGTGCAAAAGGATGAAGCTGAACGTTTACTGATGGAAGTAGGAATTTCTCCTAACAAACCATGTGGAGTTGATGAGTACAAGATCATTCAGACCTATTTGTACGAGCAGAACTATGTGATCAAAGTCCATCAACAACATTCTAAAGTGGAAATGACATTTCAACATCCAGTGGTGTACCAGGATAGCAAAGTGATACATTTGTATTACCATCAAGGACATTATGACTTTATCACAAGTATGACAGGGTTTCTATCCTGTAGCTATTATTGTGAATTTTGTGATGTTGGATATGATCATAGAGAGTCGCATTACTGTGAGTACATTTGTTCAGCTTGTTTCACATCCCCACGTTGTGATATTTACAACATAGAATTTTACTGTCATGGTTGCAAAAGAAAGTTTTTTGGTCAAGAATGCTTTGATAATCATAGAAGAATTGAAGGTAAAAAGAAAAAATCCGTATGTAATCTGGTAAAACTTTGCAGTAAATGTAAGCAACAATACAATGTTAGAACAAATAATCATGTTTGCAAAGGTATGAAAAGGTGTCGTTACTGCAAAAAGGTGACTAATTCTGATCATCGTTGTCATATTCAGCCTTACGAAAGTAAAATACAGAAAGGTGACAATAGTGGTAGAGAATTAAAAAAAGAAAAAAAGTCTTGCAAGGATGATCAAAGTGATGATAATGTGGATGATGATGATGTAGGTGATATAAAGAATAAACCATTGTTTATTTTCTATGATTTTGAATGCAAACAAGATACTGGTCTACATATTCCAAATTATTGCATAGCACAGAGAGCTTGTGATGAATGCATAGATAAGTCACTTGATTATCACTGTTCAACATGCAGTGAGTTTGCCGAAGGAAGGGAGGTTATATTTCAAGGTGATAGCACTCTGACTGATTTTTGTAAATGGCTTTTCTCTAAGCAGCACAAGGGTATGACTGCTATAGCTCACAATGCAAAAGGATACGATGCCCAATTTATCTTGAATGAAATAATAAGAATTGGGAATCAACCCCCATCTCTGATCATGAATGGTAACAGTATCATGAAATTGGAGTTGAATGGAGTTCGTTTGATCGACTCCTATAACTTCAGGAACTTTCGTCTTGGTAAATTCCCTGATACGTTTGGTCTGGAAGAAATGAAAAAGGGGTTCTTTCCTCATCTTGCCAACACTGATCAGTTTTGGGACTATGATGGTCCATATCTTGATACCTCCTATTACATGTGTGACTCTATGTCCCCAGAATTAAGAAAAGAGTTCATGAAATGGTATAATGAAAAGGTTACAAACAAAGAAACTTTCAATTTTCAAAAAGAAATGGAGTCATATTGTCGTTCAGATGTTGATATCCTCAGAAGGGGGTGTGGTCATTTCAGGAAAGTGTTTATTGAGTACGGAGGTATTGATCCATTACTGGAAGCTATAACAATAGCTGATGCATGTAACAAGGTCTGGAGAAGTAGATATTTGCCTAAAGGTCAAATTGCAATTATTTCAAGTAAGGATTCCTCCAGGCGTCGTTTCTCTATGAAAGCCATTCGTTGGCTCCAAAGTATTGCAAATGGAAAGGGTATCTTTATCCAGCATGCCCGGAATTTGGGAGAATTTGAGATCAAGTCTTTATCTGTTGATGGATTTCATGCAGAAACCAACACAGTGTACGAATTTCTTGGTGATCTATGGCACGGTTGTCCAGTCTGCTACCCAAACCGTTTACAAACCAACCCAATCAATGGTTTTACAATGCAAACTTTGTATAACGATACAATGGTCCGTCTACAATATCTAAAGAGGTTAGGCTATAAAGTTGAATACATTTGGGAACATGAGTTCGATGCAAGAGTAAAAAAAGACAAAGATTATCGTGAAGTAATCAATGGTTTATTCCCATACTCTGACCCAATAGATCCAAGGGACGGACTGTATGGCGGGCGTTGTAATGCAGTCAAGATTGCTCATGAGATAGACGAATCAAGTGAAAAAGAAATTAAGTACATTGACATTTGCTCTTTGTATCCTTATGTATGCAAGTATAAATCCTACCCTGTTGGACACCCAAAAGTCCTGACAAGCGAAAGCATTGACATTCAAAACATTAGGCAGTATGAAGGTCTTGTCAAATGTAAGGTGTTGCCCCCTGATGATTTGCTTCACCCTATTTTGCCCGTACATTGTAATAACAAAATGATGTTTCCACTATGTAGAACATGTGCGGAAGAAAGTTCACAGACTTGCTCTCACAATGAAAACGAGAGAGCGTTGATAGGAACATGGGTCACAGTTGAATTGTTCAAGGCTTTGGACTGTGGCTACAGATTACTTCATGTCTTTGAAGTTTGGCACTTTGAATCTCTCTCCAATAATTTCTTTAGGGGGTATGTTGACAACTTTTTGAAAATCAAACAAGAAGCCAGTGGTTATCCTGAATGGTGTAAAACCCAAGCTGACAAAGATACATTTATTCGGGAATATGAATCAGATGAAGGAATCAGTCTGGATCCTACAATGATTAAAAAGAACAAAGGAAGAAGGACATTTGCAAAGATAATGTTAAATTGTCTATGGGGAAAACTTGCCCAAAGAGAGGTATTGACCCAATCAGAATATATATCAAAACCATCAAAATACTTTGAACTGGTCAACAACCCTAACTACATTATTAAACATGTAGAAATATTCAATGAAGAATGTCCATTCATTTTGGTCAACTATGAATCAAAGCTGGATCATGTTGAGACCCATGGAACAGCCAATGTCATTGTCGGATCATATGTTACGGCCTATGCTAGACTTGAATTATATAGCATCCTAGAAAAACTGAATGATAGAGTGTTGTACTTTGACACTGATAGTTGCATGTACATTCATGACCCACAGTTATGGAATCCACCTATTATCAATAGTAGATTGGGGAAATGGACCGATGAAGAACCCAACTCAAAAATTGTTAAGTTCAGAGGGTTGGGTCCAAAAAACTATGCATATCAATTGGTTACCAAAGATGGTGATATTGAAAGTAAATGTAAAGTCAAGGGTATAACCTTGGACTACAAAACTTGCAAGTTGGTCAATTTTGATGCATTCACAAAATGTATGCAGGATCGAAGTACTGAAATTAAGATAACCTATGACTGTAGAATTAGGAGACATAGAGATAGAAAAGTCACTAGTGAAGCACAAACAAAAACATTTAGATCAGTATATACAAAGAGAGTTATGGTCAATGATATAGATACTGCCCCATTTGGACATGAAAGTATTAGGGTATAAAAACAATAAAAACTTTTAGAGGGATATCATTTCTTGTGAACAAGCTGAACACTGTACATTAAGATATTGATTTTGTCTCTTAGAAAACAATGTTTGTTTTAGTTCATTTGGTATTGTACTTAACACATGATTTTGTAAGACAAAAACTGATTAGGAATGAACTAGAAAAAGAGATTTCACGATTATTACATCTTATAGACAATTCTATCAATGAGAAAAAATGATTAAAGAATTGTAAGATGATAACATTTCTGACATCTATTATTTACTATTTATCTACGGTAAATTTCAAAATGTTGCCTTATCAACTTCCACTACCAATTGAGTTACGTGAAAAGATCTACAAGATATTCATCGGATATCATACAATGGATAAAGATATACAAGAAAGAATGAAAGTTGTTTGTATATCAATGTGGATTCGAAAGATGAAAAATGGAATCACGAGAGGACAGCCTGCAATAGAATTGTTTAAAATGAGAGAATATATACAGGAGATGATAAACGATACACAGTTCGACGAAAGTGAAATAAAAGTGTTGACAAGTGTCTTACTAAATAACTTCTACTTTTGGAGGGATAGAGATACATATCAGTGGACATTTAAAACACCAATGTTGAATGGGAGAACATGTAGTGAATTCATTGAGAAACTTAAAATAAAAGCTAAGCAATTTAACTTTTACATGATGTATAGAAAGACCTGGATTGATCATGTGAATTATCGAACTACTCCAACTACTGTTGAAGAAGTTGAAGCAATAGAGGGATTCATCATATTTGACAGAGATGTTAGCAAAGAAATAGTGTCCTCCACAGTTTCATCCTGTATAGTGCTTCCTGTCAATGAAGTGGATTACAAAGCGGATAGTAATGCATTCTTCTTTCCATTTGAATTAGGAAATCGTGAAGTAGGAAAGACAAGTATTATAGTATCCGAATCAATATTGAATCATTATTGGACATGGATAAGTGGACTTAAAGGTGGATTTAATTATAACTAAAGAACTGTTTGAAAACTTGTTGATGATTTTGTTTTTTAAAAAATGTAAGTTGTGAATTTTCAAAAAAACTTTTTTTAAAAAATATTTTGAAAAAATATTTTTGAAAAATATTTTAAAAATATTTTTTAAAAAATATTTTTTTAAAAAAATATTTTTTAAAAAAAGTTTTTTGAAAATAAAAAAATGAAATTGTAAATATGTTATTGTAAAAAATGTTGTAAAAATGTTTTATGATGTTTCAAAAATGTTAAAGAATAAAAGTTATAAAATGAATATATCTTTGTCATTTTATTTCTATCCATTGAATGGTAAGGACGTAAGAAATGGATATAGATATTCTCTCCCTCTTGTTTAACCATCCTTGTAATATTTTCATTTCTGGTCCAAGTGGATGTGGTAAAACAGAATTCGTTCATAAACTGATAGATTATCGTGAAGACTTATTTGACATTGCACCAAAAAGAATTACTTGGTGTTATAAAGAATGGCAAAATGCATACAGTATCATGAAAGAAAAATTTGATTTCATTACTTTCATTGACGGAATACCTGAAGATGAAAATGAAATTGTAAGTGATACATCTATACCACATTTGGTAATATTTGATGATATGTTAGGTGAAAAAGATGAAGAGAAAATTAAATTATGGTTTACTAGAAAAGGCCATCATCGTAATGCAAGTGTCATCTATATAACACAAAACATGTTTTCACAGTCGAAATCAAGTAGAACCATTAGTTTGAATTCAAGATACATGATACTTTTTCGCAATGAACGTGATAATAACCAAATAAAGACTCTAGCAAATCAAATGCAAGCCCCACACTTGATTCCTGCGTACAATGATGCAACATCCTTGCCTCATGGTTATTTGGTCATTGATTTTCATTCTCGAACTCAAAAAGTATTGAGATTAAGAACTGATATATTTCATAGATGGTATACAAAGAATGAAGATCAAGGTCCAATTATTTATTCACCTGTATAAATGGGTGAACTTGTGATCATTCAAGTCCAGTCTTTTGATCTATGTCATTGAGTGAACATGGCCTTACCAAGAACATCTACATCAGTGATTCATGCTTTACAGAACTTAAGTCGACAGACAAACAAGTATGAAAGAGAAGCGTTATTGAATGCTGGTTTAAAGGAAATATTGAAATGGTTTTCTTTGGCAGCACAAAATATTATTGAAAATAGAATCAAGCTACCAAAGCAAACTGTTACATATATGAATAAACATAGAGATGATGTAGCTAAGCTTGCAGATCCAAACATTAATGAACAAGTAAAACGTAAAATCATATTGAAACCAGGTGGTGGTGGTTTTCTTGGTGGTGTAATAATTAGAAGTCTCCTTAGATGGGATGGAGAAAGAACTGCAAGAAAATTTGGTCATGATAAAAAATCTGTTAAAAGAAAATCTCCTAAGAAGAAAAATTCTGTTAAAAGAAAATCTCCAAAGAAAAATTCTGTTAAGAAAAAATCTATGAAAAGAAAATCTCCAAAGAAAAAAGTTGTGAAAAGAAAAAAGAAAAATTCTCCAAAGAAATCAAAAAACAAATTCTCGATTGATGAAAGATTCATTACAATGAGAAGATCACATAGACCTTTTTCTAAAATGTCATCAACAAATGTTACACCAAATGTTTCCCCCATTTCATCAATTCATTCACCACAAACACCGATGCATATATCTCCACCTTCATTCTTATCAAGTTCTATGTCTCCGAATTCATCTGCCCGTTTTTCAACCCCAATCTCAAGTTCAACCTCTGATTCAAGTTATGACAGTGATTTCATTACACCACAACGTATACCAAAATCGAGTCAGCAAAAACTTAGAAACAGAAAATATAGAATTGCACCCTTTTCACCCTTAACAACTTTGGATATGAGAACTGTATCTTCTCCAGCTAGAATAGCTCTTACAGCATTACGAGAAAAATTTTCTACCTAATAAATACTTTTGATATTACACGCTCTTTATCATTTATGATTTATCTGAAGAAGTGGTAACATGGTGAAAAAACTAAGAAAAGTTCCTTTAATTAGGAAACATGGTCATATGGTTATGGCATTAATGAAATCTTCACCGAAGCTAAGAAAAAAATTGGTAAAAGAATTATCATCTCCAGTGATAAGATGTATATCAGAATGTTGTCACAATGTTTTAAAAGGCAATGTACACCTAACAGATGCTCAGAAGAAGAAGTTGTATTCAAACCGTCAACATCTTCGAAATCTTGCTTCAAAATCAGTGTCTGTAAAAAAGAAGAAACGCATTTTGAATCAGAAGGGTGGATTTCTCCCATTGTTAGGGTCTGCATTAATACCATTATTAGGTAAAGCTGTCATAGGAGGGATTGGTGGTGCAATTAAAGCTTTATAATTTTATGAACCTGTGATTTCTGTAAAGAAGTACCTTTACAAAAAATGTCAGTAAGAAAAATGGTCATTGTTCCTGTCCAAGTACTGAATGATTTGAAGCAATGGAGAGATGAACAAAGTCATAAACCTATTCTACCACAAAATCCACAAGTAACCAATGTTTCCCACCTTTATAAGGATATGAAAAATACATTAGAAAGAACTGATATCTCTGAAACAGATAAAGCACAAACGTATGGAGAAACATTGTTCAAACTACAAAATTCATTTGAAAAAGTGAAAAATCCAACATCAACCCAATCTTCAAAAAATCAAGAAGCGGATCCGACAACAGAATCAATAAATGCTTCATTACATGATCGTATCCTAGAAAGTGTACCTAAAACCATGCAGAGAAAAGCTAAGCTTCTATTAAATTTTCTAAGAGATAATGATAACATATCATGGGATAATCAAGGTGTTGTAACATATAAAGGAAAACCTATCCCAGGTTCAAATATCATTGATCTCATAAATGATTCATTACGTAAGAGAAAAGGAATTGAACCTAGAGGTTGGGAAGTATTCTCTAAAGCTTTACATGAAAGCAATGTTCCACAAGAAGTGGTTGGAAACATGTCAAGATGGCAATGGATGCAAAAATATCAGCCTGAAAGTGAATCTAGTGAATCAGAAATAAGTTTTAGTACACCCTTTAAAACCCCAGTCAGAAGTTTAGTAAGATCTCAAACCAAAATGAAAACCATAAAGAAGAGAACCTTAAGCCACTTAAGAAAAATGTCACCATATGCCACGACTCATGAAAAAGAAAAAAGAAAAGATCTTTACTCTCAACAACTTTTAAGTCCTATAAAAAAAGATTCAATTTCTAAAAGTCTTCAGTCATGGGAGGCATACTGAAGCGTAAGTCCAAAGATGCACTGTTAAGAAAATTATATTATGGATTAAATAAAAATAAAGTTGCATATTCAAGCATAAAAGAATTATACAAAGCAGCGAAGTCCATTTTGAAAAACATATCATATCAAGATGTTAAAAAATGGTTACAAGGGGAATCAACATACACTTTACATAAACCTATTCGAAGAAAATTTCAAAGACGTAAAACAATTGTTGCAGGAATCGATCACCAATGGCAAGCTGATTTAGCAGACTTGCAACAATTTTCAAATCAAAATAATGGGTTTAGATATTTACTTTGTGTTATTGATGTCTTTTCAAAATTTGCATGGGCTGTACCTATCAAGAATAAGATGGGAAAAACATTGATAAATGCATTTCAGTCCATCCTTAAATCACGAAAACCTCTATCATTACAAACAGATAAAGGAAGTGAGTTCAAAAACAAAGACTTTCAAACGTTTTTGAAAAAGAAAAAGATCCATTATTTCACTACAGATAATCCAGAGACTAAAGCAAGTATTGTGGAAAGATTTCAACGTACGTTGAAAACTAGAATGTGGAAATATTTCACTCATGAAAAAACACGAAGATATATTGATGTTCTTCAGAACTTTGTGAATAACTATAACAATACTTTTCACCGGAGCATTAAAGCAAACCCATCAGATGTTAATCATTCTAATGAAGCAAAAATTTCAGAGAACTTATATGCAAAAAGTGAAACAAAAGTTTTCAAAAAGATAAAAAGGAAACCAAAATTAAAGAAAGGTGATCGTGTTCGTATCAATAAAACAAAACATACATTTGAGAAAGGATATCTTCCAAATTGGACACAAGAATTATTTGAAATCACTCATGTAAATTCAAAAACATCTCCAATCACATATAAAATTAAAGATTTAGCAAATGAACCTATCCTTGGGTCATTTTATGAACAAGAATTGCAACTTATAAAAGATGATGAAGTTTATGAAATAGATTCAGTTCTTGATAAGCGAACAAGACGTGAAGGTAATCCTAAAAAATTTCAGAGTTGGATACCAGAATCATATTTAACGTGATTTGAAAAAACTTATAAAAACATAAGTAATTATCATGCAATCTCAGTTGGAATCTGGAGGTGACAGTGTCAGTCAGTCAACTCCTTTCACATGTTTTGGAAATCGTGTCCCTAAAAATCAGTTCACTTATGTATCACAAATAATAGTCATTTATGCCATTATTGCTACATCTATAGTACATCTTAGTATTCAAAGTGATAATCGTGAATTGTGGTTAATTCTTCTCAGTAGTTCTTTAGGCTACATTTTACCATCACCCGGATTAAAATTCACAAAACAGAATAAACATTCAGCATTTGATTTCATTGATGGTAAAAAATGAATTCCTTTTACATAACTTTACCTAGTGATAGTTCTTTGAACTATTTTCCTACAAACACACAATGTTGTTTTAAAGTGAAATTACCTAAAACTGTTCATATTGATAAAGAAGATTGGGAAGTTGGACTTGCACAATTGATAACACCAAGTCAATTCCTAAATATAAGTGAAGAAGAAGCCAGGTTTGATATCATCACGGCAGATACTGGTATCTACAAAAAGATATTTGATGAAAATAAGAGAAAACCCAATCCATTAGAAATCACTGCCCTTAAAACTAATTCAACAGGGCATGATATGAAATGGGCAATCAAATTTCGTTTCACACCTGGGTCTTACATCTCGCCATCTCATGTGTTAGATGTAGTCAATGAATGCATTGATGATGAAATTGGAAAAGTGCTTCATGATAGTAGTGCAACTATTCATGTTGGATATTCTGAATCATCAAAACGTCCAAAGTTTGAATTCAGAAATATTAATAAAACTGGAATAAAATTCAATAAATCATTATTTCAAAAACTTGGTGGTGATCCTTTGTTTGATGGAAAAACAATTTACAAAGGTCGAAGTGTTTTTGAAATGTTTAAATATTCACCAAACATTGATGCAGGATATAATCATTTATTTGTATATTCAGACATTGTTGAATATTCCATTGTTGGTGATACATTAGTTCCAATACTTCGAGTTGTACCATTTAAAACATCTAATTCCATTGAAAATGATAATGGAAGTCAACATATCAATCATGAAATTATTGCTCCACATTATTTCCCAGTTTCAAAATCAGATTTTGATTCCATTCACATTAATATAACAGGTGATTCTGGTCATCCTATTCAGTTTGTCATAGGCAAGACAATAGTAAAGTTGCATTTTCGTAAGCGCAAAGAAAATCAAAAATAAAAAAAACATGGTGCCTGTTTATAGAGGTGTTCAACATCAATATGGTTTTGGCTTAGGGTCTTTGTTTAAATCTGCATTAAGATCAGTAACACCACTAATAAAACCTATGGTGAAATCAGGACTGCATGCAATAAAAGATGAAGGTATTAAACAAGGATTAGGAATAGCACAAGACATTTTAGTACATCGTAAAAAGCCAAAGAAAGTTCTCATGTCACGGGGAAAACAATCCTTGAAACATTTGACTAACAAGTTGTTATCGAGTATAAATGAAAAGAAATCAAGCAATGCACATCATTCTCATTCTCGATCTCGTCGTGGTAAGATCACGTCAAAGAAACATCGAACTAACAAAAGGTCAGCCAGACCATTAGACATTTTTGATTAACATTTTTGTAAAAAGTCCAAAAAGATGATGCAAAGTGGATCATGTGAGTGTAGTAAAACTACTAGATGTATTATCAGTACCTCCTACCATGACAAGTATGCAGGAATCTCAGTGGGTTGAACATTTTCCTGTTGCATCAATTGCAAATGATTCACCAATAGAATTTATGATACCACCTCAAACAGAGTTTTGGACGGATTTATCACAGTCCTTTCTGTATGTAAAATTTAAAATTATCCAAGCAGCAGATGAATCACCTTTAGCAGATACTGCTAACATTGCACCAGTGAATAATTTCTTACATAGTATGTTCAGTAACATAGATCTATACCTGAATAACAAACTGATAACCAGTGGGTCAAATAATTATCCATACAGAGCCTAAATTGAAAACCTTTTGTCATATAGTCCAGAAAGTAAGAAAACTCATTTGAGAGCAGGAGAACTCTGGATTAAAGACACAGCAGGACATATGAACGATGCTCAAACCGGCGGAGATAACGAAGGGATTAAACAACGAATAGCGGCTATTGCAGAAAGTAAGACAGTGGAATTATTTGGACGTCTTCATCTAGATGTTTTTCTCCAGGAAAAATATCTCCCCAATGGAGTGGAAATCAGATTAAGATTAAATAAGTCACGTCCAGAATTTTGCATTATTCAACATACAGGTGAACCCAAAGTTAAAATTCAGTTTGAATCAGTAAGTTTCCATGTTAGAAATGTTGAATTGTCACCAGTAGTTGCAAATAATCTAAACCAACTCATTGCACAGAATAATATGAAAATCCCTATTCGTAGAGTAGAAGTCAAAACATTTTCAATCACTAACGGTACTCTATCAAAAGTGGAAGATCATTTGTTCCAAGGCCAGTTACCAAAACGTGTTTTTATTGGAATGGTAACAAATGGAGCATTCGATGGATCTTATACATCAAACCCATTCAACTTTTCTCATTTCAACGTAAGAAAAATAGCCGTATCATGCAATGGACACAGTATTCATGGTAAACCATTTGAACCTGACTTCACAAATGGACTAACACTGAGATCATATCTGTCTTTGTTCAATGCCACAAAATCCATTGGTGCTGACAAATCATTTGGTATAACAAAAGAGGAATATGATGCTGGTTTCGCTCGTTGGGGTTTTGACCTCACAGCAGATCAAGGTAGTGAAGAAGGACAGTTGCATCCTATAAAAACTGGAGGCTTGAGAATAGAACTTCAGTTTGGATCTAACCTTGCTAGAGTCATCAACGTTATTGTTTTCGCTGAATTCGATAATCAAATCGAAATCAACAGTCTTAGAGAAGTTATCACTGATTACTAAAAATCATGCTTGGGTACCAGTACGCCATAAAACTTAGAGAAGAAGCAGAGAAAGTGAAATATTCGCCAAACATTGAATCAGTTCGTAAAAATGACATTCACAACAGTTTTCAAAAGTGTATGGTGGATCAACTGCAAGAACTTATCAATGAAGAAGTTCATAACAATTGTAACGGGTGTCAAATAGATCATCCGAGTCAGATAGAACACCCTGTTTGCTTATTCATGAGTAGAGAAGAACATACAGACTTGTTCATTGAGCAAGCAATGCTTAAAGTAAATCCATACAAAATAATGCAGGCATGGTATCCACAACTTGAAGAATTAGAACTAAACGAACAAGAATCAGTAGAAGCCTATCGACTATGGCAAAGTATAAAAAAGAACATTTTGTGCGGATTCACAGATACATGGCTAGAACGTTGGGGTGAGAAAGTAAAGCAGTCTTGGGATCAATAATGTACACCAGTGAAATTCAACATATCTTGGATCGTGGAGTGTGGATTAAAAATCTCAATGGAAGAGTGTGTGCAAAGGATTTATTACCAAAGCGAAAACCTTCACATGTGAAGGCTTATATCATCAATACAGCAGATTCATACAACTCAGGAGAACATTGGGTAGCAGTTATATTCTATCCAAATGGTAAAGCAATGTACTTTGACTCATACGGGCTTCCACCACTTCATAGGGAAATATCTCATTTTATCCAAAATAATTCACGTTCATGGACTTATAATAACCAACCTATTCAAAGCATCCTTGGAAAAGTTTGTGGGCACTATTGTATTTTTGCCTTGGATGGGGTAGTAAGAGGATACAACTTAAAAAAACTTCTAAGAAAGACATTCAGCACAAGGAACTTACACAAAAATGACAGAGTAGTCACATCGTGGTTCATACAGACATTTAGCAGAATCGTATAGACATTTTGTAATATAAAATTGATTGTAAATATGTTCATGATTGTTCATTTTTGTTCTTAGTTCACAGTTCATTGTTCAATAAAATATAGAAAATGTAAATATTTGTGTTTTGTTGTCGTTTAATATTCCATCCTTCTCATGATTGTTCATGATAAAGGTAAAAGAATCGGATTCATGATAAAGAATAATGAGTAATATCGTATTTTCATGCTTGGAGAAAACACAAATTTCAATCTCGGCATCCATTTCTTCAATTCAAAGTAGAGGTGCTCCCAGCAAGGTCCGCGTCGTCAATATAAATACATAGCAGATTTTCCACTCTTTAACATTCTAGATCATGGAACCGATTCGTAGAGAACTCACTGATATAGCAAAGGAATTGCTGAACATTGCTGAGCGACTGTATCGCGTGCAGGGAATGATTAGAGATACTCAAATCATTTCTCCACAAGAAAATGCCATTGAGCAGACACCAACGAATAATCTGCAAGATGTCATTTACTTGGATAGACCCATCTTGGGTAGGACAACAGAACAACTAAACAGAGCACTTCCTGATGTCATCTACATGGGTACTCAATTTAGGAGAAGAGTGGTATGGAATGGAGAATCATTGGTCATAAAGAAAAGAATGAGGAGACATTGTCCAATTTGCAATGCACGATTTGGATGCAGCCACTACTAAAGAGATCATAACTATCAACCAACAAAAACGGTCCTAAAAATGACTAAGTCCACATGCAAATAACTCACAAGCCGAGGTTCACATGTTTCGCAAAAATACTAAGTCCGCACGCATATTCCTTACAAGCCTAAGTTCACATTTCTGTGAAAAGACTAAGTCCAAATCCATAAATACCCACCCCAAAATCTGGACGGCAGTTCACGGACCAGTCCGTGAACTGCCGTCCATTACTACTAAAGATCAAGAGGTAACGACCTTGTAAAGCATGGCAGCTGAATTCATGTTCTTATATACTGCACTTCTCTTAGACATATTGTATATGTGTATGAAGTTATAAGTTGATAGCTTGTCTTGGATAAAGGTAACAGGTATTCTAGAAAGAAATCGGATGGAAAGACAGACAGACGTACGGACGGATATGGTGTCTCCAGTATATCGCCTCTCTAACATAGTTAGTGGGGATCTAAATATTAGTTAGTATGCCCTCTACCGATAATTACAGGGAAGTTTTTTTTTAAAGTCGCTCTCCGACTATTTACCAAATTGTACTCCTACGAGAATTCCAACAATGATTTTGATTCCCAAACAACGATTTAATTTAGTTTTAATTGCCAATCGTTCATTTTTTAAATCATATTTCGTAAACGGGTTGTGTAATCATAGATTGGTTTTTTTTGATATTTCTCTCATAGGCACTACCAAGATATGCTTTCCGAGCCTCCATCTGCTAACCAAAATAGGTTTATAATCATCAACCCATTGATGTGAGACATATGGAAGTAGGGGTGAATCGCTTTTGCAATCAGGCTTTGTACAATCATTATAATTTGATGTATTGCTGGATGCTATTATTTATTTTCAAAAAAACTTCTGCAAAATTGAAGCTCAAAAATAATATATTGTCATATACCACGTTAAAACTTTTCTCTCAATATTATCAAATTTTAGTCATTCTACCTTATGTTGTTGTTTTTTGAATGTGATAGCTGACCATGGGCCTCTTTCAAGACAGGTCATACGACCGAAATTTGATCGTATAGCAATCGAACGATTAAAAATTGGCTTTCAAGAAAATTTTTGGGTTTCAAGAAAAATGTCGCATCGTAAGCTTTACTATCAAATTTGAGACACATATAACCTAGTCGTATATTTTACGATTTTGGCTTTGAAAGCTTATTATTTTCTCGGATTTCATAATCTTTGGCAGAGATTTGTCTAATTATTCAGCTTTGTACATGCCAATGTTCCAAGTTAAATTTAATGAAATAAACAGGTTATACCGAAAAGAGTGGATGCAACATCTTTTGAAGTTGGATTTTGCTCTGCGATGATCGTACGATTGTCGCAGAATGTTTAAATAGCGGTTTATCAACCGTAAGAACTGAACCTTTGTGGTCATGAGTAAAATTATTTGCTTCACCTTCCTTGTGTCACAAATGAGACAAAGAAAGCGAGGATGGAGATTCGTCAGAATGTTTGTGTGGTGTCCGTGGTCTAAAGGTATAGCGTCGGCCTCTTGACCCCTACGTTCGATTCCGGGGAGCGGCTATCGATCATGGTTCTTTCATTGGCTCACACAATCGGCGCGAATACTGATGAATTTTCCAGAAAGCAGAAAGGAGAGGGATTAATCTCGGTTGTAAGAACTTGTTTCCCAATCGATGGAAAATAAAAAGGTTTAAACCATTAGAAATGTTTCATTATACGTATAATTGTATGTATTTACTTTGAAAAAAGAGAGATTGTAATATGACGCTGTGGAGATTCCGTTGTTTAGTGCTTCGTGCCATACATTTATCAAAAGGAAATTTCCAGAGTTTTCTGTCAAAACAATATCATTTTACAAAGATGCAAAGTCGCAAACTTAATAAATAGGCAGATTTGTTTTTGTGGCGAAAACTCTGCAGTCGCAAAATCGTTAAAGTGTACACACCTGTTTCAAAAAATAACCAGTGAATAAACTTAAGTAATGGAACGACACATTTCCCGGATGAAATTAATTTCAACCTAACAAAGTTATCTGTTGTAGTTACATGGATACTACAATGACACTTATGCATGAAACGCTAATTATAAATACTTCCATCTGTAAGAATTAAAATATGATATACAAAATTGATTACAAAACGTCTCTTAAATAAGCAAAACTTCACAAATTTGAAAAAAATATGAGCGAAAAAAAAAAGAAAAAAAAAGAAAAAAGCAATAGCTAATGAGATATGAAATAACGGTCTCCGTTGTTTCAACTAGCCTTCTTTCAAAATTTTGTATGCGAATAAAAGTGAATATTTTTACCGCAAAACCCCTTATAATAGAATTTAATGACAATGATAAAATTATGAAAAGTTCGAGTCATTCACAGGCAACTTGGTGTTATGTAGTGAACAAAGCGGACTATTTACAAACTTACCAACAAGATTATATCAGATGACCCGCACGTGCAGACGAGAAAGATTAATTTTACGATCACCAGTTGTCTAAGATTTTCAAAAAAAAAAAAAAAAAAAAATGTGAAAGGCATTTACTACCATCTTAGATATTGTCGTACGGTGATTATAAGATCAATCGTACGATTTTTTTTCTTGAAAGAGGGCCGATACTCTGTTGAATACGATTTTTAGCTCGGCTGTTTTCGAAGAAAATCCGAGGTATTGCTATTGCCTTGGTGTCGTCGTCGTCGTTGTCATTGTCGTCATCGTCGTGCGAAAACTTTGACATTTTGTGATAAGTTTTGAATGGTAAGTGATATTGCTTTCATATTCCACATGATGATTGCCTGGGACAAGGCCTTTCTGTTGGTACCAAGTTCAAGGTCATCAATCAAGGTCAATGTCATTTTTCAAGGTCAAACTTGTGAAAAAAAAACGCAAAAACGTTGACTTTTTGCGATAACTTTTGAATGGTTAGTGATAGGGCCTTCATATTTCACATGATGATTGCCTTGGACAAGCACTTTCTGTTGGTTCCAAGTTCAAGGTCATAAGTTAAGGTCAAAGTTATTTTTCAAGGTTAAACTTGTGAAAAAAATGCGAAAATTTAACATTGGCCATTACCTTTGAATGGTAAATGATAGGGCCTTCATATTTAAACATATAATGATTGCCTGGGACAAGCACTTTCTGATGGAACCAAGTTCTAGGTCAACAGTTAAGGTCAATTTTCAAGGTCAAAATTGTGAAAAAAAATGCAAAAACTTTGAGATTTTTGTGATATCTCTGGTTCTACTGAAGGCCTTCACTTGAAACTTGGCACACACATTCACCATCATAAGAGCAACCTTTTCTATCAAGGGGGATAACTTAAGAAGAATTTTCTGCAAATTATGCCCCTTTTTCTACTTTGTTTTTTCACCATCCATTAGTGTTTTTCACCATCCAGCACTTACAGCCGAGCGTAGGCACCCGTAGGCGGTACTCTAACTTTGCTTTGTGGTACTTGCATTGCCGAATTCCCATCTTTCATATCCTTTCTGTATTTGTATGCGTTAATGACAAAATCATTCCCTAATATTCAATTGGGCTTCATTCGGGAAATTGCCAGCCAGCGTCATTGCGCAGTAGTAGCGCGTCGAATTGTTATTTTAACTGTCCTATGTTCGGTCCCGACGGTGGCACTTTTTCTTTTCGACAATTGGTTTCCAACCAATGGGTTGATAAATGTAGACCTAAATTGGATAGCAGCTGAAGGCTAGAAAGGAATGTAATGGTACAACAGGTGTGAGAAATACCAGGAATCCATTTATAGGTGCTCCAGCTGCCGCAATATAACTGAAAGATTGTTGAAAACGGTGTTAAAGCCCTTTCAAACAAACAAGAAATCTCGGACATATATCATAAATTCTCATATGGGTGCACTTCCTCATGGTGGTGCCGGTATTTGGTGCACCTACCCAAGACTTTCCGTCGTTTTCCAGCCACCTCCTTGTCAATTCTACTTGCCAAATGACATTTCTTGTTTGCATTTTTTTTTTCAAATGAAAAGATTTTACAAAAAAAAATCGGAACTATTGCATAAAAAGGTGAGATGGAATAAACTTTACTCGTAATATACTTGATATGTTAAGCAAAAAGGATCTTCTGGGGACTCTGTAAATAAATGTTTAGAAAGATGTTGGTTCAAGAAGAGGTCAACCGGAGTTCGCATTTTAAGGGTGTGTTTTTATACAGGAAGGTAAAATGATCATTATAGATTCAGAAACTCAGTCAGGTACAAAATGTTTCACAGTCCGCACCGTCAGACCTTCACCACCTACCAAGAAGGTCCTTTTTTGCCCGATGGGTCACATGTGCTAAAAGCTTCTCTGTTTTTCAAGAACAATTTACAAATTTTAGCGATAAACCGAATTGGGTTTTCTCAATTGTCGGCTTATCCCTCTAGGGATCTAGGAACATGGATTCTTGAATTTCGCGTATATGAATACGATGAGCTGAGTACCAGCTGCCCTAAATAATGACCATTACATGTAATTAAGAGTTCATAATTTAGTAAAATTTGACATGCATGACTTGGTCGCCATAGCAACAATTTTCAATATTGGAAGATTGTCTTTCTATTTTCACTATATCTTTCATGTTCCACTTTCCATTTTTTGTCTTTCTTTTTTCACAATATCTTAAACTTTCCATTTTTTGTCTGTCTGACAAATCGAGAACTTGACCTTTTAATCAAATGTTCAAATAATCAAAATGATACAATTGCAGGATACTTGTTTTATCATATTTTGTCTTAAATGTTGTTAAATGTACTATTAAAACCTTTTGATAATATGAAACAATCGCATGTGATGTTTCCTTAGGTTTAGGATTTAAGTATATTGTAGTATATCATAGAATACTATGTCTTCATTGCTTCTCTTTAAAGGATATCAGACATATTTGAGCTTGTTTCTGACCTGTGACATTTCCAACAGAAACCTCGAGCTTTTCTAGAAGCGTCAAGATTATTCCCTTGTTTTAGACAGTGATGATAAGTCTGTAGCTTATTAATTAGCGCGTGGTGAAAACTTTGATCAGACTGTGCAAATGAATAGACTTAGACTGATCTGAGTTTGTTGACTACTTTTAAGTAGATTTAACTATGTGCGATTAAACGAGGTTGAAAGGTTTCGCCGACTATATACCTAAATGTGTTGTTATGGGAAATCCAACAACAATTTTGAACATTCCTAGACAATGATAAAACTTAATTTATATCATTTTATATGTTTTTGTAAAAACAGTGTGGAGAAAATTTCTTTGCTCAGAAAAATTTCTGTGTTCTGGGAGGGATTCGATTCAGGGACCGTCTGGTCCTTAAGCCAACGTCGTAATCACTAAGCCTCGGACTTCACAAGAGTTGGATAAACTGAGTACTTACAAAAATTAGCCGGTACCCTCTTAAACCTCTGATAGAGCTGGATTTCTTTTGTAGAAATACTCTCAAATATTTTTTTTTCTCTTTTTTTCGAAAAAAAAAAATACCTACCATACCATACCCTGATATAGAAATTGCCAAAATGAACATCTAATTATCTAATACTGTATTATAAAGTCTTTAAGGCAGTATTGCAAGTGGGCGGCAAAAAAATAGTATCTGATACTTTTTCAAGCTGATATACAACATTTAAGCCTTTTGCTTACGTTATACCAATTGTTTTATTTTGAGACTTGCATAATGAAAGCTTTTGAATGTTCCAGTCAATGGTTTGATTTAAGGTAGTGCAACCGTAAAAGTTCCGCAACGCTTCGGATGTCACGAGTTTTAACAGTGTTAACCTAGGTTTCCTAATGATTCCATTTTGATATTGTGATTGATCATGAGTTCCGGAATGTTGCGAAAATTAAGGTCCACTACCTTAATTGTCATTCTGTATTAGTAACGTGTCATTGTAAGCACAAGCTGAATTGGGAACAACTGTCTAAATGTTGTCCCGGTGGATGCACATATCCTTTCTGCCATTTGACTCCCAACTGGAAGTCAGACAGGGGTGAAATTATAGTACTGGTATGAGAAATACCAAGAATTTACTGTCGGGTGCACCAGCTGCCGCGATATGACTGAAACCTATTGAAAGCGGCGTCCAAGTCCCAAACAAACAAAATATTTTTGCCGACTTAAAAAAAAGAAACACGTTTTGGATTTACTCCACTGTTTTAGTTTGCATTTGCAGAACAAGATTTTTAGTTAAAGAGGTTTTATATGCATTTTTATTCTTGCATATTAATATAATAATAATAATAATAATAATAATGGATCTAATAATAATAATAAAGAATCTGCTTCGGATACAGAATTTCTGTGATCGGGTTATATACAAATATCTAATATACAAATAAATGGGCTTCATTTTCCGAGTAATATAAATGCAAAAACAGCCTGCTGACACCTGTCTAAAATAATCGGGTAACTAAAAGAACTGAATGAAGAAAATGTGTTTATTCTACTTCACGTAACATTTACTTATGGAATTTAATTAACTTATTGGATCACAAAGGAATATATATGCAATACAATATTAATCAAGATGATATCTGACTTCATCAAAATAAGCTTTGTCGTCTGCTACTACTTTCATTATGAATCAGTCTTAACCTTTTACAAAATGGGAAAGGGTTAATACAAACTATTTTAATTACTGATCTTTAAGCAATGTATAATTTACATTCAAAAATTTGTAATCTGGCATTCTTCGCATCATACAAGTAATAAACTTGGAACATATCTAGAAAAGAGGAAAAGTTCAAATACATTAGCTACGTGTAATTCAGAGAAACATTCTGGACCAAGAATATACCACAGGGGCTTGTTGAGTTAGTGTGAATGACCACTGCATGCAATTAAAATCCAATTAAACAAACAGACGAGGCAGGCAGCGGTTCTCTGACAAGTTTAATGAGATTTATTGACGGACAAATGGGCAGATAGGGCTTTTTTGTCCCCAATCCCTAATGGACTTTTTGGCCAGAATTTCTCCGTATGAATTTCCTTATTACAGCCAAATGAAAAATTTCCTTCCCAGTTAGCAGAAAAGTTTTCTCTATCTAGTCCGATGAAAAGTTTTCTTCGTAACCAAGGTGAAACATTTCTAATTACAGCCAATTGAAAAAATTTCTGCCCAGTTAGGTAAAAAAAAGAATTCCTCCCTGGCCAGATGAAAAATTAAATATTCGACTCCAATGGGATTCGAACCGGGGACCTCTACATCCCAAAGCGAGTGCTCTACCACGTCGCTATTAAGGCTAGCTTGTACGGCAAGCAGTACAAACACCCCTTATACACATCCCGGCCACACCAGATGAAGAAATTTCTTCGTAACCAAGAAATTTTTTGTCCCCAGTTAGGTAAAAAAATTTCCTATCAGGCCAGATGAAAAAATATCTTCCAAAGCAAGGTGAAGAAATTTCTAATTACAGCCAATTGAAACATTTTCTCCCCAGTTAGGTGGAAGAATTTTTTCTATCTGGCCAGATGAAAATTTTTTCTTCGTAACCAAGGTGAAGAAATTTCTAATTACAGCCAATTGAAACATTTTCTACCCAGTCAGGTGATTTTTTTTTCTATCTGGCCAGATGAAAATTTTTTCTTCGTAACCAATGTGAAAATTTTCTAATTACAGCCAATTGAAAAGTTTTCTACCCAGTTAGGTGATTTTTTTTCTATCTGGCAAGATGAAAAAATTTCTTCGTAACCAATGTGAAAATTTCCTTATTACAGCCAAATGAAAAATTTCCTTCCCAGTTAGCAGAAAAGTTTTCTCTATCTAGTCAGATGAAAAGTTTTCTTCGTAACCAAGGTGAAACATTTCTAATTACAGCCAATTGAAAAAATTTCTGCCCAGTTAGGTAAAAAAAAGAATTCCTCCCTGGCCAGATGAAAAATTAAATATTCGACTCCAATGGGATTCGAACCCGGGACCTCTACATCCCAAAGCGAGTGCTCTACCACGTCGCTATTAAGGCTAGCTTGTACGGCAAGCAGTACAAACACCCCTTATACACATCCCGGCCACACCAGATGAAGAAATTTCTTCGTAACCAAGAAATTTTTTGTCCCCGGTTAGGTAAAAAAATTTCCTACCAGGCCAGATGAAAAAATATCTTCCAAAGCAAGGTGAAGAAATTTCTAATTACAGCCAATTGAAACATTTTCTCCCCAGTTAGGTGGAAGAATTTTTTCTATCTGGCCAGATGAAAATTTTTTCTTCGTAACCAAGGTGAAGAAATTTCTAATTACAGCCAATTGAAACATTTTCTACCCAGTCATGTGTTGTTTTTTTTTCTATCAGGCCAGATGAAAAATTTTTCTTCGTAACCAATGTGAAAATTTCCTAATTAAAGCCAATTGAAAAGTTTTCTACCCAGTCAGGTGATTTTTTTTCTATCTGGCAAGATGAAAAAAAATTCTTCGTAACCAATTTGAATAATTTCTTATAACAGCCAAATGAAAAATTTCCTTCCCAGTTAGCAGAAAAGTTTTCTCTATCTAGTCCGATGAAAAGTTTTCTTCGTAACCAAGGTGAAACATTTCTAATTACAGCCAATTGAAAAAAATTCTGCCCAGTTAGGTAAAAAGAATTCCTCCCTGGCCAGATGAAAAATTGAATATTCGACTCCAATGGGATTCGAACCCGGTACCTCTACATCCCAAAGCGAGTGCTCTACCACGTCGCTATAAAAGCTAGCTTGTACGGCAAGCAGTATAAACACCCCTTATACACATCCCGGCCACACCAGATGAAGAAATTTCTTCGTAACCAAGAATTTTTTTGTCCCCAGTTAGGTAAAAAAATTTCCTACCAGGCCAGATGAAAAAATATCTTCCAAAGCAAGGTGAAGAAATTTCTAATTACAGCCAATTGAAACATTTTCTCCCCAGTTAGGTGGAAGAATTTTTTCTATCTGGCCAGATGAAAAATTTTTTTCTTCGTAACCAAGGTGAAGAAATTTCTAATTACAGCCAATTGAAATATTTTCTACCCAGTCAGGTGATTTTTTTTCTATCTGGCCAGATGAAAAATTTTTCTTCGTAACCAATGTGAAAATTTTCTAATTACAGCCAATTGAAAAGTTTTCTACCCAGTCAGGTGATTTTTTTTTCCATCTGGCAAGATGAAAAAAATTCTTCGTAACCAATGTGAAAAATTTCTTATTACAGCCAAATGAAAAATTTCCTTCCCAGTTAGCAGAAAAGCTTTCTCTATCTAGTCCGATGAAAAGTTTTCTTCGTAACCAAGGTGAAACATTTCTAATTACAGCCAATTGAAAAAATTTCTGCCCAGTTAGGTAAAAAGAATTCCTCCCTGGCCAGATGAAAAATTAAATATTCGACTCCAATGGGATTCGAACCCGGGACCTCTACATCCCAAAGCGAGTGCTCTACCACGTCGCTTTAAAGGCTAGCTTGTACGGCAAGCAGTACAAACACCCCTTATTCACATCCCGGCCACACCAGATGAAGAAATTTCTTCGTAACCCTGAAATTCTTTGTTCCCAGTTAGGTAAAAAAATTTCCTACCAGGCCAGATGAAAAAATATCTTCCAAAGCAAGGTGAAGAAATTTCTAATTACAGCCAATTGAAACATTTTCTCCCCAGTTAGGTGGAAGAATTTTTTCTATCTGGCCAGATGAAAAATTTTTCTTCGTAACCAAGGTGAAGAAATTTCTAATTACAGCCAATTGAAACATTTCTACCCAGTCAGGTGATTTTTTTTTTCTATCTGGCCAGATGAAAAATTTTTCTTCGTAACCAATGTGAAAATTTTCTAATTACAGCCAATTGAAAAGTTTTCTACCCAGTCAGGTGATTTTTTTTTCTATCGTGCAAGATGAAAAAATTTCTTCGTTACCAATGTGAAAATTTCCTTATTACAGCCAAATGAAAAATTTCCTTCCCAGTTAGCAGAAAAGTTTTCTCTATCTAGTCCGATGAAAAGTTTTCTTCGTAACCAAGGTGAAACATTTCTAATTACAGCCAATTGAAAAAATTTCTGCCCAGTTAGGTAAAAAAAATAATTCCTCCCTGGCCAGATGAAAATTTAAATATTCGATTCCAATGGGATTCGAACCCGGGACCTCTACATCCCAAAGCAAGTGCTCTACCACGTCGCTATTAAGGCTAGCTTGTACGGCAAGCAGTACAAACACCCCTTATACACATCCCGGCCACACCAGATGAAGAAATTTCTTCGTAACCAAGAAATTTTTTGTCCCCAGTTAGGTAAAAAAATTTCCTACCAGGCCAGATGAAAAAATATCTTCCAAAGCAAGGTGAAGAAATTTCTAATTACAGCCAATTGAAACATTTTCTCCCCAGTTAGGTGGAAGAATTTTTTCTATCTGGCCAGATGAAAAATTTTTCTTCGTAACCAAGGTGAAGAAATTTCTAATTACAGCCAATTGAAACATTTCTACCCAGTCAGGTGATTTTTTTTTTCTATCTGGCCAGATGAAAAATTTTTCTTCGTAACCAATGTGAAAATTTTCTAATTACAGCCAATTGAAAAGTTTTCTACCCAGTCAGGTGATTTTTTTTTTCTATCTGGCAAGATGAAAAAATTTCTTCGTAACCAATGTGAAAATTTCCTTATTACAGCCAAATGAAAAATTTCCTTCCCAGTTAGCAGAAAAGTTTTCTCTATCAAGTCCGATGAAAAGTTTTCTTCGTAACCAAGCTGAAACATTTCTAATTACAGCCAATTGAAAAAAATTCTGCCCAGTTAGGTAAAAAGAATTCCTCCCTGGCCAGATGAAAAATTAAATATTCGACTCCAATGGGATTCGAACCCGGGACCTCTACATCCCAAAGCGAGTGCTCTACCACGTCGCTATTAAGGCTAGCTTGTACGGCAAGCAGTACAAACACCCCTTATACACATCCCGGCCACACCAGATGAAGAAATTTCTTCGTAACCAAGAAATTTTTTGTCCCCAGTTAGGTAAAAAATTTTCCTACCAGGCCAGATGAAAAAATATCTTCCAAAGCAAGGTGAAGAAATTTCTAATTACAGCCAATTGAAACATTTTCTCCCCAGTTAGGTGGAAGAATTTTTTCTATCTGGCCAGATGAAAAATTTTTCTTCGTAACCAAGGTGAAGAAATTTCTAATTACAGCCAATTGAAACATTTTCTAACCAGTCAGGTGATTTTTTTTTCTATCTGGCCAGATGAAAAATTTTTCTTCGAAACCAATGTGAAAATTTTCTAATTACAGCCAATTGAAAAGTTTTCTACCCAGTCAGGTGATTTTTTTTTCTATCTGGCAAGATGAAAAAATTTCTTCGTAACCAATGTGAAAATTTCCTTATTACAGCCAAATGAAAAATTTCCTCCCCAGTTAGCAGAAAAGTTTTCTCTATCTAGTCCGATGAAAAGTTTTCTTCGTAACCAAGGTGAAACATTTCTAATTACAGCCAATTGAAAAAATTTCTGCCCAGTTAGGTAAAAAAAATAATTCCTCCCTGGCCAGATGAAAAATTAAATATTCGACTCCAATGGGATTCGAACCCGGGACCTCTACATCCCAAAGCGAGTGCTCTACCACGTCGCTATTAAGGCTAGCTTGTACGGCAAGCAGTACAAACACCCCTTATACACATCCCGGCCACACCAGATGAAGAAATTTCTTCGTAACCAAGAAATTTTTTGTCCCCAGTTAGGTAAAACATTTTCCTACCAGGCCAGATGAAAAAATATCTTCCAAAGCAAGGTGAAGAAATTTCTAATTACAGCCAATTGAAACATTTTCTCCCCAGTTAGGTGGAAGAATTTTTTCTATCTGGCCAGATGAAAAAATTTTCTTCGTAACCAAGGTGAAGAAATTTCTAATTACAGCCAATTGAAAAGTTTTCTACCCAGTCAGGTGATTTTTTTTTTCTATCTGGCAAGATGAAAAAATTTCTTCGTAACCAATGTGAAAATTTCCTTATTACAGCCAAATGAAAAATTTCCTTCCCAGTTAGCAGAAAAGTTTTCTCTATCTAGTCCGATGAAAAGTTTTCTTCGTAACCAAGGTGAAACATTTCTAATTACAGCCAATTGAAAAAAATTCTGCCCAGTTAGGTAAAAAAAATAATTCCTCCCTGGCCAGATGAAAAATTAAATATTCGACTCCAATGGGATTCGAACCCGGGACCTCTACATCCCAAAGCGAGTGCTCTACCACGTCGCTATTAAGGCTAGCTTGTACGGCAAGCAGTACAAACACCCCTTATACACATCCCGGCCACACCAGATGAAGAAATTTCTTCGTAACCAAGAAATTTTTTGTCCCCAGTTAGGTAAAAATTTTTCCTACCAGGCCAGATGAAAAAATATCTTCCAAAGCAAGGTGAAGAAATTTCTAATTACAGCCAATTGAAACATTTTCTCCCCAGTTAGGTGGAAGAATTTTTTCTATCTGGCCAGATGAAAAAATTTTCTTCGTAACCAAGGTGAAGAAATTTCTAATTACAGCCAATTGAAACATTTTCTACCCAGTCAGGTGAATTTTTTTTCTATCTGGCCAGATGAAAAATTTTTCTTCGTAACCAATGTGAAAATTTTCTAATTACAGCCAATTGAAAAGTTTTCTACCCAGTCAGGTATTTTTTTTTCTATCTGGCAAGATGAAAAAATTTCTTCGTAACCAATGTGAAAATTTCCTTATTACAGCCAAATGAAAAATTTCCTCCCAAGTTAGCAGAAAAGTTTTCTCTATCTAGTCCGATGAAAAGTTTTCTTCGTAACCAAGGTGAAACATTTCTAATTACAGCCAATTGAAAAAAAATTCTGCCCAGTTAGTTAAAAAAAAGAATTCCTCCCTGGCCAGATGAAAAATTAAATATTCGACTCCAATGGGATTCGAACCCGGGACCTCTACATCCCAAAGCGAGTGCTCTACCACGTCGCTATTATGGCTAGCTTGTACGGCAAGCAGTACAAACACCCCTTATACACATCCCGGCCACACCAGATGAAGAAATTTCTTCGTAACCGAGAAATTTTTTGTCCCCAGTTAGGTAAAAAAAATTCCTACCAGGCCAGATGAAAAAATATCTTCCAAAGCAAGGTGAAGAACTTTCTAATTACAGGCAATTGAAACATTTTCTCCCGAATTAGGTGGAAGAATTTTTTCTATCTGGCCAGATGAAAAATTTTTCTTCGTAACCAATGTGAAACATTCCTAGTTACAGCCAAATGAAAAAAATTCTGCCCAGTGAGGTAAAAAGAATTCCTCCCTGGCCAGATGAAAAATTAAATATTCGACTCCAATGGGATTCGAACCCGGAACCTCTTCATCCCAAAGCGAGTGCTCTACCACGTCGCTATTAAGGCTAGCTTGTACGGCAAGCAGTACAAACACCCCTTATACACATTCCGGCCACACCAGATGAAGAAATTTCTTCGTAACCAAGAAATTTTTTGTCCCGAGTTAGGTAAAAAATTTTCCTACCAGGCCAGATGAAAAAATATCTTCAAAAGCAAGGTGAAGAAATTTCTAATTACAGCCAATTGAAACATTTTCTCCCCAGTAAGGTGGAAGAATTTTTTCTATCTGACCAGATGAAATATTTTTCTTCGTAACCAAGGTGAAGAAATTTCTAATTACAGCCAATTGAAACATTTTCTAACCAGTCATGTGTTGTTTTTTTCTATCAGGCCAGATGAAAAATTTTTCTTCGTAACCAATGTGAAAATTTCCTAATTACAGCCAATTGAAAAGTTTTCTACCCAGTCAGGTGATTTTTTTTTCTATCTGGCAAGATGAAAAAATTTCTTCGTAACCAATGTGAAAAATTTCTTATAACAGCCAAATGAAAATTTCCTTCCCAGTTAGCAGAAAAGTTTTCTCTATCTAGTCCGATGAAAAGTTTTCTTCGTAACCAAGGTGAAACATTTCTAATTACAGCCAATTGAAAAAATTTCTGCCCAGTTAGGTAAAAAAAAGAATTCCTCCCTGGCCAGATGAAAAATTGAATATTCGACTCCAATGGGATTCCAACCCGGGACATCTACATCCCAAAGCGAGTGCTCTACCACGTCGCTATTAAGGCTAGCTTGTACGGCAAGCAGTACAAACACCCCTTATACACATCCCGGCCACACCAGATGAAGAAATTTCTTCGTAACCAAGAAATTTTTTGTCCCCAGTTAGGTAAAAAATTTTCCTACCAGGCCAGATGAAAAAATATCTTCCAAAGCAAGGTGAAGAAATTTCTAATTACAGCCAATTGAAACATTTTCTCCCCAGTTAGGTGGAAGAATTTTTTCTATCTGGCCAGATGAAAAATTTTTCTTCGTAACCAAGGTGAAGAAATTTCTAATTACAGCCAATTGAAACATTTTCTACCAAGTCAGGTGATTTTTTTTTTCTATCTGGCCAGATGAAAAATTTTTCTTCGTAACCAATGTGAAATTTTTTAATTACAGCCAATTGAAAAGATTTATACCCAGTCAGGTGATTTTTTTTTCTATCTGGCAAGATGAAAAAATTTCTTCGTAACCAATGTGAAAATTTTCTTATTACAGCCAAATGAAAAATTTCCTTCCCAGTTAGTAGAAAAGTTTTCTCTATCTAGTCCGATGAAAAGTTTTCTTCGTAACCAAGGTGAAACATTTCTAATTACAGCCAATTGAAAAAATTTCTGCCCAGTAAGGTTAAAAAAAGAATTCCTCCCTGGCCAGATGAAAAATTAAATATTCGACTCCAATGGGATTCGAACCCGGGACCTCTACATCCCAAAGCGAATGCTCTACCACGTCGCTATTAAGGCTAGCTTGTACGGCAAGCAGTACAAACACGCCTTATACACATCCCGGCCACACCAGATGAAGAAATTTCTTCGTAACCAAGAAATTTTTTGTCCTCAGTTAGGTAAAAAAATTTCCTACCAGGCCAGATGAAAAAATATCTTCAAAAGCAAGGTGAAGAAATTTCTAATTACAGCCAATTGAAACATTTTCTCCCCAATTAGGTGGAAGAATTTTTTCTATCTGGCCAGATGAAAATTTTTTCTTCGTAACCGAGGTGAAGAAATTTCTAAGTACAGCCAATTGAAACATTTTCTACCCAGTCAGGTGATTTTTTTTTTCTATCTGGCCAGATGAAAAATTTTTCTTCGTAACCAATGTGAAAATTTTTTAATTACAGCCAATTGAAACATTTTCTACCCAGTCAGGTGATTTTTTTTTTTTTTGCTATCTGGCCAGATGAAAAATTTTTCTTCGTAACCAATGTGAAAATTTTCTAATTACAGCCAATTGAAAAGTTTTCTACCCAGTCAGGTGATTTTTTTTCTATCTGGCGAGATGAAAACATTTCTTCGTAACCAATGTGAAAATTTTCTTATTACAGCCAAATGAAAAATTTCCTTCCCGGTTAGCAGAAAAGTTTTCTCTATCTAGTCCGATGAAAAGTTTTCTTCTTAACCAAGGTGAAACATTTCTAATTACAGCCAATTGAAAAAATTTCTGCCCAGTTAGGTAAAAAGAATTCCTCCCTGGCCAGATGAAAAATTAAATATTCGACTCCAATGGGATTCGAACCCGGGACCTCTACATCCCAAAGCGAGTGCTCTACCACGTCGCTATTAAGGCTAGCTTGTACGGCAAGCAGTACAAACACCCCTTATACACATCCCGGCCACACCAGATGAAGAAATTTCTTCGTAACCAAGAAATTTTTTGTTCCCAGTTAGGTAAAAAAATTTCCTACCAGGCCAGATGAAAAAATATCTTCCAAAGCAAGGTGAAGAAATTTCTAATTACAGCCAATTGAAACATTTTCTCCCCAGTTAGGTGGAAGAATTTTTTCTATCTGGCCAGATTAAAAATTTTTCTTCGTAACCAAGGTGAAGAAATTTCTAATTACAGCCAATTGAAACATTTTCTACCAAGTCAGGTGATTTTTTTTTTCTATCTGGCCAGATGAAAAAATTTTCTTCGTAACCCTTGTGAAAATTTTCTAATTACAGCCAATTGAAAAGTTTTATACCCAGTCAGGTGATTTTTTTTTCTATCTGGCAAGATGAAAAAAATTCTTCGTAACCAATGTGAAAATTTTCTTATTACAGCCAAATGAAAAATTTCCTTCCCAGTTAGTAGAAAAGTTTTCTCTATCTAGTCCGATGAAAAGTTTTCTTCGTAACCAAGGTGAAACATTTCTAATTACAGCCAATTGAAAAAATTTCTGCCCAGTTAGGTAAAAAAATAAATCCTCCCTGGCCAGATGAAAATTTAAATATTCGACTCCAATGGGATTCGAACCCGGGACCTCTACATCCCAAAGCGAGTGCTCTACCACGTCGCTATTAAGGCTAGCTTGTACGGCAAACAGTACAAACACCCCTTATACACATCCCGGCCACACCAGATGAAGAAATTTCTTCGTAACCAAGAAATTTTTTGTCCCCAGTTAGGTAAAAAATTTTCCTACCAGGCCAGATGAAAAAATATCTTCCAAAGCAAGGTGAAGAAATTTCTAATTACAGCCAATTGAAACATTTTCTCCCCAGTTAGGTGGAAGAATTTTTTCTATCTGGCCAGATGAAAAATTTTTCTTCGTAACCAAGGTGAAGAAATTTCTAATTACAGCCAATTGAAATATTTTCTACCAAGTCAGGTGATTTTTTTTTCTATCTGGCCAGATGAAAAATTTTCTTCGTAACCAATGTGAAAATTTTCTAATTACAGCCAATTGAAAAGTTTTCTACCCAGTTAGGTGGAAGAATTTTTTCTATCTGGCAAGATGAAAAAAATTCTTCGTAACCAATGTGAAAATTTTCTTATAACAGCCAAATGAAAAATTTCCTCCCCAGTTAGCAGAAAAGTTTTCTCTATCTAGTCCGATGAAAAGTTTTCTTCGTAACCAAGGTGAAACATTTCTAATTACAGCCAATTGAAAAAAATTCTGCCCAGTAAGGTAAAATAAAGAATTCCTCCCTGACCAGATGAAAATTTAAATATTCGACTCCAATGGGATTCGAACCCGGGACCTCTACATCCCAAAGCGAGTGCTCTACCACGTCGCTATTAAGGCTAGCTTGTACGGCAAGCAGTACAAACACCCCTTATACACATCCCAGCCACACCAGATGAAGAAATTTCTTCGTAACCAAGAAATTTTTTGTCCCCAGTTAGGTAAAAAATTTTCCTACCAGGCCAGATGAAAAAATATCTTCCAAAGCAAGGTGAAGAAATTTCTAATTACAGCCAATTGAAACGTTTTCTCCCCAGTTAGGTCGAAGAATTTTTTCTATCTTGCCAGATGAAAAATTTTTCTTCGTAACCAAGGTGAAGAAATTTCTAATTACAGCCAATTGAAACATTTTCTACCCAGTCAGGTGATTTTTTTTTCTATCTGGCCAGATGAAAATTTTTTCTTCGTAACCAATGTGAAAATTTTCTAATTACAGCCAATTGAAAAGTTTTCTACCCAGTCAGGTGGTTTTTTTTTATCTGGCAAGATGAAAAAATTTCTTCGTAACCAATGTGAAAATTTCCTTATTACAGCCAAATGAATAATTTCCTCCCCAGTTAGCAGAAAAGTTTTCTCTATCTAGTCCGATGAAAAGTTTTCTTCGTAACCAAGGTGAAACATTTCTAATTACAGCCAATTGAAAAAATTTCTGCCCAGTTAGGTAAAAAAAAAAGAATTCCTCCCTGGCCAGATGAAAAATTAAATATTCGACTCCAATGGGATTCGAACCCGGGACCTCTACATCCCAAAGCGAGTGCTCTACCACGTCGCTATTAAGGCTAGCTTGTATGGCAAGCAGTACAAACACCCCTTATACACATCCCGGCCACACCAGATGAAGAAATTTCTTCGTAACCAAGAAATTTTTTGTCCCCAGTTAGGTAAAAAATTTTCCTACCAGGCCAGATGAAAAAAATATCTTCCAAAGCAAGGTGAAGAAATTTCTAATTACAGCCAATTGAAACATTTTCTCCCCAGTTAGGTGGAAGAATTTTTTCTATCTGGCCAGATGAAAAATTTTCTTCGTAACCAAGGTGAAGAAATTTCTAATTACAGCCAATTGAAACATTTTCTACCCAGTCAGGTGATTTTTTTTTCTATCTGGCCAGATGAAAAATTTTTCTTCGTAACCAATGTGAAAATTTTCTAATTACAGCCAATTGAAAAGTTTTCTACCCAGTCAGGTGATTTTTTTTCTATCTGGCAAGATGAAAAAATTTCTTCGTAACCAATGTGAAAATTTCCTTATTACAGCCAAATGAAAAATTTCCTTCCCAGTTAGCAGAAAAGTTTTCTCTATCTAGTCCGATGAAAAGTTTTCTTCGTAACCAAGGTGAAACATTTCTAATTACAGCCAATTGAAAAAATTTCTGCCCAGTTAGGTAAAAAAAAAAATTCCTCCCTGGCCAGATGAAAAATTAAATATTCGACTCCAATGGGATTCGAACCCGGGACCTCTACATCCCAAAGCGAGTCCTCTACCACGTCGCTATTAAGGCTAGCTTGTACGGCAAGCAGTACAAACACCCCTTATACACATTCCGGCCACACCAGATGAAGAAATTTCTTCGTAACCAAGAAATTTTTTGTTCCCAGTTAGGTAAAAAAATTTCCTACCAGGCCAGATGAAAAAATATCTTCCAAAGCAAGGTGAAGAAATTTCTAATTACAGCCAATTGAAACATTTTCTCCCCAGTTAGGTGGAAGAATTTTTTCTATCTGGCCAGATGAAAAATTTTTCTTCGTAACCAAGGTGAAGAAATTTCTAATTACAGCCAATTGAAACATTTTCTATCCAGTAAGGTGATTTTTTTTTTCTATCTGGCCAGATGAAAAATTTTTCTTCGTAACCAATGTGAAAATTTTCTAATTACAGCCAATTGAAAAGTTTTCTACCCAGTCAGGTGATTTTTTTTCTATCTGGCAAGATGAAAAAATTTCTTCGTAACCAATGTGAAAATTTCCTTATTACAGCCAAAATGAAAAATTTCCTCCCCAGTTAGCAGAAAAGTTTTCTCTATCTAGTCCGATGAAAAGTTTTCTTCGTAACCAAGGTGAAACATTTTAATTACAGCCAATTGAAAAAAATTCTGCCCAGTTAGGTAAAAAAAAGAATTCCTCCCTGGCCAGATGAAAAACTAAATATTCGACTCCAATGGGATTCGAACCCGGGACATCTACATCCCAAAGCGAGTGCTCTACCACGTCGCTATTAAGGCTAGCTTGTACGGCAAGCAGTACAAACACCCCTTATACACATCCCGGCCACACCAGATGAAGAAATTTCTTCGTAACCAAGAAATTTTTTGTCCCCAGTTAGGTAAAAAATTTTCCTACCAGGCCAGATGAAAAAATATCTTCCAAAGCAAGGTGAAGAAATTTCTTATTACAGCCAATTGAAACATTTTCTCCCCAGTTAGGTGGAAGAATTTTTTCTATCTGGCCAGATGAAAAATTTTTCTTCGTAACCAAGGTGAAGAAATTTCTAATTACAGCCAATTGAAATATTTTCTACCAAGTCAGGTGATTTTTTTTTCTATCTGGCCAGATGAAAAATGTTCTTCGTAACCAATGTGAAGAAATTTCTAATTACAGCCAATTGAAAAGTTTTCTACCCAGTTAGGTGGAAGAATTTTTCTATCTGGCAAGATGAAAAAAATTCTTCGTAACCAATGTGAAAATTTTCTTATTACAGCCAAATGAAAAATTTCCTCCCCAGTTAGCAGAAAAGTTTTCTCTATCTAGTCCGATGAAAAGTTTTCTTCGTAACCAAGGTGAAACATTTCTAATTACAGCCAATTGAAAAAATTTCTGCCCAGTAAGGTAAAAAAAAGAATTCCTCCCTGACCAGATGAAAATTTAAATATTCGACTCCAATGGGATTCGAACCCGGGACCTCTACATCCCAAAGCGAGTGCTCTACCACGTCGCTATTAAGGCTAGCTTGTACGGCAAGCAGTACAAACACCCCTTATACACATCCCGGCCACACCAGATGAAGAAATTTCTTCGTAACCAAGAAATTTTTTGTCCCCAGTTAGGTAAAAAATTTTCCTACCAGGCCAGATGAAAAAATATCTTCCAAAGCAAGGTGAAGAAATTTCTAATTACAGCCAATTGAAACATTTTCTCCCCAGTTAGGTGGAAGAATTTTTTCTATCTGGCCAGATGAAAAATTTTTCTTTGTAACCAAGGTGAGGAAATTTCTAATTACAGCCAATTGAAACATTTCTACCCAGTCAGGTGATTTTTTTTTTCTATCTGGCCAGATGAAAAATTTTTCTTCGTAACCAATGTGAAAATTTTCTAATTACAGCCAATTGAAAAGTTTTCTACCCAGTCAGGTGATTTTTTTTTCTATCTGGCAAGATGAAAAAATTTCTTCGTAACCAATGTGAAAATTTCCTTATTACAGCCAAATGAAAAATTTCCTTCCCAGTTAGCAGAAAAGTTTTCTCTATCTAGTCCGATGAAAAGTTTTCTTCGTAACCAAGGTGAAACATTTCTAATTACAGCCAATTGAAAAAATTTCTGCCCAGTTAGGTAAACAAAAGAATTCCTCCCTGGCCAGATGAAAATTTAAATATTCGACTCCAATGGGATTCGAACCCGGGACCTCTACATCCCAAAGCGAGTGCTCTACCACGTCGCTATTAAGGCTAGCTTGTACGGCAAGCAGTACAAACACCCCTTATACACATCCCGGCCACACCAGATGAAGAAATTTCTTCGTAACCAAGAAATTTTTTGTCCCCAGTTAGGTAAAAAATTTTCCTACCAGGCCAGATGAAAAAATATCTTCCAAAGCAAGGTGAAGAAATTTCTAATTACAGCCAATTGAAACATTTTCTCCCCAGTTAGGTGGAAGAATTTTTTCTATCTGGCCAGATGAAAAATTTTTCTTCGTAACCAAGGTGAAGAAATTTCTAATTACAGCCAATTGAAACATTTTCTACCCAGTCAGGTGATTTTTTTTTATCTGGCCAGATGAAAAATTTTTCTTCGTAACCAATGTGAAAATTTTCTAATTACAGCCAATTGAAAAGTTTTCTACCCAGTCAGGTGATTTTTTTTTCTATCTGGCAAGATGAAAAAATTTCTTCGTAACCAATGTGAAAATTTCCTTATTACAGCCAAATGAAAAATTTCCTTCCCAGTTAGCAGAAAAGTTTTCTCTATCTAGTCCGATGAAAAGTTTTCTTCGTAACCAAGGTGAAACATTTCTAATTACAGCCAATTGAAAAAAATTTCTGCCCAGTTAGGTAAACAAAAGAATTCCTCCCTGGCCAGATGAAAATTTAAATATTCGACTCCAATGGGATTCGAACCCGGGACCTCTACATCCCAAAGCGAGTGCTCTACCACGTCGCTATTAAGGCTAGCTTGTACGGCAAGCAGTACAAACACCCCTTATACACATCCCGGCCACACCAGATGAAGAAATTTCTTCGTAACCAAGAAATTTTTTGTCCCCAGTTAGGTAAAAAATTTTCCTACCAGGCCAGATGAAAAAATATCTTCCAAAGCAAGGTGAAGAAATTTCTAATTACAGCCAATTGAAACATTTTCTCCCCAGTTAGGTGGAAGAATTTTTTCTATCTGGCCAGATGAAAAATTTTTCTTCGTAACCAAGGTGAAGAAATTTCTAATTACAGCCAATTGAAACATTTTCTACCCAGTCAGGTGATTTTTTTTTCTATCTGGCCAGATGAAAAATTTTTCTTCGAAACAAATGTGAAAATTTTCTAATTACAGCCAATTGAAAAGTTTTCTACCCAGTCAGGTGATTTTTTTTCTATCTGGCAAGATGAAAAAATTTCTTCGTAACCAATGTGAAAATTTCCTTATTACAGCCAAATGAAAAATTTCCTCCCCAGTTAGCAGAAAAGTTTTCTCTATCTAGTCCGATGAAAAGTTTACTTCGTAACCAAGGTGAAACATTTCGAATTACAGCCAATTGAAAAAATTTCTGCCCAGTTAGGTAAAAAAAGAATTCCTCCCTGGCCAGATGAAAAATTAAATATTCGACTCCAATGGGATTCGAACCCGGGACCTCTACATCCCAAAGCGAGTGCTCTACCACGTCGCTATTAAGGCTAGCTTGTACGGCAAGCAGTACAAACACCCCTTATACACATCCCAGCCACACCAGATGAAGAAATTTCTTCGTAACCAAGAAATTTTTTGTCCCCAGTTAGGTAAAAAAATTTCCTACCAGGCCAGATGAAAAAATATCTTCCAAAGCAAGGTGAAGAAATTTCTAATTACAGCCAATTGAAACATTTTCTCCCCAGTTAGGTCGAAGAATTTTTTCTATCTTGCCAGATGAAAAATTTTTCTTCGTAACCAAGGTGAGGAAATTTCTAATTACAGCCAATTGAAACATTTTCTACCCAGTCAGGTGATTTTTTTTTCTATCTGGCCAGATGAAAATTTTTTCTTCGTAACCAATGTGAAAATTTTCTAATTACAGCCAATTGAAAAGTTTTCTACCCAGTCAGGTGGGTTTTTTTTATCTGGCAAGATGAAAAAATTTCTTCGTAACCAATGTGAAAATTTCCTTATTACAGCCAAATGAATAATTTCCTCCCCAGTTAGCAGAAAAGTTTTCTCTATCTAGTCCGATGAAAAGTTTTCTTCGTAACCAAGGTGAAACATTTCTAATTACAGCCAATTGAAAAAATTTCTGCCCAGTTAGGTAAAAAAAAGAATTCCTCCCTGGCCAGATGAAAAATTAAATATTCGACTCCAATGGGATTCGAACCCGGGACCTCTACATCCCAAAGCGAGTGCTCTACCACGTCGCTATTAAGGCTAGCTTGTATGGCAAGCAGTACAAACACCCCTTATACACATCCCGGCCACACCAGATGAAGAAATTTCTTCGTAACCAAGAAATTTTTTGTCCCCAGTTAGGTAAAAAATTTTCCTACCAGGCCAGATGAAAAAATATCTTCCAAAGCAAGGTGAAGAAATTTCTAATTACAGCCAATTGAAACATTTTCTCCCCAGTTAGGTGGAAGAATTTTTTCTATCTGGCCAGATGAAAAAATATCTTCCAAAGCAAGGTGAAGAAATTTCTAATTACAGCCAATTGAAACATTTTCTCCCCAGTTAGGTGGAAGAATTTTTTCTATCTGGATAGATGAAAAATTTTTCTTCGTAACCAAGGTGAAGAAATTTCTAATTACAGCCAATTGAAACATTTTCTACCCAGTCAGGTGATTTTTTTTTCTATCTGGCCAGATGAAAAATTTTTCTTCGTAACCAATGTGAAAATTTTCTAATTACAGCCAATTGAAAAGTTTTCTACCCAGTCAGGTGATTTTTTTTTCTATCTGGCAAGATGAAAAAATTTCTTCGTAACCAATGTGAAAATTTCCTTATTACAGCCAAATGAAACATTTCCTTCCCAGTTAGCAGAAAAGTTTTCTCTATCTAGTCCGATGAAAAGTTTTCTTCGTAACCAAGGTGAAACATTTCTAATTACAGCCAATTGAAAAAATTTCTGCCCAGTTAGGTAAAAAAAAGAATTCCTCCCTGGCCAGATGAAAAATTAAATATTCGACTCCAATGGGATTCGAACCCGGGACCTCTACATCCCAAAGCGAGTGCTCTACCACGTCGCTATTAAGGCTAGCTTGTACGGCAAGCAGTACAAACACCCCTTACAACATCCCGGCCACACCAGATGAAGAAATTTCTTCGTAACCAAGAAATTTTTGTCCCCAGTTAGGTAAAAAATTTTCCTACCAGGCCAGATGAAAAAATATCTTCCAAAGCAAGGTGAAGAAATTTCTAATTACAGCCAATTGAAACATTTTCTCCCCAGTTAGGTGGAAGAATTTTTTCTATCTGGCCAGATTAAAATTTTTTCTTCGTAACCAAGGTGAAGAAATTTCTAATTACAGCCAATTGAAACATTTTCTACCCAGTCAGGTGATTTTTTTCTCTATCTGGCCAGATGAAAAATTTTTCTTCGTAACCAATGTGAAAATTTTCTAATTACAGCCAATTAAAAAGTTTTCTACCCAGTCAGGTGATTTTTTTTCTATCTGGCAAGATGAAAAAATTTCTTCGTAACCAATGTGAAAATTTCCTTATTACAGCCAAATGAAAAATTTCCTTCCCAGTTAGCAGAAAAGTTTTCTCTATCTAGTCCGATGAAAAGTTTTCTTCGTAACCAAGGTGAAACATTTCGAATTACAGCCAATTGAAAAAATTTCTGCCCAGTTAGGTAAAAAAAAAAATTCCTCCCTGGCCAGATGAAAAATTAAATATTCGACTCCAATGGGATTCGAACCCGGGACCTCTACATCCCAAAGCGAGTGCTCTACCACGTCGCTATTAAGGCTAGCTTGTACGGCAAGCAGTACAAACACCCCTTATACACATCCCGGCCACACCAGATGAAGAAATTTCTTCGTAACCAAGAAATTTTTTGTCCCCAGTTAGGTAAAAAAATTTCCTACCAGGCCAGATGAAAAAATATCTTCCAAAGCAAGGTGAAGAAATTTCTAATTACAGCCAATTGAAACATTTTCTCCCCAGTTAGGTGGAAGAATTTTTTCTATCTGGCCAGATGAAAAATTTTTCTTCGTAACCAAGGTGAAGAAATTTCTAATTACAGCCAATTGAAACATTTTCTACCCAGTAAGGTGATTTTTTTTTCTATCTGGCCAGATGAAAAATTTTTCTTCGTAACCAATGTGAAAATTTTCTAATTACAGCCAATTGAAAAGTTTTCTACCCAGTCAGGTGATTTTTTTTCTATCTGGCAAGATGAAAAAATTTCTTCGTAACCAATGTGAAAATTTCCTTATTACAGCCAAAATGAAAAATTTCCTCCCCAGTAAGCAGAAAAGTTTTCTCTATCTAGTCCGATGAAAAGTTTTCTTCGTAACCAAGGTGAAACATTACTAATTACAGGCAATTGAAAAAAATTCTGCCCAGTTAGGTTAAAAAAAAGAATTCCTCCCTGGCCAGATGAAAAATTAAATATTCGACTCCAATGGGATTTGAACCCGGGACCTCTACATCCCAAAGCGAGTGCTCTACCACGTCGCTATGAAAGCTAGCTTGTACGGCAAGCAGTACAAACACCCCTCATACACATCCCGGCCACACCAGATGAAGAAATTTCTTCGTAACCAAGAAATTTTTTGTCCCCAGTTAGGTAAAACATTTTCCTACCAGGCCAGATGAAAAAATATCTTCCAAAGCAAGGTGAAGAAATTTCTTATTACAGCCAATTGAAACATTTTCTCCCCAGTTAGGTGGAAGAATTTTTTCTATCTGGCCAGATGAAAAATTTTTCTTCGTAACCAAGGTGAAGAAATTTCTAATTACAGCCAATTGAAACATTTTCTACCCAGTCAGGTGATTTTTTTTTTCTATCTGGCCAGATGAAAAATTTTTCTTCGTAACCAATGTGAAAATTTTCTAATTACAGCCAATTGAAAAGTTTTCTACCCAGTCAGGTGATTTTTTTTTTTCTATCTGGCAAGATGAAAAAATTTCTTCGTAACAAATGTGAAAATTTCCTTATTACAGCCAAATGAAAAATTTCCTCCCCAGTTAGCAGAAAAGTTTTCTCTATCTAGTCCGATGAAAAGTTTTCTTCGTAACCAAGGTGAAACATTTCTAATTACAGCCAATTGAAAAAATTTCTGCCCAGTAAGGTAAAAGAAAGAATTCCTCCCTGACCAGATGAAAATTTAAATATTCGACTCCAATGGGATTCGAACCCGGGACCTCTACATCCCAAAGCGAGTGCTCTACCACGTCGCTATTAAGGCTAGCTTGTACGGCAAGCAGTACAAACACCCCTTATACACATCCCGGCCACACCAGATGAATAAATTTCTTCGTAACCAAGAAATTTTTTGTCCCCAGTTAGGTAAAAAAATTTCCTACCAGGCCAGATGAAAAAATATCTTCCAAAGCAAGGTGAAGAAATTTCTAATTACAGCCAATTGAAACATTTTCTCCCCAGTTAGGTGGAAGAATTTTTTCTATCTGGCCAGATGAAAAATTTTTCTTCGTAACCAAGGTGAAGAAATTTCTAATTACAGCCAATTGAAACATTTCTACCCAGTCAGGTGATTTTTTTTTTCTATCTGGCCAGATGAAAAATTTTTCTTCGTAACCAATGTGAAAATTTTCTAATTACAGCCAATTGAAAAGTTTTCTACCCAGTCAGGTGATTTTTTTTCTATCTGGCAAGATGAAAAAATTTCTTCGTAACAAATGTGAAAATTTCCTTATTACAGCCAAATGAAAAATTTCCTTCCCAGTTAGCAGAAAAGTTTTCTCTATCTAGTCCGATGAAAAGTTTTCTTCGTAACCAAGGTGAAACATTTCTAATTACAGCCAATTGAAAAAATTTCTGCCCAGTTAGGTAAACAAAAGAATTCCTCCCTGGCCAGATGAAAATTTAAATATTCGACTCCAATGGGATTCGAACCCGGGACCTCTACATCCCAAAGCGAGTGCTCTACCACGTCGCTATTAAGGCTAGCTTGTACGGCAAGCAGTACAAACACCCCTTATACACATCCCGGCCACACCAGATGAAGAAATTTCTTCGTAACCAAGAAATTTTTTGTCCCCAGTTAGGTAAAAAATTTTCCTACCAGGCCAGATGAAAAAATATCTTCCAAAGCAAGGTGAAGAAATTTCTAATTACAGCCAATTGAAACATTTTCTCCCCAGTTAGGTGGAAGAATTTTTTCTATCTGGCCAGATGAAAAATTTTTCTTCGTAACCAAGGTGAAGAAATTTCTAATTACAGCCAATTGAAACATTTTCTAACCAGTCAGGTGATTTTTTTTTCTATCTGGCCAGATGAAAAATTTTTCTTCGAAACCAATGTGAAAATTTTCTAATTACAGCCAATTGAAAAGTTTTCTACCCAGTCAGGTGATTTTTTTTCTATCTGGCAAGATGAAAAAAATTCTTCGTAACCAATGTGAAAATTTCCTTATTACAGCCAAATGAAAAATTTCCTCCCCAGTTAGCAGAAAAGTTTTCTCTATCTAGTCCGATGAAAAGTTTACTTCGTAACCAAGGTGAAGCATTTCTAATTACAGCCAATTGAAAAAATTTCTGCCCAGTTAGGTAAAAAAAAGAATTCCTCCCTGGCCAGATGAAAAATTAAATATTCGACTGCAATGGGATTCGAACCCGGGACCTCTACATCCCAAAGCGAGTGCTCTACCACGTCGCTATTAAGGCTAGCTTGTACGGCAAGCAGTACAAACACCCCTTATACACATCCCAGCCACACCAGATGAAGAAATTTCTTCGTAACCAAGAAATTTTTTGTCCCCAGTTAGGTAAAAAATTTTCCTACCAGGCCAGATGAAAAAATATCTTCCAAAGCAAGGTGAAGAAATTTCTAATTACAGCCAATTGAAACATTTTCTCCCCAGTTAGGTCGAAGAATTTTTTCTATCTTGCCAGATGAAAAATTTTTCTTCGTAACCAAGGTGAAGAAATTTCTAATTACAGCCAATTGAAACATTTTCTACCCAGTCAGGTGATTTTTTTTTCTATCTGGCCAGATGAAAATTTTTTCTTCGTAACCAATGTGAAAATTTTCTAATTACAGCCAATTGAAAAGTTTTCTACCCAGTCAGGTGATTTTTTTTTATCTGGCAAGATGAAAAAATTTCTTCGTAACCAATGTGAAAATTTCCTTATTACAGCCAAATGAATAATTTCCTCCCCAGTTAGCAGAAAAGTTTTCTCTATCTAGTCCGATGAAAAGTTTTCTTCGTAACCAAGGTGAAACATTTCTAATTACAGCCAATTGAAAAAATTTCTGCCCAGTTAGGTAAAAAAAAAGAATTCCTCCCTGGCCAGATGAAAAATTAAATATTCGACTCCAATGGGATTCGAACCCGGGACCTCTACATCCCAAAGCGAGTGCTCTACCACGTCGCTATTAAGGCTAGCTTGTATGGCAAGCAGTACAAACACCCCTTATACACATCCCGGCCACACCAGATGAAGAAATTTCTTCGTAACCAAGAAATTTTTTGTCCCCAGTTAGGTAAAAAATTTTCCTACCAGGCCAGATGAAAAAATATCTTCCAAAGCAAGGTGAAGAAATTTCTAATTACAGCCAATTGAAACATTTTCTCCCCAGTTAGGTGGAAGAATTTTTTCTATCTGGCCAGATGAAAAATTTTCTTCGTAACCAAGGTGAAGAAATTTCTAATTACAGCCAATTGAAACATTTTCTACCCAGTCAGGTGATTTTTTTTCTATCTGGCCAGATGAAAAATTTTTCTTCGTAACCAATGTGAAAATTTTCTAATTACAGCCAATTGAAAAGTTTTCTACCCAGTCAGGTGATTTTTTTTTCTATCTGGCAAGATGAAAAAATTTCTTCGTAACCAATGTGAAAATTTCCTTATTACAGCCAAATGAAAAATTTCCTTCCCAGTTAGCAGAAAAGTTTTCTCTATCTAGTCCGATGAAAAGTTTTCTTCGTAACCAAGGTGAAACATTTCTAATTACAGCCAATTGAAAAAAAATTCTGCCCAGTTAGGTAAAAAAAAGAATTCCTCCCTGGCCAGATGAAAAATTAAATATTCGACTCCAATGGGATTCGAACCCGGGACCTCTACATCCCAAAGCGAGTCCTCTACCACGTCGCTATTAAGGCTAGCTTGTACGGCAAGCAGTACATAAACCCCTTATACACATCCCGGCCACACCAGATGAAGAAATTTCTTCGTAACCAAGAAATTTTTTGTCCCCAGTTAGGTAAAAAATTTTCCTACCAGGCCAGATGAAAAAATATCTTCCAAAGCAAGGTGAAGAAATTTCTAATTACAGCCAATTGAAACATTTTCTCCCCAGTTAGGTGGAAGAATTTTTTCTATCTGGATAGATGAAAAATTTTTCTTCGTAACCAAGGTGAAGAAATTTCTAATTACAGCCAATTGAAACATTTTCTACCCAGTCAGGTGATTTTTTTTTCTATCTGGCCAGATGAAAAATTTTTCTTCGTAACCAATGTGAAAATTTTCTAATTACAGCCAATTGAAAAGTTTTCTACCCAGTCAGGTGATTTTTTTTTTCTATCTGGCAAGATGAAAAAATTTCTTCGTAACCAATGTGAAAATTTCCTTATTACAGCCAAATGAATAATTTCCTTCCCAGTTAGCAGAAAAGTTTTCTCTATCTAGTCCGATGAAAAGTTTTCTTCGTAACCAAGGTGAAACATTTCTAATTACAGCCAATTGAAAAAAATTCTGCCCAGTTAGGTAAAAAAAGAATTCCTCCCTGGCCAGATGAAAAATTAAATATTCGACTCCAATGGGATTCGAACCCGGGACCTCTACATCCCAAAGCGAGTGCTCTACCACGTCGCTATTAAGGCTAGCTTGTACGGCAAGCAGTACAAACACCCCTTACAACATCCCGGCCACACCAGATGAAGAAATTTCTTCGTAACCAAGAAATTTTTGTCCCCAGTTAGGTAAAAAATTTTCCTACCAGGCCAGATGAAAAAATATCTTCCAAAGCAAGGTGAAGAAATTTCTAATTACAGCCAATTGAAACATTTTCTCCCCAGTTAGGTGGAAGAATTTTTTCTATCTGGCCAGATGAAAAATTTTTCTTCTTAACCAATGTGAAAATTTTCTAATTACAGCCAATTGAAAAGTTTTCTACCCAGTCAGGTGATTTTTTTTTCTATCAGGAAAGATGAAAAAAATTCTTCGTAACCAATGTGAAAATTTCCTTATTACAGCCAAATGAAAAATTTCCTTCCCAGTTAGCAGAAAAGTTTTCTCTATCTAGTCCGATGAAAAGTTTTCTTCGTAACCAAGGTGAAACATTTCTAATTACAGCCAATTGAAAAAAATTCTGCCCAGTTAGGTAAAAAAAAAAATTCCTCCCTGGCCAGATGAAAAATTAAATATTCGACTCCAATGGGATTCGAACCCGGGACCTCTACATCCCAAAGCGAGTCCTCTACCACGTCGCTATTAAGGCTAGCTTGTACGGCAAGCAGTACTTAAACCCCTTATACACATCCCGGCCACACCAGATGAAGAAATTTCTTCGTAACCAAGAAATTTTTTGTCCCCAGTTAGGTAAAAAAATTTCCTACCAGGCCAGATGAAAAAATATCTTCCAAAGCAAGGTGAAGAAATTTCTAATTACAGCCAATTGAAACATTTTCTCCCCAGTTAGGTGGAAGAATTTTTTCTATCTGGCCAGATGAAAATTTTTTCTTCGTAACCAAGGTGAAGAAATTTCTAATTACAGCCAATTGAAACATTTTCTACCCAGTCAGGTGATTTTTTTTCTATCTGGCCAGATGAAAAATTTTTCTTCGTAACCAATGTGAAAATTTTCTAATTACAGCCAATTGAAAAGTTTTCTACCCAGTCAGGTGATTTTTTTTTCTATCTGGCAAGATGAAAAAATTTCTTCGTAACAAATGTGAAAATTTCCTTATTACAGCCAAATGAAAAATTTACTCCCCAGTTAGCAGAAAAGTTTTCTCTATCTAGTCCGATGAAAAGTTTTCTTCGTAACCAAGGTGAAACATTTTAATTACAGCCAATTGAAAAAAATTCTGCCCAGTTAGGTAAAAAAAAGAATTCCTCCCTGGCCAGATGAAAAACTAAATATTCGACTCCAATGGGATTCGAACCCGGGACCTCTACATCCCAAAGCGAGTGCTCTACCACGTCGCTATTAAGGCTAGCTTGTACGGCAAGCAGTACAAACACCCCTTATACACATCCCGGCCACACCAGATGAAGAAATTTCTTCGTAACCAAGAAATTTTTTGTCCCCAGTTAGGTAAAAAATTTTCCTACACGGCCAGAAGAAAAAATATCTTCCAAAGCAAGGTGAAGAAATTTCTAATTACAGCCAATTGAAACATTTTCTCCCCAGTTAGGTGGAAGAATTTTTTCTATCTGGCCAGATGAAAAATTTTTCTTCGTAACCAAGCTGAAGAAATTTCTAATTACAGCCAATTGAAACATTTTCTCCCTAGTCAGGTGATTTTTTTTTCTATCTGGCCAGATGAAAAATTTTTCTTCGTAACCAATGTGAAAATTTTCTAATTACAGCCAATTGAAAAGTTTTCTACCCAGTCAGGTGATTTTTTTTCTATCTGGCAAGATGAAAAAATTTCTTCGTAACCAATGTGAAAATTTCCTTATTACAGCCAAATGAATAATTTCCTCCCCAGTTAGCAGAAAAGTTTTCTCTATCTAGTCCGATGAAAAGTTTTCTTCGTAACCAAGGTGAAACATTTCTAATTACAGCCAATTGAAAAAATTTCTGCCCAGTTAGGTAAAAAAAAGAATTCCTCCCTGGCCAGATGAAAAATTAAATATTCGACTCCAATGGGATTCGAACCCGGGACCTCTACATCCCAAAGCGAGTGCTCTACCACGTCGCTATTAAGGCTAGCTTGTATGGCAAGCAGTACAAACACCCCTTATACACATCCCGGCCACACCAGATGAAGAAATTTCTTCGTAACCAAGAAATTTTTTGTCCCCAGTTAGGTAAAAAATTTTCCTACCAGGCCAGATGAAAAAATATCTTCCAAAGCAAGGTGAAGAAATTTCTAATTACAGCCAATTGAAACATTTTCTCCCCGGTTAGGTGGAAGAATTTTTTCTATCTGGCCAGATGAAAATTTTCTCTTCGTAACCAAGCTGAAGAAATTTCTAATTACAGCCAATTGAAACATTTTCTACCCAGTCAGGTGATTTTTTTTTCTAACTGGCCAGATGAAAAATTTTTCTTCGTAACCAATGTGAAAATTTTCTAATTAAAGCCAATTGAAAAGTTTTCTACCCAGTCAGGTGATTTTTTTTTCTATCTGGCAAGATGAAAAAATTTTTCGTAACCAATGTGAAAATTTCCTTATTACAGTCAAATGAAAAATTTCCTTCCCAGTTAGCAGAAAAGTTTTCTCTATCTAGTCCGATGAAAAGGTTTCTTCGTAACCAAGGTGAAACATTTCTAATTACAGCCAATTGAAAAATTTCTGCCCAGTTAGGTAAAAAAAAGAATTCCTCCCTGGCCAGATGAAAAATTAAATATTCGACTCCAATGGGATTCGAACCCGGGACCTCTACATCCCAAAGCGAGTGCTCTACCACGTCGCTATTAAGGCTAGCTTGTACGGCAAGCAGTACAAACACCCCTTATACACATCCCGGCCACACCAGATGAAGAAATTTCTTCGTAACCAAGAAATTTTTTGTCCCCAGTTAGGTAAAACATTTTCCTACCAGGCCAGATGAAAAAATATCTTCCAAAGCAAGGTGAAGAAATTTCTAATTACAGCCAATTGAAACATTTTCTCCCCAGTTAGGTGGAAGAATTTTTTCTATCTGGCCAGATGAAAATTTTTTCTTCGTAACCAAGGTGAAGAAATTTCTAATTACAGCCAATTGAAACATTTTCTACCCAGTCAGGTGATTTTTTTTTCTATCTGGCCAGATGAAAAATTTTTCTTCGTAACCAATGTGAAAATTTTCTAATTACAGCCAATTGAAAAGTTTTCTACCCAGTCAGGTATTTTTTTTTTTCTATCTGGCAAGATGAAAAATTTCTTCGTAACCAATGTGAAAATTTCCTTATTACAGCCAAATGAAAAATTTCCTTCCCAGTTAGCAGAAAAGTTTTCTCTATCTAGTACGATGAAAAGGTTTCTTCGTAACCAAGGTGAAACATTTCTAATTACAGCCAATTGAAAAAATTTCTGCCCAGTTAGGTAAAAAAAAGAATTCCTCCCTGGCCAGATGAAAAATTAAATATTCGACTCCAATGGGATTCGAACCCGGGACCTCTACATCCCAAAGCGAGTGCTCTACCACGTCGCTATTAAGGCTAGCTTGTACGGCAAGCAGTACAAACACCCCTTATACACATCCCGGCCACACCAGATGAAGAAATTTCTTCGTAACCAAGAAATTTTTTGTCCCCAGTTAGGAAAAACATTTTCCTACCAGGCCAGATGAAAAAATATCTTCCAAAGCAAGGTGAAGAAATTTCTAATTACAGCCAATTGAAACATTTTCTCCCCAGTTAGGTGGAAGAATTTTTTCTATCTGGCCAGATGAAAAATTTTTCTTCGTAACCAAGGTGAAGAAATTTCTAATTACAGCCAATTGAAACATTTTCTACCCAGTCAGGTGATTTTTTTTTTCTATCTGGCCAGATGAAAAATTTTTCTTCGTAACCAATGTGAAAATTTTCTAATTACAGCCAATTGAAAAGTTTTCTACCCAGTCAGGTATTTTTTTTTCTATCTGGCAAGATGAAAAAATTTCTTCGTAACCAATGTGAAAATTTCCTTATTACAGCCAAATGAAAGATTTCCTTCCCAGTTAGCAGAAAAGTTTTCTCTATCTAGTACGATGAAAAGTTTTCTTCGTAACCAAGGTGAAACATTTCTAATAACAGCCAATTGAAAAAAATTCTGCCCAGTTAGGTAAAAAAAAGAATTCCTCCCTGGCCAGATGAAAAATTAAATATTCGACTCCAATGGGATTCGAACCCGGGACCTCTACATCCCAAAGCGAGTGCTCTACCACGTCGCTATTAAGGCTAGCTTGTACGGCAAGCAGTACAAACACCCCTTATACACATCCCGGCCACACCAGATGAAGAAATTTCTTCGTAACCAAGAAATTTTTTGTCCCCAGTTAGGTAAAACATTTTCCTACCAGGCCAGATGAAAAAATATCTTCCAAAGCAAGGTGAAGAAATTTCTAATTACAGCCAATTGAAACATTTTCTCCCCAGTTAGGTGGAAGAATTTTTTCTATCTGGCCAGATGAAAAATTTTTCTTCGTAACCAAGGTGAAGAAATTTCTAATTACAGCCAATTGAAACATTTTCTACCCAGTCAGGTGATTTTTTTTTCCTATCTAGCCAGATGAAAAATTTTTCTTCGTAACCAATGTGAAAATTTTCTAATTACAGCCAATTGAAAAGTTTTCTACCCAGTCAGGTGATTTTTTTTTCTTTCTGGCAAGATGAAAAAATTTCTTCGTAACCAATGTGAAAATTTCCTTATTACAGCCAAATGAAAAATTTCCTCCCCAGTTAGCAGAAAAGTTTTCTCTATCTAGTCCGATGAAAAGTTTTCTTCGTAACCAAGGTGAAACATTTCTAATTACAGCCAATTGAAAAAAATTCTGCCCAGTTAGGTAAAAAAAAGAATTCCTCCCTGGCCAGATGAAAAATTAAATATTCGACTCCAATGGGATTCGAACCCGGGACCTCTACATCCCAAAGCGAGTGCTCTACCACGTCGCTATTAAGGCTAGCTTGTACGGCAAGCAGTACAAACACCCCTTATACACATCCCGGCCACACCAGATGAAGAAATTTCTTCGTAACCAAGAAATTTTTTGTCCCCAGTTAGGTAAAAAATTTTCCTACCAGGCCAGATGAAAAAATATCTTCCAAAGCAAGGTGAAGAAATTTCTAATTACAGCCAATTGAAACATTTTCTCCCCAGTTAGGTGGAAGAATTTTATCTATCTGGCCAGATAAAAAATTTTCTTCGTAACCAAGGTGAAGAAATTTCTAATTACAGCCAATTGAAACATTTTCTGCCCAGTCAGGTTTTTTTTTTCTATCTGGCCAGATGAAAAATTTTTCTTCGTAACCAATGTGAAAATTTTCTAATTACAGCCAATTGAAAAGTTTTCTACCCAGTCAGGTGATTTTTTTTTTCTATCTGGCAAGATGAAAAAATTTCTTCGTAACCAATGTGAAAATTTCCTTATTACAGCCAAATGAATAATTTCCTCCCCAGTTAGCAGAAAAGTTTTCTCTATCTAGTCCGATGAAAAGTTTTCTTCGTAACCAAGGTGAAACATTTTAATTACAGACAATTGAAAAAATTTCTGCCCAGTTAGGTAAAAAAAAGAATTCCTCCCTGGCCAGATGAAAAATTAAATATTCGACTCCAATGAGATTCGAACCCGGGACCTCTACATCCCAAAGCGAGTGCTCTACCACGTCGCTATTAAGGCTAGCTTGTACGGCAAGCAGTACTTAAACCCCTTATACACATCCCGGCCACACCAGATGAAGAAATTTCTTCGTAACCAAGAAATTTTTTGTCCCGAGTTAGGTAAAAAAAATTCCTACCAGGCCAGATGAAAAAATATCTTCCAAAGCAAGGTGAAGAAATTTCTAATTACAGCCAATTGAAACATTTTCTCCCCGGTTAGGTGGAAGAATTTTTTCTATCTGGCCAGATGAAAAATTTTTCTTCGTAACCAAGGTGAAGAAATTTCTAATTACAGCCAATTGAAACATTTTCTACCCAGTCAGGTGATTTTTTTTCTATCTGGCCAGATGAAAAATTTTTCTTCGTAACCAATGTGAAAAGTTTCTAATTACAGCCAATTGAAAAGTTTTCTACCCAGTCAGGTGATTTTTTTTTCTATCTGGCAAGATGAAAAAATTTCTTCGTAACCAATGTGAAAATTTCCTTATTACAGCCAAATGAAAAATTTCCTTCCCAGTTAGCAGAAAAGTTTTCTCTATCTAGTCCGATGAAAAGTTTTCTTCGTAACCAAGGTGAAACATTTCTAATTACAGCCAATTGAAAAAAAATTCTGCCCAGTTAGGTAAAATAAAGCATTCCTCCCTGGCCAGATGAAAAATTAAATATTCGACTCCAATGGGATTCGAACCCGGGACCTCTACATCCCAAAGCGAGTCCTCTACCACGTCGCTATTAAGGCTAGCTTGTACGGCAATCAGTACAAACACCCCTTATACACATCCCGGCCACACCAGATGAAGAAATTTCTTCGTAACCAAGAAATTTTTTGTCCCCAGTTAGGTAAAAAATTTCCTACCAGGCCAGATGAAAAAAATATCTTCCAAAGCAAGGTGAAGAAATTTCTAATTACAGCCAATTGAAACATTTTCTCCCCAGTTAGGTGGAAGAATTTTTTCTATCTGGCCAGATGAAAAATTTTTCTTCGTAACCAAGGTGAAGAAATTTCTAATTACAGCCAATTGAAACATTTTCTACCCAGTCAGGTGATTTTTTTTTTCTATCTGCCCAGATGAAAAATTTTTCTTCGTAACCAATGTGAAAATTTTCTAATTACAGCCAATTGAAAAGTTTTCTACCAAGTCAGGTAATTATTTTTTTTTCTATCTGGCAAGATAAAAAATTTCTTCGTAACCAATGTGAAAATTTCCTTATTACAGCCAAATGAAAAATTTCCTTTCCAGTTAGCAGAAAAGTTTTCTCTATCTAGTCCGATGAAAAGTTTTCTTCGTAACCAAGGTGAAACATTTCTAATTACAGCCAATTGAAAAAATTTCTGCCCAGTTAGGTAAAAAAAAGAATTCCTCCCTGGCCAGATGAAAAATTAAATATTCGACTCCAATGGGATTCGAACCCGGGACCTCTACATCCCAAAGCGAGTGCTCTACCACGTCGCTATTAAGGCTAGCTTGTACGGCAAGCAGTACAAACACCCCTTATACACATCCCGGCCACACCAGATGAAGAAATTTCTTCGTAACCAAGAAATTTTTTGTCCCCAGTTAGGTAAAAATTTTTCCTACACGGCCAGATGAAAAAAATATCTTCCAAAGCAAGGTGAAGAAATTTCTAATTACAGCCAATTGAAACATTTTCTACCCAGTTAGGTGGAAGAATTTTTTCTACCTGGCCAGATGAAAAATTTTTCTTCGTAACCAAGGTGAAGAAATTTCTAATTACAGCCAATTGAAACATTTTCTACCCAGTCAGGTGATTTTTTTTTCTATCTGGCCAGAAGAAAAATTTTTCTTCGCAACCAATGTGAAAATTTTCTAATTACAGCCAATTGAAAAGTTTTCTACCAAGTCAGGTAATTTTTTTTTCTATCTGGCAAGATGAAAAATTTCTTCGTAACCAATGTGAAAATTTCCTTATTACAGCCAAATGAAAAATTTCCTTCCCAGTTAGCAGAAAAGTTTTCTCTATCTAGTCCGATGAAAAGTTTTCTTCGTAACCAAGGTGAAACATTTCTAATTACAGCCAATTGAAAAAATTTCTGCCCAGTTAGGTAAAAAAAAGAATTCCTCCCTGGCCAGATGAAAAATTAAATATTCGACTCCAATGGGATTCGAACCCGGGACCTCTACATCCCAAAGCGAGTGCTCTACCACGTCGCTATTAAGGCTAGCTTGTACGGCAAGCAGTACAAACACCCCTTATACACATCCCGGCCACACCAGATGAAGAAATTTCTTCGTAACCAAGAAATTTTTTGTCCCCAGTTAGGTAAAAAAAATTCCTACCAGGCCAGATGAAAAAATATCTTCCAAAGCAAGGTGAAGAAATTTCTAATTACAGCCAATTGAAACATTTTCTCCCCAGTTAGGTGGAAGAATTTTTTCTATCTGGCCAGATGAAAAATTTTTCTTCGTAACCAAGGTGAAGAAATTTCTAATTACAGCCAATTGAAACATTTTCTACCCAGTCAGGTGATTTTTTTTTTCTATCTGGCCAGATGAAAAATTTTTTTTCGTAACCAATGTGAAAATTTTCTAATTACAGCCAATTGAAAAGTTTTCTACCCAGTCAGGTGATTTTTTTTTTCTATCTGGCAAGATGAAAAAATTTCTTCGTAACCAATGTGAAAATTTCCTTATTACAGCCAAATGAAAAATTTCCTTCCCAGTTAGCAGAAAAGTTTTCTCTATCTAGTCCGATGAAAAGTTTTCTTCGTAACCAAGGTGAAACATTTCTAATTACAGCCAATTGAAAAAATTTCTGCCCAGTTAGGTAAAAAAAAAGAATTCCTCCCTGGCCAGATGAAAAATTAAATATTCGACTCCAATGGGATTCGAACCCGGGACCTCTACATCCCAAAGCGAGTGCTCTACCACGTCGCTATTAAGGCTAGCTTGTACGGCAAGTAGTACAAACACCCCTTATACACATCCCGGCCACACCAGATGAAGAAATTTCTTCGTAACCAAGACATTTTTTGTCCCCAGTTAGGTAAAAAATTTTCCTACCAGGCCAGATGAAAAAATATCTTCCAAAGCAAGGTGAAGAAATTTCTAATTACAGCCAATTGAAACATTTTCTCCCCAGTTAGGTGGAAGAATTTTTTCTATCTGGATAGATGAAAAATTTTTCTTCGTAACCAAGGTGAAGAAATTTCTAATTACAGCCAATTGAAACATTTTCTACCCAGTCAGGTGATTTTTTTTTCTATCTGGCCAGATGAAAAATTTTTCTTCGTAACCAATGTGAAAATTTTCTAATTACAGCCAATTGAAAAGTTTTCTACCCAGTCAGGTGATTTTTTTTTCTATCTGGCAAGATGAAAAAATTTTTCGTAACCAATGTGAAAATTTCCTTATTACAGCCAAATGAAAAATTTCCTCTCCAGTTAGCAGAAAAGTTTTCTCTATCTAGTCCGTGGAAAAGTTTTCTTCGTAACCAAGGTGAAACATTTCTAATTACAGCCAATTGAAAAAAATTCTGCCCAGTTAGGTAAAAAAAAGAATTCCTCCCTGGCCAGATGAAAATTTAAATATTCGAATCCAATGGGATTCGAACCCGGGACCTCTACATCCCAAAGCGAGTGCTCTACCACGTCGCTATTAAGGCTAGCTTGTACGGCAAGTAGTACAAACACCCCTTATACACATCCCGGCCACACCAGATGAAGAAATTTCTTCGTAACCAAGACATTTTTTGTCCCCAGTTAGGTAAAAAAATTTCCTACCAGGCCAGATGAAAAAATATCTTCCAAAGCAAGGTGAAGAAATTTCTAATTACAGCCAATTGAAACATTTTCTCCCCAGTTAGGTGGAAGAATTTTTTCTATCTGGCCAGATGAAAAATTTTTCTTCGTAACCAAGGTGAAGAAATTTCTAATTACAGCCAATTGAAACATTTTCTACCCAGTCAGGTGATTTTTTTCTATCTGGCCAGATGAAAAATTTTTCTTCGTAACCAATGTGAAAATTTTCTAATTACAGCCAATTGAAAAGTTTTCTACCCAGTCAGGTATTTTTTTTTCTATCTGGCAAGATGAAAAAATTTCTTCGTAACCAATGTGAAAATTTCCTTATTACAGCCAAATGAAAAATTTCCTTCCCAGTTAGCAGAAAAGTTTTCTCTATCTAGTCCGATGAAAAGTTTTCTTCGTAACCAAGGTGAAACATTTCTAATTACAGCCAATTGAAAAAATTTCTGCCCAGTTAGGTAAAAAAAAGAATTCCTCCCTGGCCAGATGAAAAATTAGATATTCGACTCCAATGGGATTCGAACCCGGGACCTCTACATCCCAAAGCGAGTGCTCTACCACGTCGCTATTAAGGCTAGCTTGTACGGCAAGTAGTACAAACACCCCTTATACACATCCCGGCCACACCAGATGAAGAAATTTCTTCGTAACCAAGAAATTTTTTGTCCTCAGTTAGGTAAAAAATTTTCCTACCAGGCCAGATGAAAAAATATCTTCCAAAGCAAGGTGAAGAAATTTCTAATTACAGCCAATTGAAACAATTTCTCCCCAGTTAGGTGGAAGAATTTTTTCTATCTGGATAGATGAAAAATTTTTCTTCGTAACCAAGGTGAAGAAATTTCTAATTTCAGCCAATTGAAACATTTTCTACCCAGTCAGGTGATTTTTTTTTTCTATCTGGCCAGATGAAAAATTTTTCTTCGTAACCAATGTGAAAATTTTCTAATTACAGCCAATTGAAAAGTTTTCTACCCAGTCAGGTAATTTTTTTTTCTATCTGGCAAGATGGATAATTTCTTCGTAACCAATGTGAAAATTTCCTTATTACAGCCAAATGAAAAATTTCCTTCCCAGTTAGCAGAAAAGTTTTCTCTATCTAGTCCGATGAAAAGTTTTCTTCGTAACCAAGGTGAAACATTTCCAATTACAGCCAATTGAAAAAATTTCTGCCCAGTTAGGTAAAAAAAAGAATTCCTCCCTGGCCAGATGAAAAATTAAATATTCGACTCCAATGGGATTCGAACCCGGGACCTCTACATCCCAAAGCGAGTGCTCTACCACGTCGCTATTAAGGCTAGCTTGTACGGCAAGCAGTACAAACACCCCTTATACACATCCCGGCCACACCAGATGAAGAAATTTGTTCGTAACCAAGAAATTTTTTGTCCCCAGTTAGGTAAAAAAAATTCCTACCAGGCCAGATGAAAAAATATCTTCCAAAGCAAGGTGAAGAAATTTCTAATTACAGCCAATTGAAACATTTTCTCCCCAGTTAGGTGGAAGAATTTTTTCTATCTGGCCAGATGAAAAATTTTTCTTCGTAACCAAGGTGAAGAAATTTCTAATTACAGCCAATTGAAACATTTTCTACCCAGTCAGGTGATTTTTTTTTTCTATCTGGCCAGATGAAAATTTTTTTTTCGTAACCAATGTGAAAATTTTCTAATTACAGCCAATTGAAAAGTTTTCTACCCAGTCAGGTGATTTTTTTTCTATCTGGCAAGATGAAAAAATTTCTTCGTAACCAATGTGAAAATTTCCTTATTACAGCCAAATGAAAAATTTCCTTCCCAGTTAGCAGAAAAGTTTTCTCTATCTAGTCCGATGAAAAGTTTTCTTCGTAACCAAGGTGAAACATTTCTAATTACAGCCAATTGAAAAAATTTCTGCCCAGTTAGGTAAAAAAAAGAATTCCTCCCTGGCCAGATGAAAAATTAAATATTCGACTCCAATGGGATTCGAACCCGGGACCTCTACATCCCAAAGCGAGTGCTCTACCACGTCGCTATTAAGGCTAGCTTGTACGGCAAGTAGTACAAACACCCCTTATACACATCCCGGCCACACCAGATGAAGAAATTTCTTCGTAACCAAGACATTTTTTGTCCCCAGTTAGGTAAAAAATTTTCCTACCAGGCCAGATGAAAAAATATCTTCCAAAGCAAGGTGAAGAAATGTCTAATTACAGCCAATTGAAACATTTTCTCCCCAGTTAGGTGGAAGAATTTTTTCTATCTGGATAGATGAAAAATTTTTCTTCGTAACCAAGGTGAAGAAATTTCTAATTACAGCCAATTGAAACATTTTCTACCCAGTCAGGTGATTTTTTTTTTCTATCTGGCCAGATGAAAAATTTTTCTTCGTAACCAATGTGAAAATTTTCTAATTACAGCCAATTGAAAAGTTTTCTACCCAGTCAGGTAATTTTTTTTCTATCTGGCAAGATGGAAAATTTCTTCGTAACCAATGTGAAAATTTCCTTATTACAGCCAAATGAAAAATTTCCTTCCCAGTTAGCAGAAAAGTTTTCTCTATCTAGTCCGATGAAAAGTTTTCTTCGTAACCAAGGTGAAACATTTCCAATTACAGCCAATTGAAAAAATTTCTGCCCAGTTAGGTAAAAAAAAGAATTCCTCCCTGGCCAGATGAAAATTTAAATATTCGACTCCAATGGGATTCGAACCCGGGACCTCTACATCCCAAAGCGAGTGCTCTACCACGTCGCTATTAAGGCTAGCTTGTACGGCAATCAGTACAAACACCCCTTATACACATCCCGGCCACACCAGATGAAGAAATTTCTTCGTAACCAAGAAATTTTTTGTCCCGAGTTAGGTAAAAAAAATTCCTACCAGGCCAGATGAAAAAATATCTTCCAAAGCAAGGTGAAGAAATTTCTAATTACAGCCAATTGAAACATTTTCTCCCCAGTTAGGTGGAAGAATTTTTCTATCTGGCCAGATGAAAAATTTTTCTTCGTAACCAAGGTGAAGAAATTTCTAATTACAGCCAATTGAAACATTTTCTACCCAGTCAGGTGATTTTTTTTTCTATCTGGCCAGATGAAAAATTTTTCTTCGTAACCAATGTGAAAATTTTCTAATTACAGCCAATTGAAAAGTTTTCTACCCAGTCAGGTATTTTTTTTTTTCTATCTGGCAAGATGAAAAAAATTTCTTCGTAACCAATGTGAAAATTTCCTTATTACAGCCAAATGAAAAATTTCCTTCCCAGTTAGCAGAAAAGTTTTCTCTATCTAGTCCGATGAAAAGTTTTCTTCGTAACCAAGGTGAAACATTTCTAATTACAGCCAATTGAAAAAATTTCTGCCCAGTTAGGTAAAAAAAGAATTCCTCTCTGGCCAGATGAAAAATTAAATATTCGACTCCAATGGGATTCGAACCCGGGACCTCTACATCCCAAAGCGAGTGCTCTACCACGTCGCTGTTAAGGCTAGCTTGTACGGCAAGTAGTACAAACACCCCTTATACACATCCCGGCCACACCAGATGAAGAAATTTCTTCGTAACCAAGAAATTTTTTGTCCCAAGTTAGGTAAAAAAATTTCCTACCAGGCCAGATGAAAAAATATCTTCCAAAGCAAGGTGAAGAAATTTCTAATTACAGCCAATTGAAACATTTTCTCCCCAGTTAGGTGGAAGAATTTTTTCTATCTGGATAGATTAAAAAATTTACTTCGTAACCAAGGTGAAGAAATTTCTAATTACAGCCAATTGAAACATTTTCTACCCAGTCAGGTGATTTTTTTTTCTATCTGGCCAGATGAAAAATTTTTCTTCGTAACCAATGTGAAAATTTTCTAATTACAGCCAATTGAAAAGTTTTCTACCCAGTCAGGTAATTTTTTTTCTATCTGGCAAGATGAAAAAATTTCTTCGTAACCAATGTGAAAATTTCCTTATTACAGCCAAATGAAAAATTTCCTTCCCAGTTAGCAGAAAAGTTTTCTCTATCTAGTCCGATGAAAAGTTTTCTTCGTAACCAAGGTGAAACATTTCTAATTACAGCCAATTGAAAAAATTTCTGCCCAGTTAGGTAAAAAAAAGAATTCCTCCCTGGCCAGATGAAAAATTAAATATTCGACTCCAATGGGATTCGAACCCGGGACCTCTACATCCCAAAGCGAGTGCTCTACCACGTCGCTATTAAGGCTAGCTTGTACGGCAAGTAGTACAAACACCCCTTATACACATCCCGGCCACACCAGATGAAGAAATTTCTTCGTAACCAAGAAATTTTTTGTCCCCAGTTAGGTAAAAAAATTTCCTACTAGGCCAGATGAAAAAATATCTTCCAAAGCAAGGTGAAGAAATTTCTTATTACAGCCAATTGAAACATTTTCTCCCAAGTTAGGTGGAAGAATTTTTTCTATCTGGATAGATGAAAAATTTTTCTTCGTAACCAATGTGAAAATTTTCTAATTACAGCCAATTGAAAAGTTTTCTACCAAGTCAGGTGATTTTTTTTTTCTATCTGGCAAGATGAAAAAATTTCTTCGTAACCAATGTGAAAATTACCTTATTACAGCCAAATGAAAAATTTCCTTCCCAGTTAGCAGAAAAGTTTTCTCTATCTAGTCCGATGAAAAGTTTTCTTCGTAACCAAGGTGAAACATTTCCAATTACAGCCAATTGAAAAAATTTCTGCCCAGTTAGGTAAAAAAAAGAATTCCTCCCTTGCCAGATGAAAATTTAAATATTCGACTCCAATGGGATTCGAACCCGGGACCTCTACATCCCAAAGCGAGTGCTCTACCACGTCGCTATTAAGGCTAGCTTGTACGGCAAGCAGTACAAACACCCCTTATACACATCCCGGCCACACCAGATGAAGAAATTTCTTCGTAACCAAGAAATTTTTTGTCCCCAGTTAGGTAAAAAAATTTCCTACCAGGCCAGATGAAAAAATATCTTCCAAAGCAAGGTGAAGAAATTTCTAATTACAGCCAATTGAAACATTTTCTCCCCAGTTAGGTGGAAGAATTTTTTCTATCTGGCCAGATGAAAAATTTTTAGGTGAAGAAATTTCTAATTACAGCCAATTGAAACATTTTCTGCCCAGTCAGGTGATTTTTTTTTTCTATCTGGCCAGATGAAAAATTTTTCTTCGTAACCAATGTGAAAATTTTCTAATTACAGCCAATTGAAAAGTTTTCTACCCAGTCAGGTAAATTTTTTTTTCTATCTGGCAAGATGAAAAAATTTCTTCGTAACCAATGTGAAAATTTCCTTATTACAGCCAAATGAAAAATTTCCTTCCCAGTTAGCAGAAAAGTTTTCTCTATCTAGTCCGATGAAAAGTTTTCTTCGTAACCAAGGTGAAACATTTCTAATTACAGCCAATTGAAAAAATTTCTGCCCAGTTAGGTAAAAAAAAGAATTCCTCCCTGGCCAGATGAAAAATTAAATATTCGACTCCAATGGGATTCGAACCCGGGACCTCTACATCCCAAAGCGAGTGCTCTACCACGTCGCTATTAAGGCTAGCTTGTACGGCAAGTAGTACAAACACCCCTTATACACATCCCGGCCACACCAGATGAAGAAATTTCTTCGTAACAAAGAAATTTTTTGTCCCCAGTTAGGTAAAAAAATTTCCTACTAGGCCAGATGAAAAAATATCTTCCAAAGCAAGGTGAAGAAATTTCTTATTACAGCCAATTGAAACATTTTCTCCCAAGTTAGGTGGAAGAATTTTTTCTATCTGGATAGATGAAAAATTTTTCTTCGTAACCAATGTGAAAATTTTCTAATTACAGCCAATTGAAAAGTTTTCTACCCAGTCAGGTGATTTTTTTTTTTCTATCTGGCAAGATGAAAAAATTTCTTCGTAACCAATGTGAAAATTTCCTTATTACAGCCAAATGAAAAATTTCCTTCCCAGTTAGCAGAAAAGTTTTCTCTATCTAGTCCGATGAAAAGTTTTCTTCGTAACCAAGGTGAAACATTTCCAATTACAGCCAATTGAAAAAATTTCTGCCCAGTTAGGTAAAAAAAAGAATTCCTCCCTTGCCAGATGAAAATTTAAATATTCGACTCCAATGGGATTCGAACCCGGGACCTCTACATCCCAAAGCGAGTGCTCTACCACGTCGCTATTAAGGCTAGCTTGTACGGCAAGCAGTACAAACACCCCTTATACACATCCCGGCCACACCAGATGAAGAAATTTCTTCGTAACCAAGACATTTTTTGTCCCCAGTTAGGTAAAAAAATTTCCTACCAGGCCAGATGAAAAAATATCTTCCAAAGCAAGGTGAAGAAATTTCTAATTACAGCCAATTGAAACATTTTCTCCCCAGTTAGGTGGAAGAATTTTTTCTATCTGGCCAGATGAAAAATTTTTCTTCGTAACCAAGGTGAAGAAATTTCTAATTACAGCCAATTGAAACATTTTCTACCCAGTCAGGTGATTTTTTTTTTCTATCTGGCCAGATGAAAAATTTTTCTTCGTAACCAATGTGAAAATTTTCTAATTACAGCCAATTGAAAAGTTTTCTACCCAGTCAGGTAAATTTTTTTTTCTATCTGGCAAGATGAAAAAATTTCTTCGTAACCAATGTGAAAATTTCCTTATTACAGCCAAATGAAAAATTTCCTTCCCAGTTAGCAGAAAAGTTTTCTCTATCTAGTCCGATGAAAAGTTTTCTTCGTAACCAAGGTGAAACATTTCTAATTACAGCCAATTGAAAAAATTTCTGCCCAGTTAGGTAAAAAAAAGAATTCCTCCCTGGCCAGATGAAAAATTAAATATTCGACTCCAATGGGATTCGAACCCGGGACCTCTACATCCCAAAGCGAGTGCTCTACCACGTCGCTATTAAGGCTAGCTTGTACGTCAAGTAGAACAAACACCCCTTATACACATCCCGGCCACACCAGATGAAGAAATTTCTTCGTAACCAAGAAATTTTTTGTCCCCAGTTAGGTAAAAAAATTTCCTACCAGGCCAGATGAAAAAATATCTTCCAAAGCAAGGTGAAGAAATTTCTAATTACAGCCAATTGAAACATTTTCTCCCCAGTTAGGTGGAAGATTTTTTTCTATCTGGCCAGATGAAAAAATTTTCTTCGTAACCAAGGTGAAGAAATTTCTAATTACAGCCAATTGAAACATTTTCTACCCAGTCAGGTGATTTTTTTTTTCTATCTGGCCAGATGAAAAATTTTTCTTCTTAACCAATGTGAAAATTTTCTAATTACAGCCAATTGAAAAGTTTTCTACCCAGTCAGGTAATTTTTTTTCTATCTGGCAAGATGAAAAATTTCTTCGTAACCAATGTGAAAATTTCCTTATTACAGCCAAATGAAAAATTTCCTTCCCAGTTAGCAGAAAAGTTTTCTCTATCTAGTCCGATGAAAAGTTTTCTTCGTAACCAAGGTGAAACATTTCTAATTACAGCCAATTGAAAAAAATTCTGCCCAGTTAGGTAAAAAAAAGAATTCCTCCCTGGCCAGATGAAAAATTAAATATTCGACTCCAATGGGATTCGAACCCGGGACTTCTACATCCCAAAGCGAGTGCTCTACCACGTCGCTATTAAGGCTAGCTTGTACGGCAAGTAGTACAAACACCCCTTATACACATCCCGGCCACACCAGATGAAGAAATTTCTTCGTAACCAAGAAATTTTTTGTCCCCAGTTAGGTAAAAAAATTTCCTACTAGGCCAGATGAAAAAATATCTTCCAAAGCAAGGTGAAGAAATTTCTTATTACAGCCAATTGAAACATTTTCTCCCAAGTTAGGTGGAAGAATTTTTTCTATCTGGAAAGATGAAAAATTTTTCTTCGTAACCAATGTGAAAATTTTCTAATTACAGCCAATTGAAAAGTTTTCTACCCAGTCAGGTGATTTTTTTTTTCTATCTGGCAAGATGAAAAAATTTCTTCGTTACCAATGTGAAAATTTCCTTATTACAGCCAAATGAAAAATTTCCTTCCCAGTTAGCATAAAAGTTTTCTCTATCTAGTCCGATCAAAAGTTTTCTTCGTAACCAAGGTGAAACATTTCTAATTACAGCCAATTGAAAAAATTTCTGCCCAGTTAGGTTAAAAAAAAGAATTCCTCCCTGGTCAGATGAAAAATTAAATATTCGACTCCAATGGGATTCGAACCCGGGACCTCTACATCCCAAAGCGAGTGCTCTACCACGTCGCTATTAAGGCTAGCTTGTACGGCAAGCAGTACAAACACCCCTTATACACATCCCGGCCACACCAGATGAAGAAATTTCTTCGTAACCAAGAAATTTTTTGTCCCCAGTTAGGTAAAAAAATTTCCTACCAGGCCAGATGAAAAAATATCTTCCAAAGCAAGGTGAAGAAATTTCTGATTACAGCCAATTGAAACATTTTCTCCCCAGTTAGGTGGAAGAATTTTTTCTATCTGGCCAGATGAAAATTTTTTCTTCGTAACCAAGGTGAAGAAATTTCTAATTACAGCCAATTGAAACATTTTCTACCCAGTCAGGTGATTTTTTTTTCTATCTGGCCAGATGAAAAATTTTTCTTCGTAACCAATGTGAAAATTTTCTAATTACAGCCAATTGAAAAGTTTTCTACCCAGTCAGGTGATTTTTTTTTTCTATCTGGCAAGATGAAAAAATTTCTTCGTAACCAATGTGAAAATTTCCTTATTACAGCCAAATGAAAAATTTCCTTCCCAGTTAGCAGAAAAGTTTTCTCTATCTAGTCCGATGAAAAGTTTTCTTCGTAACCAAGGTGAAACATTTCTCATTACAGCCAATTGAAAAAATTTCTGCCCCGTTAGGTAAAAAAAAAGAATTCCTCCCTGGCCAGATAAAAAAATAAATATTCGACTCCAATGGGATTCGAACCCGGGACCTCTACATCCCAAAGCGAGTGCTCTACCACGTCGCTATTAAAGCTAGCTTGTACGGCAAGTAGTACAAACACCCCTTATACACATCCCGGCCACACCAGATGAAGAAATTTGTTCGTAACCAAGAAATTTTTTGTCCCCAGTTAGGTAAAACATTTTCCTACCAGGCCAGATGAAAAAATATCTTCCAAAGCAAGGTGAAGAAATTTCTAATTACAGCCAATTGAAACATTTTCTCCCCAGTTAGGTGGAAGAATTTTTTCTATCTGGATAGATAAAAAAATTTTCTTCGTAACCAAGGTGAAGAAATTTCTAATTACAGCCAATTGAAACATTTTCTACCCAGGTAGGTGGAAGAATTTTTTCTATCTGGATGGATGAAAAATTTTTCTTCGTAACCAAGGTGAAGAAATTTCTAATTACAGCCAATTGAAAAGTTTTCTACCCAGTCAGGTGATTTTTTTTTCTATCTGGCCAGATGAAAAAATTTTCTTCGTAACCAATGTGAAAATTTTCTTATTACAGCCAAATGAAAAATTTCCTTCCCAGTTAGCAGAAAAGTTTTCTCTATCTAGTCCGATGAAAAGTTTTCTTCGTAACCAAGGTGAAACATTTCTAATTACAGCCAATTGAAAAAATTTCTGCCCAGTTAGGTAAAAAAAAGAATTCCTCCCTGGCCAGATGAAAAATTGAATATTCGACTCCAATGGAATTCGAACCCGGGACCTCTACATCCCAAAGCGAGTGCTCTACCACGTCGCTATTAAGGCTAGCTTGTACGGCAATCAGTACAAACACCCCTTATACACATCCCGGCCACACCAGATGAAGAATTTTCTTCGTAACCAAGAAATTTTTTGTCCCGAGTTAGGTAAAAAAAATTCCTACCAGGCCAGATGAAAAAATATCTTCCAAAGCAAGGTGAAGAAATTTCTAATTACAGCCAATTGAAACATTTTCTCCCCGGTTAGGTGGAAGAATTTTTTCTATCTGGCCAGATGAAAAATTTTTCTTCGTCACCAAGGTGAAGAAATTTCTAATTACAGCCAATTGAAACATTTTCTACCCAGTCAGGTGATTTTTTTTTCTATCTGGCCAGATGAAAAATTTTTCTTCGTAACCAATGTGAAAATTTTCTAATTACAGCCAATTGAAAAGTTTTCTACCCAGTCAGGTGATTTTTTTTCTATCTGGCAAGATGAAAAAATTTCTTCGTAACCAATGTGAAAATTTCCTTATTACAGCCAAATGAAAAATTTCCTTCCCAGTTAGCAGAAAAGTTTTCTCTATCTAGTCCGATGAAAAGTTTTCTTCGTAACCAAGGGGAAACATTTCTAATTACAGCCAATTGAAAAAATTTCTGCCCAGTTAGGTAAAATAAAGAATTCCTCCCTGGCCAGATGAAAAATTAAATATTCGACTCCAATGGGATTCGAACCCGGGACCTCTACATCCCAAAGCGAGTGCTCTACCAGGTCGCTATTAAGGCTAGCTTGTACGGCAATCAGTACAAACACCCCTTATACACATCCCGGCCACACCAGATGAAGAAATTTCTTCGTAACCAAGAAATTTTTTGTCCCCAGTTAGGTAAAAAAATTTCCTACCAGGCCAGATGAAAAAAATATCTTCCAAAGCAAGGTGAAGAAATTTCTAATTACAGCCAATTGAAACATTTTCTCCCCAGTTAGGTGGAAGAATTTTTTCTATCTGGCCAGATGAAAATTTTTTCTTCGTAACCAAGGTGAAGAAATTTCTAATTACAGCCAATTGAAACATTTTCTACCCAGTCAGGTGATTTTTTTTTTCTATCTGGCCAGAAGAAAAATTTTTCTTCGTAACCAATGTGAAAATTTTCTAATTACAGCCAATTGAAAAGTTTTCTACCCAGTCAGGTAATTATTTTTTTTCTATCTGGCAAGATAAAAAATTTCTTCGTAACCAATGTGAAAATTTCCTTATTACAGCCAAATGAAAAATTTCCTTCCCAGTTAGCAGAAAAGTTTTCTCTATCTAGTCCGATGAAAAGTTTTCTTCGTAACCAAGGTGAAACATTTCTAATTACAGCCAATTGAAAAAAATTCTGCCCAGTTAGGTAAAAAAAAGAATTCCTCCCTGGCCAGATGAAAAATTGAATATTCGACTCCAATGGGATTCGAACCCGGGACCTCTACATCCCAAAGCGAGTGCTCTACCACGGCGCTATTAAGGCTAGCTTGTACGGCAAGCAGAAGAAACACCCCTTATACACATCCCGGCCACACCAGATGAAGAAATTTCTTCGTAACCAAGAAATTTTTTGTCCCCAGTTAGGTAAAAAAAATTCCTATCAGGCCAGATGAAAAAATATCTTCCAAAGCAAGGTGAAGAAATTTCTAATTACAGCCAATTGAAACATTTTCTCCCCGGTTAGGTGGAAGAATTTTTTCTATCTGGCCAGATGAAAAATTTTTCTTCGTAACCAAGGTGAAGAAATTTCTAATTACAGCCAATTGAAACATTTTCTACCCAGTAAGGTGATTTTTTTTTCTATCTGGCCAGATGAAAAATTTTTCTTCGTAACCAATGTGAAAATTTTCTAATTACAGCCAATTGAAAAGTTTTCTACCCAGTCAGGTGATTTTTTTTTCTATCTGGCAAGATGAAAAAATTTTTCGTAACCAATGTGAAAATTTCCTTATTACAGCCAAATGAAAAATTTCCTCTCCAGTTAGCAGAAAAGTTTTCTCTATCTAGTCCGTGGAAAAGTTTTCTTCGTAACCAAGGTGAAACATTTCTAATTACAGCCAATTGAAAAACTTTCTGCCCAGTTAGGTAAAAAAAGAATTCCTCCCTGGCCAGATGAAAAATTAAATATTCGACTCCAATGGGATTCGAACCCGGGACCTCTACATCCCAAAGCGAGTGCTCTACCACGTCGCTATTAAGGCTAGCTTGTACGGCAAGTAGTACAAACACCCCTTATACACATCCCGGCCACACCAGATGAAGAAATTTCTTCGTAACCAAGAAATTTTTTGTCCCGAGTTAGGTTAAAAATTTTACTACCAGGCCAGATGAAAAAATATCTTCCAAAGCAAGGTGAAGAAATTTCTAATTACAGCCAATTGAAACATTTTCTCCCCAGTTAGGTGGAAGAATTTTTTCTATCTGGCCAGATGAAAATTTTTTCTTCGTATCCAAGGTGAAGAAATTTCTAATTACAGCCAATTGAAACATTTTCTACCCAGTCAGGTGATTTTTTTTTTTCTATCTGGCCAGATGAAAAATTTTTCTTCGTAACCAATGTGAAAATTTTCTAATTACAGCCAATTGAAAAGTTTTCTACCCAGTCAGGTGATTTTTTTTTTTCTATCTGGCAAGATGAAAAAATTTCTTCGTATCCAATGTGAAAATTTCCTTATTACAGCCAAATGAAAAATTTCCTTCCCAGTTAGCAGAAAAGTTTTCTCTATCTAGTCCGATGAAAAGTTTTCTTCGTAACCAAGGTGAAACATTTCTAATTACAGCCAATTGAAACATTTTCTACCCAGTCAGGTGATTTTTTTTTCTATCTGGCCAGATGAAAAATTTTTCTTCGTAACCAATGTGAAAATTTTCTAATTACAGCCAATTGAAAAGTTTTCTACCCAGTCAGGTGATTTTTTTTTCTATCTGGCAAGATGAAAAAATTTCTTCGTAACCAATGTGAAAATTTCCTTATTACAGCCAAATGAAAAATTTCCTTCCCAGTTAGCAGAAAAGTTTTCTCTATCTCGTCCGATGAAAAGTTTTCTTCGTAACCAAGGTGAAACATTTCTAATTACAGCCAATTGAAAAAATTTCTGCCCAGTTAGGTAAAAAAAAGAATTCCTCCCTGGCCAGATGAAAAATTAAATATTCGACTCCAATGGGATTCGAACCCGGGACCTCTACATCCCAAAGCGAGTGCTCTACCACGTCGCTATTAAGGCTAGCTTGTACGGCAAGTAGTACAAACACCCCTTATACACATCCCGGAATTACCAGATGAAGAAATTTCTTCGTAACCAAGAAATTTTTTGTCCCCAGTTAGGTAAAAAATTTTCCTACCAGGCCAGATGAAAAAATATCTTCCAAAGCAAGGTGAAGAAATTTCTAATTACAGCCAATTGAAACAATTTCTCCCCAGTTAGGTGGAAGAATTTTTTCTATCTGGATAGATGAAAAAATTTTCTTCGTAACCAAGGTGAAGAAATTTCTAATTTCAGCCAATTGAAACATTTTCTACCCAGTCAGGTGTTTTTTTTTTCTATCTGGCCAGATGAAAAATTTTTCTTCGTAACCAATGTGAAAATTTTCTAATAACAGCCAATTGAAAAGTTTTCTACCCAGTCAGGTAATTTTTTTCTATCTGGCAAGATGGATAATTTCTTCGTAACCAATGTGAAAATTTCCTTATTACAGCCAAATGAAAAATTTCCTTCCCAGTTAGCAGAAAAGTTTTCTCTATCTAGTCCGATGAAAAGTTTTCTTCGTAACCAAGGTGAAACATTTCCAATTACAGCCAATTGAAAAAATTTCTGCCCAGTTAGGTAAAAAAAAGAATTCCTCCCTGGCCAGATGAAAAATTAAATATTCGACTCCAATGGGATTCGAACCCGGGACCTCTACATCCCAAAGCGAGTGCTCTACCACGTCGCTATTAAGGCTAGCTTGTACGGCAAGCAGTACAAACACCCCTTATACACATCCCGGCCACACCAGATGAAGAAATTTGTTCGTAACCAAGAAATTTTTTGTCCCCAGTTAGGTAAAAAAATTTCCTACCAGGCCAGATGAAAAAATATCTTCCAAAGCAAGGTGAAGAAATTTCTAATTACAGCCAATTGAAACATTTTCTCCCCAGTTAGGTGGAAGAATTTTTTCTATCTGGCCAGATGAAAAATTTTTCTTCGTAACCAAGGTGAAGAAATTTCTAATACCAGCCAATTGAAACATTTTCTACCCAGTCAGGTGATTTTTTTTTCTATCTGGCCAGATGAAAAATTTTTCTTCGTAACAAATGTGAAAATTTTCTACTTACAGCCAATTGAAAAGTTTTCTACCCAGTCAGGTAATTTTTTTTTCTATCTGGCAAGATGAAAAATTTCTTCGTAACCAATGTGAAAATTTCCTTATTACAGCCAAATGAAAAATTTCCTTCCCAGTTAGCAGAAAAGTTTTCTCTATCTAGTCCGATGAAAAGTTTTCTTCGTAACCAAGGTGAAACATTTCTAATTACAGCCAATTGAAAAAATTTCTGCCCAGTTAGGTAAAAAAAAGAATTCCTCCCTGGCCAGATGAAAATTTAAATATTCGACTCCAATGGGATTCGAGCCCGGGACCTCTACATCCCAAAGCGAGTGCTCTACCACGTCGCTATTAAGGCTAGCTTGTACGGCAAGCAGTACAAACACCCCTTATACACATCCCGGCCACACCAGATGAAGAAATTTCTTCGTAACCAAGAAATTTTTTGTCCCCAGTTAGGTAAAAAAAATTCCTACCAGGCCAGATGAAAAAATATCTTCCAAAGCAAGGTGAAGAAATTTCTAATTACAGCCAATTGAAACATTTTCTCCCCAGTTAGGTGGAAGAATTTTTTCTATCTGGCCAGATGAAAATTTTTTCTTCGTAACCAAGGTGAAGAAATTTCTAATTACAGCCAATTGAAACATTTTCTACCCAGTCAGGTGATTTTATTTTCTATCTGGCCAGATGAAAAATTTTTCTTCGTAACCAATGTGAAAATTTTCTAATTACAGCCAATTGAAAAGTTTTCTACCCAGTCAGGTAATTTTTTTTTCTATCTGGCAAGATGAAAAATTTCTTCGTAACCAATGTGAAAATTTCCTTATTACAGCCAAATGAAAAATTTCCTTCCCAGTTAGCAGAAAAGTTTTCTCTATCTAGTTTTCTTCGTAACCAAGGCGAAACATTTCTAATTACAGCCAATTGAAAAAATTTCTGCCCAGTTAGGTAAAAAAAAGAATTTCTCCCTGGCCAGATGAAAAATTAAATATTCGACTCCAATGGGATTCGAACCCGGGACCTCTACATCCCAAAGCGAGTGCTCTACCACGTCGCTATTAAGGCTAGCTTGTACGGCAAGCAGTACAAACACCCCTTATACACATACCGGCCACACCAGATGAAGAAATTTCTTCGTAACCAAGAAATTTTTTGTTCCCAGTTAGGTAAAAAAAATTCCTACCAGGCCAGATGAAAAATATCTTCCAAAGCAAGGTGAAGAAATTTCTAATTACAGCCAATTGAAACATTTTCTCCCCAGTTAGGTGGAAGAATTTTTTCTATCTGGCCAGATGAAAAAATTTTCTTCGTAACCAAGGTGAAGAAATTTCTAATTACAGCCAATTGAAACATTTTCTACCCAGTCAGGTGATTTTTTTTTTCTATCTGGCCAGATGAAAATTTTTTCTTCGTAACCAATGTGAAAATTTTCTAATTACAGCCAATTGAAAAGTTTTCTACCCAGTCAGGTGATTTTTTTTTTTCTATCTGGCAAGATGAAAAAATTTCTTCGTAACCAATGTGAAAATTTCCTTATTACAGCCAAATGAAAAATTTCCTTCCCAGTTAGGAGAAAAGTTTTCTCTATCTAGTCCGATGAAAAGTTTTCTTCGTTACAAAGGTGAAACATTTCTAATTACAGCCAATTGAAAAAATTTCTGCCCAGTTAGGTAAAAAAAGAATTCCTCCCTGGCCAGATGAAAATTTAAATATTCGACTCCAATGGGATTCGAACCCGGGACCTCTACATCCCAAAGCGAGTGCTCTACCACGTCGCTATTAAGGCTAGCTTGTACGGCAAGCAGTACAAACACCCCTTATACACATCCCGGCCACACCAGATGAAGAAATTTCTTCGTAACCAAGAAATTTTTTGTCCCCAGTTAGGTAAAAAAATTTCCTACCAGGCCAGATGAAAAATATCTTCCAAAGCAAGGTGAAGAAATTTCTAATTACAGCCAATTGAAACATTTTCTCCCCAGTTAGGTGGAAGAATTTTTTCTATCTGGCCAGATGAAAATTTTTTCTTCGTAACCAAGGTGAAGAAATTTCTAATTACAGCCAATTGAAACATTTTCTACCCAGTCAGGTGATTTTTTTTTTTCTATCTGGCCAGATGAAAAATTTTTCTTCGTAACCAATGTGAAAATTTTCTAATTACAGCCAATTGAAAAGTTTTCTACCCAGTCAGGTGATTTTTTTTTCTATCTGGCAAGATGAAAAAATTTCTTCGTAACCAATGTGAAAATTTCCTTATTACAGCCAAATGAAAAATTTCCTTCCCAGTTAGCAGAAAAGTTTTCTCTATCTAGTCCGATGAAAAGTTTTCTTCGTAACAAAGGTGAAACATTTCTAATTACAGCCAATTGAAAAAATTTCTGCCCAGTTAGGTAAAAAAAGAATTCCTCCCTGGCCAGATGAAAATTTAAATATTCGACTCCAATGGGATTCGAACCCGGGACCTCTACATCCCAAAGCGAGTGCTCTACCACGTCGCTATTAAGGCTAGCTTATACGGCAAGCAGTACAAAAACCCCTTATACACATCCCGGCCACACCAGATGAAGAAATTTCTTCGTAACCAAGAAATTTTTTTGTCCCCAGTTAGGTAAAAAAAATTCCTACCAGGCCAGATGAAAAATATCTTCCAAAGCAAGGTGAAGAAATTTCTAATTACAGCCAATTGAAACATTTTCTCCCCAGTTAGGTGGAAGAATTTTTTCTATCTGGCCAGATGAAAATTTTTTCTTCGTAACCAAGGTGAAGAAATTTCTAATTACAGCCAATTGAAACATTTTCTACCCAGTCAGGTGATTTTTTTTTTCTATCTGGCCAGATGAAAAATTTTTCTTCGTAACCAATGTGAAAATTTTCTAATTACAGCCAATTGAAAAGTTTTCTACCCAGTCAGGTGATTTTTTTTTCTATCTGGCAAGATGAAAAAATTTCTTCGTATCCAATGTGAAAATTTCCTTATTACAGCCAAAGGAAAAATTTCCTTCCCAGTTAGCAGAAAAGTTTTCTCTATCTAGTCCGATGAAAAGTTTTCTTCGTAACCAAGGTGAAACATTTCTAATTACAGCCAATTGAAACATTTTCTACCCAGTCAGGTGATTTTTTTTTCTATCTGGCCAGATGAAAAATTTTTCTTCGTAACCAATGTGAAAATTTTCTAATTACAGCCAATTGAAAAGTTTTCTACCCAGTCAGGTGATTTTTTTTTCTATCTGGCAAGATGAAAAAATTTCTTCGTAACCAATGTGAAAATTTCCTTATTACAGCCAAATGAAAAATTTCCTTCCCAGTTAGCAGAAAAGTTTTCTCTATCTAGTCAGATGAAAAGTTTTCTTCGTAACCAAGGTGAAACATTTCTAATTACAGCCAATTGAAAAAATTTCTGCCCAGTTAGGTAAAAAAAAGAATTCCTCCCTTGAGTGATGAAAAATTATATATTCGACTCAAATGGGATTCGAACCCGGGACCTCTACATCCCAAAGCGAGTGCTCTACCACGTCGCTATTAAGGCTAGCTTGTACGGCAAGTAGTACAAACACCCCTTATACACATCCCGGCCACACCAGATGAAGAAATTTCTTCGTAACCAAGAATTTTTTTGTCCCCAGTTAGGTAAAAAATTTTCCTACCAGGCCAGATGAAAAAATATCTTCCAAAGCAAGGTGAAGAAATTTCTAATTACAGCCAATTGAAACATTTTCTCCCAAGTTAGGTGGAAGAATTTTTTCTATCTGGATAGATGAAAAATTTTTCTTCGTAACCAAGGTGAAGAAATTTCTAATTACAGCCAATTGAAACATTTTCTACCCAGTCAGGTGATTTTTTTTTCTATCTGGCCAGATGAAAAATTTTTCTTCGTAACCAATGTGAAAATTTTCTAATTACAGCCAATTGAAAAGTTTTCTACCCAGTCAGGTGATTTTTTTTTCTATCTGGCAAGATGAAAAATTTCTTCGTAACCAATGTGAAAATTTCCTTATTACAGCCAAATGAAAAATTTCCTTCCCAGTTAGCAGAAAAGTTTTCTCTATCTAGTCCGATGAAAAGTTTTCTTCGTAACCAAGGTGAAACATTTCTAATTACAGCCAATTGAAAAAAAATCTGCCCAGTTAGGTAAAAAAAAGAATTCCCCCCTGGCCAGATGAAAATTTAAATATTCGACTCCAATGGGATTCGAACCCGGGACCTCTACATCCCAAAGCGAGTGCTCTACCACGTCGCTATTAAGGCTAGCTTGTACGGCAAGCAGTACAAACACCCCTTATACACATCCCGGCCACACCAGATGAAGAAATTTCTTCGTAACCAAGAAATTTTTTGTCCCCAGTTAGGTAAAAAAATTTCCTACCAGGCCAGATGAAAAAATATCTTCCAAAGCAAGGTGAAGAAATTTCTAATTACAGCCAATTGAAACATTTTCTCCCCAGTTAGGTGGAAGGATTTTTTCTATCTGGATAGATGAAAAATTTTTCTTCGTAACCAAGGTGAAGAAATTTCTAATTACAGCCAATTGAAACATTTTCTACCCAGTCAGGTGATTTTTTTTTTCTATCTGACCAGATGAAAAATTTTTCTTCGTAACCAATGTGAAAATTTTCTAATTACAGCCAATTGAAAAGTTTTCTACCCAGTCAGGTAATTTTTTTTTCTATCTGGCAAGATGAAAAAATTCTTCGTAACCAATGTGAAAATTTCCTTATTACAGCCAAATGAAAAATTTCCTTCCCAGTTAGCAGAAAAGTTTTCTCTATCTAGTCCGATGAAAAGTTTTCTTCGTAACCAAGGTGAAACATTTCTAATTACAGCCAATTGAAAAAATTTCTGCCCAGTTAGGTAAAAAAAAGAATTTCTCCCTGGCCAGATGAAAAATTAAATATTCGACTCCAATGGGATTCGAACCCGGGACCTCTACATCCCAAAGCGAGTGCTCTACCACGTCGCTATTAAGGCTAGCTTGTACGGCAAGCAGTACAAACACCCCTTATACACATCCCGGCCACACCAGATGAAGAAATTTCTTCGTAACCAAGAAATTTTTTGTCCCCAGTTAGGTAAAAAAATTTCCTACCAGGCCAGATGAAAAAATATCTTCCAAAGCAAGGTGAAGAAATTTCTAATTACAGCCAATTGAAACATTTTCTCCCCAGTTAGGTGGAAGAATTTTTTCTATCTGGAAAGATGAAAAATTTTTCTTCGTAACCAAGGTGAAGAAATTTCTAATTACAGCCAATTGAAACATTTTCTACCCAGTCAGGTGATTTTTTTTTTCTATCTGGCCAGATGAAAAATTTTTCTTCGTAACCAATGTGAAAATTTTCTAATTACAGCCAATTGAAAAGTTTTCTACCCAGTCAGGTATTTTTTTTTTCTATCTGGCAAGATGAAAAAATTTCTTCGTAACCAATGTGAAAATTTCCTTATTACAGCCAAATGAAAAATTTCCTTCCCAGTTAGCAGAAAAGTTTTCTCTATCTAGTCCGATGAAAAGTTTTCTTCGTAACCAAGGTGAAACATTTCTAATTACAGCCAATTGAAAAAATTTCTGCCCAGTTAGGAAAAAAAAAGAATTCCTCCCTGGCCAGATGAAAATTTAAATATTCGACTCCAATGGGATTCGAACCCGGGACCTCTTCATCCCAAAGCGAGTGCTCTACCACGTCGCTATTAAGGCTAGCTTGTACGGCAAGCAGTACAAACACCCCTTATACACATCCCGGCCACACCAGATGAAGAAATTTCTTCGTAACCAAGAAATTTTTTGTCCCCAGTAAGGTAAAAAAATTTCCTTCCAGGCCAGATGAAAAAATATCTTCCAAAGCAAGGTGAAGAAATTTCTAATTACAGCCAATTGAAACATTTTCTCCCCAGTTAGGTGGAATAATTTTTTCTATCTGGATAGATGAAAAATTTTTCTTCGTAACCAAGGTGAAGAAATTTCTAATTACAGCCAATTGAAACATTTTCTACCCAGTCAGGTGATTTTTTTTTTCTATCTGGCCAGATGAAAAAATTTTCTTCGTTACCAATGTAAAATTTTCTAATTACAGCCAATTGAAAAGTTTTCTACCCAGTCAGGTAATTTTTTTTTCTATCTGGCAAGATGAAAAATTTCTTCGTAACCAATGTGAAAATTTCCTTATTACAGCCAAATGAAAAATTTCCTTCCCAGTTAGCAGAAAAGTTTTCTCTATCTAGTCCGATGAAAAGTTTTCTTCGTAACCAAGGTGAAACATTTCTAATTACAGCCAATTGAAAAAAAATCTGCCCAGTTAGGTAAAAAAAAGAATTCCTCCCTGGCCAGATGAAAATTTAGATATTCGACTCCAATGGGATTCGAACCCGGGACCTCTACATCCCAAAGCGAGTGCTCTACCACGTCGCTATTAAGGCTAGCTTGTACGGCAAGCAGTAAAACACCCCTTATACACATCCCGGCCACACCAGATGAAGAAATTTCTTCGTAACCAAGAAATTTTTTGTCCCCAGTTAGGTAAAAAAATTTCCTACCAGGCCAGATGAAAAAATATCTTCCAAAGCAAAGTGAAGAAATTTCTAATTACAGCCAATTGAAACATTTTCTCCCCAGTTAGGTGGAAGAATTTTTTCTATCTGGCCAGATGAAAAATTTTTCTTAGTAACCAAGGTGAAGAAATTTCTAATTTCAGCCAATTGAAACATTTTCTACCCAGTCAGGTGATTTTTTTTCTATCTGGCCAGATGAAAAATTTTTCTTCGTAACCAATGTGAAAATTTTCTAATTACAGCCAATTGAAAAGTTTTCTACCCAGTCAGGTAAATTTTTTTTCTATCTGGCGAGATGAAAAAATTTCTTCGTAACCAATGTGAAAATTTCCTTATTACAGCCAAATGAAAAATTTCCTTCCCAGTTAGCAGAAAAGTTTTCTCTATCTAGTCCGATGAAAAGTTTTCATCGTAACCAAGGATGAAACATTTCTAATTACAGCCAATTGAAAAAATTTCTGCCCAGTTAGGTAAAAAAAAGAATTCCTCCCTGGCCAGATGAAAATTTAAATATTCGACTCCAATGGGATTCGAACCCGGGACCTCTACATCCCAAAGCGAGTGCTCTACCACGTCGCTATTAAGGCTAGCTTGTACGGCAAGTAGTACAAACACCCCTTATACACATCCCGGCCACACCAGATGAAGAAATTTCTTCGTAACCAAGAAATTTTTTGTCCCCAGTTAGGTAAAAAATTTTCCTACCAGGCCAGATGAAAAAATATCTTCCAAAGCAAGGTGAAGAAATTTCTAATTACAGCCAATTGAAACATTTTCTCCCCAGTTAGGTGGAAGAATTTTTTCTATCTGGATAGATGAAAAATTTTTCTTCGTAACCAAGGTGAAGAAATTTCTAATTACAGCCAATTGAAACATTTTCTACCCAGTCAGGTGATTTTTTTTTTCTATCTGGCCAGATGAAAAATTTTTCTTCGTAACCAATGTGAAAATTTTCTAATTACAGCCAATTGAAAAGTTTTCTACCCAGTCAGGTATTTTTTTTTTTTTTTTCTGGCAAGATGAAAAATTTCTTCGTAACCAATGTTAAAATTTCCTTATTACAGCCAAATGAAAAATTTCCTTGCCAGTTAGCAGAAAAGTTTTCTCTATCTAGTCCGATGAAAAGTTTTCTTTGTAACCAAGGTGAAACATTTCCAATTACAGCCAATTGAAAAGATTTCTGCCCAGTTAGGTAAAAAAAAGAATTCCTCCCTGGCCAGATGAAAATTTAAATATTCGACTTCAATGGGATTCGAACCAGGGACCTCTACATCCCAAAGCGAGTGCTCTACCACGTCGCTATTAAGGCTAGCTTGTACGGCAAGCAGTACAAACACCCCTTATACACATCCCGGCCACACCAGATGAAGAAATTTCTTCGTAACCAAGAAATTTTTTGTCCCCAGTTAGGTAAAAAAATTTCCTACCAGGCCAGATGAAAAAATATCTTCCAAAGCAAGGTGAAGAAATTTCTTATTACAGCCAATTGAAACATTTTCTCCCCAGTTAGGTGGAAGAATTTTTTCTATCTGGCCAGATGAAAAATTTTTCTTCGTAACCAAGGTGAAGAAATTTCTAATTACAGCCAATTGAAACATTTTCTACCCAGTCAGGTGATTTTTTTTTTTTTTCTATCTGGCCAGATGAAAAAATTTTTCTTCGTAACCAATGTGAAAATTTTCTAATTACAGCCAATTGAAAAGTTTTCTACCCAGTCAGGTGATTTTTTTTTCTATCTGGCAAGATGAAAAAATTTCTTCGTAACCAATGTGAAAATTTCCTTATTACAGCCAAATGAAAAATTTCCTTCCCAGTTAGCAGAAAAGTTTTCTCTATCTAGTCCGATGAAAAGTTTTCTTCGTAACCAAGGTGAAACATTTCTAATTACAGCCAATTGAAAAAATTTCTGCCCAGTTAGGTAAAAAAAAGAATTCCTCCCTGGCCAGATGAAAATTTAGATATTCGACTCCAATGGGATTCGAACCCGGGACCTCTACATCCCAAAGCGAGTGCTCTACCACGTCGCTATTAAGGCTAGCTTGTACGGCAAGTAGTACAAACACCCCTTATACACATCCCGGCCACACCAGATGAAGAAATTTCTTCGTAACCAAGAAATTTTTTGTCCCCAGTTAGGTAAAAAAATTTCCTACCAGGCCAGATGAAAAAATATCTTCCAAAGCAAGGTGAAGAAATTTCTAATTACAGCCAATTGAAACATTTTCTCCCCAGTTAGGTGGAAGAATTTTTTCTATCTGGCCAGATGAAAAATTTTTCTTCGTAACCAAGGTGAAGAAATTTCTAATTACAGCCAATTGAAACATTTTCTACCCAGTCAGGTGATTTTTTTTTTTTCTATCTGGCCAGATGAAAAATTTTTCTTCGTAACCAATGTGAAAATTTTCTAATTACAGCCAATTGAAAAGTTTTCTACCCAGTCAGGTAATTTTTTTTATCTGGCAAGATGAAAAATTTCTTCGTAACCAATGTGAAAATTTCCTTATTACAGCCAAATGAAAAATTTCCTTCCCAGTTAGCAGAAAAGGTTTCTCTATCTAGTCCGATGAAAAGTTTTCTTCGTAACCAAGGTGAAACATTTCTAATTACAGCCAATTGAAAAAATTTCTGCCCAGTTAGGTAAAAAAAAGAATTCCCCCCTTGCCAGATGAAAATTTAAATATTCGACTCCAATGGGATTCGAACCCGGGACCTCTACATCCCAAAGAGAGTGCTCTACCACGTCGCTATTAAGGCTAGCTTGTACGGCAAGTAGTACAAACACCCCTTATACACATCCCGGCCACACCAGATGAAGAAATTTCTTCGTAACCAAGAAATTCTTTGTCCCCAGTTAGGTAAAAAAATTTCCTACCAGGCCAGATGAAAAAATATCTTCCAAAGCAAGGTGAAGAAATTTCTAATTACAGCCAATTGAAACATTTTCTCCCCAGTTAGGTGGAAGAATTTTTTCTATCTGGCCAGATGAAAAATTTTTCTTCGTAACCAAGGTGAAGAAATTTCTAATTACAGCCAATTGAAACATTTTCTACCCAGTCAGGTGATTTATTTTTTTTTCTATCTGGCCAGATGAAAAATTTTTCTTCGTAACCAATGTGAAAATTTTCTAATTACAGCCAATTGAAAAGTTTTCTACCCAGTCAGGTAAATTTTTTTTTTCTATCTGGCAAGATGAAAAAATTTCTTCGTAACCAATGTGAAAATTTCCTTATTACAGCCAAATGAAAAATTTCCTTCCCAGTTAGCACAAAAGTTTTCTCTATCTAGTCCGATGAAAGGTTTTCTTCGTAACCAAGGTGAAACATTTCCAATTACAGCCAATTGAAAAAATTTCTGCCCAGTTAGGTAAAAAAAAGAATTCCTCCCTGGCCAGATGAAAATTTAAATATTCGACTCCAATGGGATTCGAACCCGGGACCTCTACATCCCAAAGCGAGTGCTCTACCACGTCGCTATTAAGGCTAGCTTGTACGGCAAGTAGTACAAACACCCCTTATACACATCCCGGCCACACCAGATGAAGAAATTTCTTCGTAACCAAGAAATTCTTTGTCCCCAGTTAGGTAAAAAAATTTCCTACCAGGCCAGATGAAAAAAATATCTTCCAAAGCAAGGTGAAGAAATTTCTAATTACAGCCAATTGAAACATTTTCTCCCCAGTTAGGTGGAAGAATTTTTTCTATCTGGCCAGATGAAAAATTTTTCTTCGTAACCAAGGTGAAGAAATTTCTAATTACAGCCAATTGAAACATTTTCTACCCAGTCAGGTGATTTTTTTTTTCTATCTGGCCAGATGAAAAATTTTTCTTCGTAACCAATGTGAAAATTTTCTAATTACAGCCAATTGAAAAGTTTTCTACCCAGTCAGGTGATTTTTTTTTTCTATCTGGCAAGATGAAAAAATTTCTTCGTAACTAATGTGAAAATTTCCTTATTACAGCCAAATGAAAAATTTCCTTCCCAGTTAGCAGAAAAGTTTTCTCTATCTAGTCCGATGAAAAGTTTTCTTCGTAACCAAGGTGAAACATTTCTAATTACAGCCAATTCAAAAAATTTCTGCCCAGTTAGGTAAAAAAAAGAATTCCTCCCTGGCCAGATGAAAAATTAAATATCCGACTCCAATGGGATTCGAACCCGGGACCTCTACATCCCAAAGCGAGTGCTCTACCACGTCGCTATTAAAGCTAGCTTGTACGGCAAGTAGTACAAACACCCCTTATACACATCCCGGCCACACCAGATGAAGAAATTTCTTCGTAACCAAGAAATTTTTTGTCCCCAGTTAGGTAAAAAAATTTCCTACCAGGCCAGATGAAAAAATATCTTCCAAAGCAAGGGGAAGAAATTTCTAATTACAGCCAATTGAAACATTTTCTCCCCAGTTAGGTGGAAGAATTTTTTCTATCTGGCCAGATGAAAAATTTTTCTTCGTAACCAAGGTGAAGAAATTTCTAATTACAGCCAATTGAAACATTTTCTACCCAGTCAGGTGATTTATTTTTTTTTCTATCTGGCCAGATGAAAAATTTTTCTTCGTAACCAATGTGAAAATTTTCTAATTACAGCCAATTGAAAAGTTTTCTACCCAGTCAGGTAATTTTTTTTTTTTTCTATCTGGCAAGATGAAAAAATTTCTTCGTAACCAATGTGAAAATTTCCTTATTACAGCCAAATGAAAAATTTCCTTCCCAGTCAGCAGAAAAGTTTTCTCTATCTAGTCCGATGAAAAGTTTTCTTCGTAACCAAGCTGAAACATTTCTAATTACAGCCAATTGAAAAAATTTCTGCCCAGTTAGGTAAAAAAAAGAATTCCTCCCTGGCCAGATGAAAAATTAGATATTCGACTCCAATGGGATTCGAACCCGGGACCTCTACATCCCAAAGCGAGTGCTCTACAACGTCGCTATTAAGGCTAGCATAGGGCAAGCAGTACAAACACCCCTTATACACATCCCGGCCACACCAGATGAAGAAATTTCTTCGTAACCAAGAAATTTTTTGTCCCCAGTTAGGTAAAAAATTTTCCTACCAGGCCAGATGAAAAAATATCTTCCAAAGCAGGGTGAAGAAATTTCTAATTACAGCCAATTGAAACATTTTCTCCCCAGTTAGGTGGAAGAATTTTTTTCTATCTGGATAGATGAAAAATTTTTCTTCGTAACCAAGGTGAAGAAATTTCTAATTACAGCCAATTGAAACATTTTCTACCCAGTCAGGTGATTTTTTTTTCTATCTGGCCAGATGAAAAATTTTTCTTCGTAACCAATGTGAAAATTTTCTAATTACAGCCAATTGAAAAGTTTTCTACCCAGTCAGGTGATTTTTTTTCTATCTGGCAAGATGAAAAATTTCTTCGTAACCAATGTGAAAATTTCCTTATTACAGCCAAATGAAAAATTTCCTTCCCAGTTAGCAGAAAAGTTTTCTCTATCTAGTCCGATGAAAAGTTTTCTTCGTAACCAAGGTGAAACATTTCTAATTACAGCCAATTGAAAAAATTTCTGCCCAGTTAGGTAAAAAAAAGAATTCCTCCCTGGCCAGATGAAAATTTAAATATTCGACTCCAATGGGATTCGAACCCGGGACCTCTACATCCCAAAGCGAGTGCTCTACCACGTCGCTATTAAGGCTAGCTTGTACGGCAAGCAGTACAAACACCCCTTATACACATCCCGGCCACACCAGATGAAGAAATTTCTTCGTAACCAAGAAATTTTTTGTCCCCAGTTAGGTAAAAAAATTTCCTACCAGGCCAGATGAAAAAATATCTTCCAAAGCAAGGGGAAGAAATTTCTAATTACAGCCAATTGAAACATTTTCTCCCCAGTTAGGTGGAAGAATTTTTTCTATCTGGCCAGATGAAAAATTTTTCTTCGTAATCAATGTGAAAATTTTCTAATTACAGCCAATTGAAAAGTTTTCTACCCAGTCAGGTAATTTTTTTATCTATCTGGCAAGATGAAAAATTTTTCTTCGTAACCAATGTGAAAATTTTCTAATTACAGCCAATTGAAAAGTTTTCTACCCAGTCAGGTAATTTTTTTTATCTATCTGGCAAGATGAAAAATTTCTTCGTAACCAATGTGAAAATTTCCTTATTACAGCCAAATGAAAAATTTCCTTCCCAGTTAGCAGAAAAGTTTTCTCTATCTAGTCCGATGAAAAGTTTTCTTCGTAACCAAGGTGAAACATTTCCAATTACAGCCAATTGAAAAAATTTCTGCCCAGTTAGGTAAAAAAAAAGAATTCCTCCCTGGCCAGATGAAAATTTAAATATTCGACTCCAATGGGATTCGAACCCGGGACCTCTACATCCCAAAGCGAGTGCTCTACCACGTCGCTATTAAGGCTAGCTTGTACGGCAAGTAGTACAAACACCCCTTATACACATCCCGGCCACACCAGATGAAGAAATTTCTTCGTAACCAAGAAATTTTTTGTCCCCAGTTAGGTAAAAAATTTTCCTACCAGGCCAGATGAAAAAATATCTTCCAAAGCAAGGTGAAGAAATTTCTAATTACAGCCAATTGAAACATTTTCTCTCCAGTTAGGTGGAAGAATTTTTTCTATCTGGATAGATGAAAAATTTTTCTTCGTAACCAAGGTGAAGAAATTTCTAATTACAGCCAATTGAAACATTTTCTACCCAGTCAGGTGATTTTTTTTTTCTATCTGGCCACGATATTTCGGTAATATTTTAATGGATTTTATGATAACTTGTCACATCTTTCACAAGTCATGTACACCAGCGTTTGTAAAGTTGTCATTGTCAAGAATTGAGTCTGTAATGCAAGTGCTAAGGTCACAGTTAAAGGTCAAGGGTCAAATCCGGGTTAATTATTGAATAGTTCCAAAGAGCTTAAGTTTAGAATGCATAAAACCTTAGTGAATAACCAGCAGGGATTATTTTGGGATGGGCCGTAGCGATTTTGAGGACAAACTTTTTGTTTTATACTAAATCTGATTACAGTTTTGGATGGCCCCATATATAATCTTTTCAAATCTGATGCTTATTTTGATCTAGGATAGGTATTAAGGATTCCTCGGCCAACCACTTTTGCCTAATGGCCCATCAATTGCAGATGGCCCATCAAAATCTTAGATTTTACATGTAAATGAATGGGACATGGGCCATTGGCCCATTTCAATGGCCCATCATGAAATTGATCCAAAAATATCCCAGAACCAGGCCAAATAAGATTCATGAATTATCATGGATAAAACAACTACAGACGGAAAATTACACGGGTTGCACATTAAAGGATAAGCATTTTAACATAACGTAAATTGACGACCTTTAAAGCGCGGGAACGTCGACGTCGCTTAGACGTTCAAAAACGACGTTGACGTCACATCCTGTATTAACCAAACAAAATAGCTGTGTTGATTTATACGATATCTAGCAATAATTTTACCGTAATATTGAAATCAAATGTTTCTTATTGTGCTTAAAAAATCCCAAAGGACGGTTTTTGTGATATTGGCCCCTTTTTTCAATGAATTATTTATGGAAACTATTTGGCGTGGACGAGTGCGTGGTACCAGAGTGGCCATATGTTCCTGTTGCGCAATTAGCCATATTTCTCAGGAGCGAACTTCCTTTAACAAGCATTACTAAAAGACACATATTGCTGCACCTGCGGCCTTCATTATGTTCTGTCAAAAGAGGCATCGCTCTTTTTTTAAATGGTAATGACTTAAGAATTTTGTTACTGGTATAGTCCGTTTGACTTCTATACGGACCAACATTTTGCCGAAAATCTCAGAATCGAATTAGTGAAACGTATTTTTTCTCATCATATCTTATTTTCCATCTAATACTATGAAGATCTTTGTTTTCAGAACTTTTGAAAGTAGTGTAATGATTTTGTCCGTCCGACGACATGTTAACTCTCGGCCTTTCATACATTCTTTGGTCTGTTTTAAACGATTCCTTGACCTATCCAAAAATAGTTTTTGATTTGCATAATGACCGAGTCAAAAGTGTTTGATTTTACGTGAGTCGTTTAAGTATAAAAGGGAGTATTCATTATTTATTGCGAACATATTTACTTCCTTAGGATATCAAATCTGAGTGCATTCTCTCTTTGTTCAAAAAAACCTTTTGAACATATATTTGATAATTGTTTTTATCTATTCTGAGATGAACCCCCATATTCACATATTTAGACAAAGCAAATTGCATTATCTAACGAAGTATATGACATTTTTATGATGAAAACTAGATAGCAGGTCCAAATCACGTGATATTTAAAGATGGCATAATCGTCGATATGCTAATAGGTGTTTCAAAATAAGGAATGAATGACATTTCTTCTGTCAAATGTTTAGTATAAAACCACGTGTTTTAAAGCCCCACCTACGAAGTAGAGGGGCGTATACTGGATTCGCCACGTCCGTCCCTCTGTCCGTCGGTCCGAAGACACAATTTTGTCCAGAAGTTTTCTCAGAGACTATATAATGTGTATCTACACATGAAGTTGTGCACCTAGAAGTCCCTACTCTGATTGGTTGCTGAATTAACTCCCCTTGAACATGTAATTTTCACTAAATTATTGTTGTCCGGAGCTTTTCTCCTATACTATCCCAGGGATAATTTTGCACATGTCATTCTGAGCCAGAATTATCCCTGCTATCCAATGTATTGACTTGAAGTTCATATATTATTTGTGTCTGCATACGATATTGTGCAACTGCAATGTTGAAGCCGCTACTCTCATTGGTTGCTGAATTATCTACCCTTGAATATGTTTTTTTTTCACTAAATCATTGTTGCCCGGAGCATTTCACTTACACTTTTGCATGTATTGACTTAAAATCTATATAAAATGTGTATCTGCTTATGAATTTGTGCACCTTCATTTTGCAGTCCCTACTTTAAATATTTGCTGAATTATCTCCCTTCGACCATGCAAATTTCACTAAATTACTATTACTCACAAGGGTGTGAGTAAAACAATTATTCTCACTTGCTCTCTTCATCAACCCACTCACACCATTAACTAACAAACACAATTCTGTAATAGGAATGAGGCTTGTATTCTTGGCACAGACTTTACAATTACAATAACACAATTTCAGATATTGAATGTCTTTTTAGGAACTGAATATGCTGTTCTTTCGTAGACAAAATATCGTAATCTGAAAAAGACTAACATAAATTTGAATACAAAGGAAATACAGACCAATCGCGACAAAGTAAAAATGAGTGGGTGGGTGGGTGGGGGAAATGCCCGTCTTGTTCTTCCATGTCTGCGCTTCAAGCCTCGAATGGCGTGGGCATGCCTCTGGAAACATTTTATACTGGTCATATATGTTTACATATACACGTATTTCACGACCCTTGAAACACCGGTCTAACATATGCATCTTACACTATACACATAAACCGCGGCATTCAGAAAGCCGTGATAATAATTTCATTTACTCACAAACAATAATTCTCACTTGCTCTCTTCATCAACCCACTCACACCATTAACTAACAAACACAATTCTGTAATAGGAATAAGGCTTGTATTCTTGGCGGCTTTCGAATTAAACAAAGAAAGCAAGGAAATTATCCTACAAATACAGTAAAACCTTCATATCATTAATAAAACAAGACGCTTATCAAACTTATCTGAATATCCTCAATGCGGCATTAATCCAAATCAAATTTAAGTATGAAATATAAGTAAAAGAAAATAACTCCGAACAAATATTGAGAGCATGTTAGGCGACATTTAAAACTTATTTAAAAATAAAATGTGATACTTATACTCAAAGACTTTCTTCCAGTAAGCTTTCTACCAACTGTCAATCCAACATTGATCATCGCCAACACAGTTCCATGCCCTAAGCTGTAGCAACCATCACCGCCAAAACCATATGCCACTGTACCATTACTGATCCGTCACTTCAGTAAGCTTACAAACACCTCTGACATCATCTTATTTTTGACTCCAACACTGCTACGTTGTTTACGTTCAATACTTAACCTTACTTCACTTAACCTTTTGAAATGAAATATTCATGCGCCCTCTTGGCGATCAACTTCAAATAACAATCTCAGTAAATACAACAAATCTTTCCCAACATCAGTACATTTCTCAATCCTCCACCCAAATATAACAAGAAACATCGATTCTATCCTTCACGGATACGAACTCGATGTTCTGTAACTATCTCCTCTATACGCCATCTAGGCTAACAACTCAAAACAACTCAAATTCAACTTCTCAATCTTATCCCATGTTTATAACAAACCCAGCAATCTACACTCTATGAGTAAGACTTCACTGTTTTGTACGACGGCAGATTTAAACTGAAATAACAGGACATTTGGCTTACCCTAAATAATAAAAGATAAGACCCTGACATCCCGTATTCTCCCAGCTTATCCGTACCGGGACGATATAAAACAAAATGCCGACACCCCGTTAAATAACTGAGGATTTGATTTGAATTGGAGTTTTACGTCGCTTTCAACAATCTTCAGTTATATCCCGACGACTGGAGCACCTAACGATGGATTCCTGGTATTTCTCACACCAGTACTACTATGTAACTGAGGAACCTGTAGCGCATTATTCAAGAACTAAATGTTCAACCGTGACTTTTTTTTCACAAGCGCCGGCGTTTAGAATAACAAGCAACTGTTTACGATCTAAACAGGTGACCCTGTCCAACCTAGCCTCCAATATTGGATCAATAGACTAGGACAGGCTCCAGTCAATTTCGACCTTATAATCCTTGTAGCCGCATATAATCGTGTCTATATCATCAGCCATACATGTACCTTAAAAACTCTTTTCCCAAATAAAAGAACTACACCATGTCGACATCATTGTGATTTAATATCCGTGAACAACATATCTGAAAAAAGTCTCTTCAAAAACAAATATACTCTTAATTGATCATTTATGATAAACTGAAACAAGATACTATAAGTCTAAGTGTTTAGAAACTGACAAAAGTAGAGTCTTGTACGTATCCGTCCTTAGCCCTATCGGATCTCCATCGACCTTGTCTCTTCAACAATCTCGAATCAATACCTTTATTTGCACAAGTAGTAGCCGCTCCAGCCCTTAAGGAATGTAAACCGAAAGAAGCCGAATTGTAGCCCAAAATTTTGAAAATAGTTCTAACAGACGAATACGAAAGACTCTTCTCAGACGAAAATTTAAAACACGTCTTCTCTTTATCTTTGAAAGAAATACTTCTGAAAATAAAATGTTCAGGGCTAAGTTGCCTATTAACGGCACGCAAATATCTTCTAAGTATTTTAATAGGACAATAAGGTGTATCACTAGCGGCGATAAACACCGAATTTCCCTGCCTGTACACATCAGTCTTGGATTTAGGTACCGTAATTTTACAATATGAATCAAACAACTCAACGTTTGATCGTTAAATGAATAAAATAAATACGAAAACCAATCAAATCCATCATTAAACGTTTGAGTCTTAAGTTTAAAATAAGACGTAAACAATTGAGAAATTACCCCGTTAACTCGTGATTACAAGAAATCAAGTCAAATTACCTTTCAAATTCGATCCAAAAATTATTTCAGTTACAATTTCAACATTCTACTCTTAAGGGTTCGCCGCAAATATAAATGGAGGCCATTTGTATTTTTGGCCAAAATTTTATATGCAAAATTAAGGCTTTTCTTTATGCAAAGTCAACTGAATATGTTATAAAATGTATTAAAAAGGGGAAATGAAGATGGTTTTGATAAAAATATTTGCAAAGAGTGCTTTTATAGCTGAAAACAGAGTTCCACATTGCACTTTCGCATTTGCATCCATTTGAAAAATGTACCGATGCATTTGGGACAAAAACTTGCAGACGTCAACTGGAATATCCAGAGTACAATCAACGAGGCTTACTTTTAGCTAAAATGCCTGTGGGAAAGATATTTCAGCGTTGAAAGACACGTTATTTTCAAGGAAACATGGCTGCCCTTTTTAATAACAACAAAACATGTAAACAAAGATGTTTTAAGGAATTGCAACGATCGTATTCCTTGAAAGTCAAAGGTGATCGTCCATTTTCACTCTTGGGCATTTCTACTTTAAAAATGAAACTAAATTTACCTTGATTTCTACTTAGAAATCCTTGCTATTGTTCTGTTTTTCTCAGCTGTCAAATAAAAAAACTGCCGTGGGAAATTTGTTATGAACCGCTTCACCGAAAAAGAGATAAAAATATCACTCCTCTAAAAAAAATAGAGTGGGACCTTTCATACTTATTTGAGAGCAAGTTAAACGGCCTGAAGTCAAAACGGCCCAAAGTCAAAACGACCCCAAATTCGCTAAAACCAGTCAATACCAAGTCAAAACTTTTACTCATTTGGTCAAAAAAGAATATAATATGTCATATAAGAATATATACAATTAATGGCTCGATTTATACATTTTATACATCTTTTTTTTAATAAGATCACAAATTAAATAGCTTTAGTTTTTGGTTTATTTCAATACAAATACACCTCAATTTAATTGTTTCAGTCTCTCACATTACATCTATAAAGGTTTGTTTCGAATTAAAGACCAATACCCTTATTCATATAAATGTATTATTATTATAGTCCGATTGACTTGTATAAGGACCGGTGTTTTCACCAATTACACAAAAATACGTTGGTAAAATCTTTTGTATGTAGTAATATCTTAATTTTAGCTTAATCCAAATTAATTTAAGACGATAAAATGGTTCTAGAATGATGCCTTTGTCTACTTAGTAAATGATAATTTTTCGCATTTTCCACTCTAAAGGCTGCTAAGTAGTAAGAATATGTACACATATACTAAAAACTTGTGTTTTTATACTAAACTTTTGACACAATAAATGACCAATTTTCTTTTGTTGGGTATGCGTATTTTCATATCGACGGTACCCAATTTTAAACTAAAATATCACGTATTTTTTACCGTTCATAACTCGCTATTTACTTGTTATATCTCGTGAAAAACGCAACGATTTCGTTAAATAATCCATGATTTGATTGGTCCGAATTAGAGAGTACAGGGTTCATCCATGAAAAGATATAGGCGATTATCAATATCTTGTCAAAAGGTTCACGAACAAAGACAGGACAAACTCATTCTAATATACTTTACGAGTGAATTACACAAACATAATCAATTTTATAGAAATACTCGATATTATATATTAAAAAAAAACAACAAAAAAACGGCTCCTTTAAAATCATCCTCTTTTGATTCGATGCAAATTGGTACCTATTTTGAGAAAGACACTTCACTTTTCCCTTATTATAGAAACAATAAGTTGTAATAGGCCAGGAGTTGCATGTAGACGGACAGACAAAATCATTATTTTACGTTCAAAAATCCTGAAAACATATTTTTTCATGGTAATAGATTGAAAAAAAGATATAATGATAAGCAAAATTTGCGCTTGAAAATTACTTTTAATTATATTGTACCATTGTTATTGTGTTCCAAAGACAATCCAAGTGTGGGTGGCCCTTTTTTGACGTTTCGTTTGCGAAATCTACCACTTTAATTCAAACACGAATAAAATATTGGGATTTCATACATCAGAATGAAAATATGACTTTTTTAATTGAGCTTCAGCCTTAGAGTAATTTCAATTGAACAAAGGAGATACCATCACAAGCTCTATTGTGAAATTTTGCCCTACTATTAACAAGGAATTGTGAAGAACATGTTGATAATAATGTGGTCATAATCATACTTTATATTTTGCGGCAATTCGTATATAGAAAAACTGTGACACCAATATTTATATTGGTGAAATAAATCAAAGTCAAATTTACTACACTTCACTTCTTTAATAAACGTTTAACTAAAATTTGTCTGTCTTCTTATCTTCCAAAGAAGTCTCTCCCCGCTCACCGCTCTGTGGGCGCCTTTATATACCTCTTGTATGTATACATTCCTAACAGAACAAGGTCACCTGATCAACCCACACATTGGCATGACGCCCAGCGGCTCGTTATCTGTTGTAAATAGTTTATGACCGAATAATCAGACCACATTCAAAGACAGGTATGATTGAGTCATTCAAAAAGGAGGCTCGCAGAGATTGATTGTTTTACATATCTAATTGGTATATTCTCTATAACGCCAGAAATTTATTTAGAGAGTACAGGTTTAAAAGGGTGAGGCAATTCAAAAACGTTAATTTGTACTTTTTCAAAATGGAAAAAAGTAACACTTAATTTCGTTAATGTTTCCTATTTTCTTCTGTATAATCGAAGGACACTTAATACAACTCCCTGGAGGACACCTTTTCCGTATGATAATATATGCACTCTAAATATATACTCTGTACTCTTTTTATAAAACACTTTATTAACAATAGGTTTATATAAACTCTGTACTCTTTTTATAAAACACTTTATTAACAACAGGTTTTTTTAGGATTAAATTGACTGTTATCAAATTTCATCTTATTATCCGGTATTTCAAGCGTTTAAGCCTGTTGTCTTGATTATAAATAATGTTTGAAAATGCAGTAATAAATTATCTTTTATCAAAACCGTTTTCCGCTTGACAAACGAAGAGCTAAGTTTTGGGGATTAGAAACTATGCGTTTTATTAATTTTGAGAGGGAAATAGAGAGAGAAAGAAGAGTAGAGGAGAGAGTCAAGTTTCTTCAAAATTATAATAATTACTAATCTGAATATCAAAAGTCAACCTAATTAAAAAATTCTGGGTAGAAACTGTGTATTCGAAATCTTTAGCATATGATACTTTATTTATTAAGCTCCAATAAAAACCATGAAAGTCATAAATTCCGTTCTTTCCCTTCCTTCAGTTTAAACACGCTACGCTCGTACGTGAGATGACCAATCAAAGGCCTCAATACATTTTGACCAATGAAACGAGTGGAAGCAACGGACCAATGGTGTCCATGCTTACTATAGGATCTAGTATCGATAAATGAGGACAGGCTAGCCAGTCTAAATTAAAATGGGCCTACTTTTTGCACAAGAACAAAAACCGGAGGTTTAGTTGGGTTTTTCCGCGAAAAGTTGAAAATCGAAGAAAACCTGGAAAATCAAAAGCTTAATCGATAGATCACGGTAGTTTTTGCCATTTTTCTGTTCATTACATCATTCCTTATATGCAGGCAGACGGAAACGCCAAATAATTTAAGTTAAAACAATAAAATCAGCCAATTTTGTTAATTTACGCTAAACGTAGATTTCACGTGATGTTTTTACAACAGAAATCTTTCAAATAATCTTACCTATGGAGACCAAAAGGAACCATACGTATTTCCACTATATTTTGATGGGTATTTTTTATTTATTTTGCAAATATCAATCAAAAATCAAAGTTAATCATATAGTTTTGATATTCTTCTTCCATTTAAAGTGAAATTTAATGGTCCCGACGCACAGGTAAGAGGTAAAAATTAATTCAACAACTTGAACTGTTCAGACATAGTATTAACTTGGTCACCATATGTTATGAAGCGGTCTACTTTCTTTTTATGAATGAAATATCATTTGGCGTGGGAATAGTAAATGTAAACAAACTCTATGTCTGCCATTTGCAAATTATTTTTCTGGAGTTGGTCATTTTCAGAGGCAAAATGTGAGTTATGTGAAATGTTTATGCAAAATTTAAGCCTCCTTCATTGTTCTTTAGCTTTTCCTCTACATGTAGACATTTCTTGTTTTATCTATTGTGCAACTGAATCTTTAGTTGAACGCAAATAGAAAATGTTGTAAATGTGTCATATTTTCATGCTTTAAAGACACTTTTTGATATTTTTTTCTACATATCCAAACTATTTTGCATTCTTTAGTAATATTTTAAAGCTACTATATCAGTTTTGGTCCAATAGATTACTTTGTATGAGTTTTTAATTTCATGTCCATTGACTCAGTTTCTGTGAATTCAAATCGCGGTAAACCCTTAAAACATAATACATGTAATATCAAATATTAATTAACAATTTAAACCTAACGATAAGTTTACTTTCTATGTAAAGACGTCTGCTATGAATAAACTACATGATCTCGAAATCGACGAAGCGTTACTAACAAGTGCCCCGCATACAAACAATACCCGGATATATATGAATAACTCGTTACCATAAGACACAAAAATTGGCTATAGCTTAGTTAATTTGACCTGAAATTGACCGCTATGAAAAATTAACTTAAAATTTATAAACTAACAAATCGATAAATTACAAAATGTACATCACCTTCCGTACCGTTTTTAATTTCTCCTACGAAGCGCGTGTAAAGCCGACTTTAAATTATCAGAGTTATCCGTCTAATTGACAATATTTAATTAACGAAACCATCGTTTAACTTACTACTAAGTTCTCTATCCAGAGTTGTCTAACCTGATCACTAGTAAATTGAGTAGAACCAAAAATTGAACGTTTATTAAAACCTTGAACATATTCGGAAAAATCAGAACATCTTTAACTATGTGCGAAGCTATGTTGTTCGTACCAAATATCATTGGAAAAAATTGACTCGACGGCCAAAAAGGGGCTACTAACGTACCGACGGCACGACATCTTACCAGATGATTTATCGCCCTAGGAATCAAAGAAACGGGTGGCACCAGCCAATTATTTTCTCCAGCCCAATGCACCGAAAAAGCATCTACATGTTCGCTATTTTGACAACTGAATAACGAATTGAACCTTGACAGCTTGGTATTATATGCATTAGCAAATCGGTCAATATCATGGGGTCCAAACATTTGATCAACAAAATTAAAGAAATCGATCGACACACCGTAATCGTCGCAATCGATAAACTTACTGTAAAAATCTGCTTCCGTATTACGATCTCTACTAATCCATTCTACCTTAAGAGATATACCTTGTGAAATGCAAACACCGTAAACTTCCAAAGCCAACGCTTGCAAATCAACCTTGCCGCTACCTTTATTATTGATCGAAACCACATTTTGATTATCCGTATGCCATAAAACGCATTTACCCGATAAAACCATCCTAAAATTATGCAAACCTAATGACAAAGCCAAAAGTTCTCGATGCGTTGAACTTTTTGAACGTTCCTCTTCAGTACAAGGAAATTGAGCTACCTTCCCGTCTTCCAAGTGCAAAACTACTGCGCAAGCGTCATTTGAAGCGTCAGAGAAAGCTAATACGTCCGCTGCGAATGATTGAAATAACTTCTTCTGAAAAGGGGAACTGATCTGCCTTTCCCAGAACTGAACGCACATTATGCCATCGGTGTCCAGGTTAAAAGGGGCATCCCAAGAAATCATGGAATTAACGTGCACAAGTAAAGGCTTCGTCATCAAAAGACAAACATTCCCCATTACCAAAGACATGGAAACAATTTTACCCGCTAAACGAGAAAGAATGCGAGCCGAAATAACAGGAAAACGTGATTTGATATCGTGAATTAACCTTAACACATCTTTAATTCTCCTCTCCGGAATTCGAATACAACCACCCTCAAGATCAACTTCATAACCTAACCATTCTAAATGCTGCGTAGGAAAAAACTCAGATTTCCCTTCGTTGATAATAAACCCAGCATTAGATAAAGCTTTAGAAACAAAACAAGCATCCTTATAAGCTAGAAAATGATTATAATTAACACGTCCAAGTAAACAACTATTTTCAAACCATTATATCTACAGTATTTGACTATGGGTCTGAGCATCTTGGTGAATAAATAAGGGGCTATTGATAAACCAAACGGTAGGACGGAAAAAACAAAATAAGACGCCTTTCCATAAACTTTCCACGAAAAACCTAAATTAATTTGGTGAATAGGTCTAGTAGAAATATGATGATATCCGCTGGTCAAATCAAATTTGTACATATAACCGCCCGGAACAATATACTCCAAAGCAGTATTAATGTTTTCAAACTTGGCGTGTTTTTTTCTTTACATAGTGGTTTAAGTGGCTTAAATCCAAAATAAGGCGTTTTTTACCACTATGATTTACAGAGACCGACAGAGTATTAACGTTGTAAAGCTTAAAAGGTACTTCAAAAATACACTGTTTTTGTAACAAATCTTCAATTGTTTCAGCAGCAAAACTTGAATGCTTAAGAGCGGACGAATTATTCCTAAGTGAAAAGATGGTGGTCTCTGCTCAAAAGGAATAATATATTCGTTTTTAACAAAATCTAAAATTTGGTTCCAAAACATTCTTCCAAAAGGAAAAAGATGCTTTTAAGCGACCCTTTACGGACCCTTCAATTATACGGCAAGTATTTTCCTTTTCAGTTTGGAAATCAATATGAAAAGAAAACTTATCAGAATGGCGACTGTCGAGACGGTCTAGGCTCGGCTGTCGTGTCCAAGAAGGAGCGGTTGTTTGTTCCTTTTCCCACAGGCTGTGTTCCGATTCCGTCCAATCTATTGTACCCGCTGTCACTTCTGATATTCTCCGGGCACTGGCTAATGAAATGTCCCAATCTTCCGCACTTGAAACATGACCCTGGTGCCCTGCGCGGGAGGTAGTTGTTTCCCGCCACTCTGCCTCCGCTGTATGGTCCACGAAAAAGCTGATTTTCTGCAACAGAAGAAGTAGACGGCGGAAAAGAACGGTCTTTGACAGAGTCGAGTTTCCTCTTCTTTGCTCTCTCCTCGGCCTTTCGAATTCGTCTGTCGTCGTCGGAGTCACTGGCAATGTCGAGGGTTTCATACTCTCTTATAGTAGTCCAACCTGCCTCTGACGAATCTGCAATTCTAATAAGTTTATTTCTATGTTTTAACTTACTACGAGCTTGTTCGATACAAGAATAGGCCTTGGCAGCGTCTCTCGATTTTACAGCACGCTCGATAGAATCTAGAGAATCTAAAATTTCAGAGTTAAATGAAAACTGTTGTTGGTTACCTATTTGTCTGAGCGAAATGTTGTTTTCTTTCCTGACGGATTTAATTCTCTCGTCTACTGTCCATTCAGTTTCAAGAGAAATACCTTTCTTTAATTCATCAAATTTCTTCTCAAAATAATCTTTCATCAAAGAAAACGTGTCTTCTCTTTGAGGTAAATGCCCGTCTTGTTCTTCCATGTCTGCGCTTCAAGCCTCGAATGGCGTGGGCATGCCTCTGAAAACATTTTATACTGGTCATATATGTTTACATATACACGTATTTCACGACCCTTGAAACACCGGTCAAACATATACATCTTACACTATACACATAAACCGCGGCATTCAGAAAGCCGTGATAATAATTTCATGTATTGTTGTCAGGGGCATTTCTCTTACACTTTTGCTTGTAATTACTCGAAATTAATACATAACGTGTATCTGCAATTTTGAAGTCCCTACTTTGATTTGTTGCTGAATTATCTCCCCTTGAAGTTTTCATTTTCATACTTTTTTTGTTTTTTCTGGAGCTTTTCTCCTGAACTGGTACATTTAACTGAAGTGAAATTTATACACAATGTAGCTGGAAATGTAAGCTTGTGCTTCTGACGTTTTAAGGACTCTACTAAAAATACTTGCAGAATCATCCCTTTTACTGATAATTTTTAATATTTTGTTATTACCTGGAGCATTTTTCCTACATTATTGCTGCTATTACTTTGACTTTTAAAGACAGTGTACTTTTCAGTGTAAACTAGCGCTAATGAATTTTTCATGACCCTACAGGTATTAGCTTCTTAATCATTTTCGCTTGTCCATTTGTACAATACTGGTGGACGTTAACGTTCACCAGTGCTTTTACGTTGAAATCCAGTCGGATGTTAAAAGCTTTTCAAAAAAGTATTGCTCACTAAGGTCCAGTTTACTCTTTTTCAAGACTGTTATTTCCTTTGCGTTTAAAAATGGTCGTGATACAATTATTCTACATAAGAAGTAGATATTATAAAGACGTCTTTTAAATGCGAAAACATGTATATGTGGAGTATATTGATTTGAAAGTTGATCTGGAATTTTTGAAAGACACCTTGTCATATTTAATATTTTTATATATACACAATTTCTTTGACACTGCCACCTGTAGACAAAGCTAGTCCTACTTGCTGAAGATCATTTCTCAGTGCATACTGATCTATTTCTGAAACTGTTTAATTTCCGAGAACTGGTATGAGACAAGTTATGGTCACCAGCATATGCAATTGAATTGAGAATTTCATATCAGCTTACATATGCCTCTATTGTGCACAATGTAATACAGCTGTCATGTTTTGAGAGAACGAATGTTTTTCGTGAAAAGCAGTTTGGATTCCGTCACGGGTGGTAATTACTCGTTAGAATCGAGAAACAACATAACTTGTAAAAAAAATCACGTCCAACCTTGGGAATATATACTCTTAAAAAGGTTATTTTGCGCTGAATGCAATTTAACTTAGACAAAAATATGTGTGAATATTTAAAGTAATTCGAAACAAGTGGAGCTCAGTTATTTCTTTACTGTACGAAGGGGTATCAAAAAAGTTCTGAGACAATGGCAATATCTCTTTTATCATCAGATTTTGATGAAACTGTAAGTAATTGTTCTTATGTATGTGAGTGCTAATTACACAAACATGCAACCAAATATGACTACGCGTCTGTTAAGGAACCGTCGCTATGGAAACCGAATGGTGCGCTTTCGGGGCATTTTAAATTTTAAACTGACTGTTGAGAAAGAAATTCCTACAAAACCAGCAAAACACAAGCGATTTATAAAATTCAAACTGTGTTGAAATAAGCATTGAATTCGCAAAAATTGTACTTGCAACTCTGAGGTTAACTTGAAAAGACTAGGCGCTGGAAGAGGTCTAATCAACCAAGACAACGTTATTTTTCGTAAAGAACGTAACGTCGGGGCACTTGAAATGCTAATTACAATTAAAATGAGTTATTGTCATAACGGAACACGACTTTTTTGCACTCGTATTGCGTCGCAAATTGAACAATAAAAATCAGATTTAAATTCCTCAAAATCGTTTCTGAGGTTGTTTTATTCAAATATTATCGAAGCCTTGATAACTGTGTTTTCTCCTAGTCAAAATTTTAATCCGTTTCCTCGAAGAGTGGAATTCGACGCAAGTTTTTTCAAAATTTATTTTTTAATTAGATAATTTGGTGGAATGGGTTGTCGTTTATTTAAATAAAACATGAAAACATAAATAAAATTGATTTCAGAATATTTATTTGTCCAAAAATATTAACTTCAAATCAAGGGTGTAATTTTCAAAGAAATTCAAAGGCAAGGACTTAAGGCTTAAGTGCACTAAATGATTTCGTTGCTTATTGTTATACGGCTCTGAGGAAATAAGCACGGTGATTCTATTTTTCTTTTCAAAATCTAAATAAAACATTTTGATCTTTCTCAAAGAATAAGGTTCAAAGAAAAGTTTAATAATAGGAAAATACCGAGCGAACTTTTCTAACATATCAAAGCCCATCTGTCTGAAAGAAATTAAGAGAAAAAATGAATTTTTGGTGATAGAAACATGGGTTGTTATATGAGAAAAGTGAAAAAATAACAATCAGGAGAATAAAACAACTTGGGGAAAGAATAAAACATCTTGGGGAAACATGATCTGAGAAACGAACTGGATATTTTGTAAAAATGATCGGGTGAAGAACAATATTCTACTATTCCTGGTTTTACATGGATCAAGCAAGACATAAACAACAACAAAAACAAACGTCAGTCATGACTGAAAAAGAACATGTGCAACAAAACTCAAGTAACAGACATATCGAAACTTTGAAGGAGCATATGAAACGGTAAAATTAAATCATCTTTATTCGCAATCTCAAAAATGTTGCCTTAACTCGACTCAGGCTTGCCCATATGGTTTAAATTTACATTCGTCCACCGAAAGTTTCGTTCCAATTGATGCTAATAGCCTCGATAGCTCAGTGGTAGAGCACCGGTCTCCTGATCCGAAAGTCAGGGGTTCGAGTCCTGGCGAAGGCGAGGTGTTTCCTTGGGCAAGAAACTTAATGGACAATGCCTCAGTCCACCCAGCTGAAAATGGGTAGCAGTGGTTAGAATCCATTGCCTCTCTCTCGTGCACGTGTTAAAATCTGGTTTGGGTAAAAAAAAATGTATAAGGGTCATCGGTATGCATATGTAAATATGGTGGTGGGACAATGCATGTACCGTGACCTTGGTGGTGGGTTATGAAAAATGCTATTCATACGCCAATAGGCGGTGCGCCTCACAAACATAGACGGAAACTACAGTCAATAGAATAGCCTGTAGTCTCCAATATTAGAGCACCTTAAGCTATGAAATTTGCTCATGCACACTCCAACATTGCAATATTCCCCTGTAAACTTCATTGAAAGTAGCATAAAATCAATTGTGATATTTCCATGAGAGGAAAAATTAGATTGGTTACATAATTAAGCATCTTGTCGAACCTAGGGTTACGAACGTTTTACTTAACTTACCCTTGGCTGATTGAATGGGTAATTTCTGTATATGTGACGTCCCAGAACAGAAAAAGAGGCAGACCAATCAGTAACCGTCTTACAAAAAGGTCAGACAGTGGGAGGTACATGTATGTTAGGTCAATTTGCCCCGCGGCTACTTTCCAGATGTGAATTCAACCCTTAGAATTGCGCTTATCCCCTTCAGTTTTAAGTAATTGTGACACTTAGTAAGACTGAAATACACAATCACCAAAACTGTTCGAAATTTTTATATCATTTCAAATGACTACATATCTTTTTAATAATCTTGAGGGTACATTGAAGGTTCTCAAATTCAGCTTTTCTGCCCTTTATGAAAGTGTATTATGATTTTTCAATGTTTAATTAAATTTTAAAGTTATTTTATCAATCAATCGGTTTAAGTTTTCGCTGTTTTTTAATCTCATCAAAGGCAAACTCCAATATAGTAGAATGCATCTATTTTGAAGTGTAAGAAATTTAAAATTTGGAATAAATTCAAGAATTAAGCTGTCTTATAGAAATAATTTAGAAATGATAATGTACTTGAATTTTTACATTAACTCTTTAAATCGGGAGTTTTGCTCCTTCTTTTCCAGTAGGCTTTTCTTTAAACACATAAGATGACCTAAGAGAACTAAATAGATTAAAATATAAAAAGAAAGAAAGAAAGAAAATAATAGAACAAATTTTATTAACTAAGGCTATCAGAATATTGTAGGAGCTGAAGAATTAATCAATTTATTTGTTTATTGTTTGAATTTATCTTCATTATTTAATTATTTGTTTATTAATTTCAATTTATTCTAATTTGCAAGGTACCTGTGTTGTAGGTAGTCACAAGATCTCGATAAATTTAAGATTTAAAGTTTCTATGAAACACTTTATTCTCGACATTTTAAACAAAGCAATCCAGTGCAATGTTCTATACAAATTGAAATACACATGTACAGTTAAACTTCAGTAGCTCGAACACCTTGGGGACTTGATAATTTGTTCGAGAGATCGGTTGTTCGACCAATCCAAAAAACTATAAAGGTACCAGAAGATTGGAATGCGCCACATCCGGTAATACATCGTATCCGAATATACGTATACTTATTTGGTTCTTCAATTTCACTTTTTAATTCACTCGTTTTTAGGTTCTCAAAATTGATCCACGGGATTTGTGTTTGAAAATGAATAAAGAAAGAAAAATGATGAAATAACGTTTGACTAAAGAGTCTTATTGTTACATTCCCTTTGTTTACAAAAAAGAATTTCGTAATATTATTCCTGTTACGTACGCGGCCTCAATTGCAAGTGAAAAATTGATTAAAGTCAAATTTAAACAGCGTTCAAATTTTTAACTTTAAACCTTTGTCGAGTATATAAATTTTCGTCCGTCTTTGAGAAATTGTAAATCCTTGTAAATTTCAAACCCCAATTTCAACACGAGTCACTCGTTTGGACCCTTCTTGTCATACTTTCAAGCAGACGTTACGTATCTGTATGTAGTTTTTTTTGACATCGCTAAGTTAACCACTCGCTGAAATATCAACAAGAGACAATATGTAATAATGAATTTAAACAGCAGATGGCCAAACAACAACTTAATTCAATTAGATAAAACAGTGTATTTTTCACGGAATGGGTAATTATGATGCACGGTGCGTAATTGACAATAAGGCGTCAAAAAAGGATAACGAGTTGAAAAGTGTGAAATTCACCCTAATATGACACATTGGTATAAGCGATAGACCCTTTGTTCGAATTTTCGCAGGTGAATTATATAGTATTTTTTAACGTCCGGACTGAAGAATGTGTTCGAGAGTTTGACCGTCCTGGTGTACGAGATTTCCGAGGTCTAACACTATAAATTATGAGCGAAATCTGCCGGGACTGAGATCCTTGTTCGAATTTTCCCTAGTGTTTGAGATTACCCTTGTTCGAGAGACCGCAGTTTGACTGTATTTGTAAATAAAGGGATTATTTGATTTTTACCTCTGATATTTATGAAATATACGGGTATTGATTAGGCAGTCCAAAATCTCGTGGCTACAGCTTATTCAAGTAATGGTTAAGTAGTTTTGGTCGCCCGTTGACTATTTTCTATATAGTACAGAAATATGTTTGCTTTCAATATTAAAAAAAAAAATAACAAACTGGCCATTCCCTTTATATTCATTTTATAAAATGGGTTCTTATTTTTTAGCTCACCTGAGCACATCGTGCTCAAGGTGAGCTTTTGTGATCATTGGATGTCCGTCGTGCGTCGTCCGTCGTCCGTCATCAGACGTCAACAATTTAAGTGTTTACACTCTAGAGGCCACAGTTATGGACCAATCATCATGAAACTTTGTCAGAATGTTCTTCAGGTCACAAGGATTAACCCTATCGAAAATGGGAAGGATCCGTGCCATATCACGGGAAAAGGGGCCTAAAAGACAATTTTCTTGTTTACGCTCTAGAGGCCACAAATATAGTCCAATCATCATGAAACTTGGTCAGAATGTTCTCCAGGTCAGAAGGATTAACCCTATTGAAAATGGGAAGGATCCGTGCCATATCACGGGGAAAGGGGTCTTAAAGACAATTTTCTTGTTTACACACTAGAGGCCACAAATATGGCTCAATCTTCATGAAACTTGGTCAGAATGATTGTCAGGTCACAAGGATGAATCCTATTGAAAATGGGAAGGATTCATGCCATATCACAGGAAAAGGGGTCTTAAAGACAATTTTCTTGTTTACACTCTAGAGGCCACAAATATAGTCAAATCTTCATGAAACTTGGTCAGAATGTTTGTCAGGTCACAAGGATGATCCCTATTGAAAATGGGAAAGATCCATGCCATATCACAGGAAAAGAGGCCTTAATGTCAATTTTCTTGTTTACACTCTAGAGGCCACAAATATGGTCCAATCATCATGAAACTTGGTCAAAATGGTCTCCAGGTCACAAGGATTAACCCTATCGAAAATGAGAAGAATCCCTGCCATATCACGGAAAAGGGGCCTTACAGACAATTTTCTTGTTTACACTCTAGAGGCCACAAATATGGCCCAATCTTCATGAAACTTGGTCAGAATGTTTTCCCGGTCACAAGGATGAATCCTATTGAAAATCTGAAGGATCCATGTCATATCACGGGAAAAGGGGCCTTAAAGACATTTTTTTTGTTTACACTCTAGAGGCCACAATTATGGTCCAATCTTCATGAAACTTGATCAGAATGTTCTCCAGGTCAAAAGGATTAATCCTATTGAAAATGGGAAGGATCCGTGCCATATCATGGGAAAAGGGGCTTTAATGACAATTTTCTTGTTTACACTCTATAGGCAACAAATATTGCCCAATCTTCATGAAACTTGGTCATAATGTTGGTCAGGTCACAGGAATGAAGCCTTTTGAAAATGGGAAGGATCCATGCCATATCACAGGAAAAGGGGCCTTAATGATAATTTTCTTGTTATAACTCTAGGGGCCATATTTTTGGCAGAAATGTCATGAAAGTTGGTTTTATGTAGAAATTATCTACTTAATGACATCTGCCTATTTAATTGATGTGATGCCCTAGGGGTCAAATAGATTCAGGTGAGCGATCTAGGACCATCATGGTCCTCTTGTTTTTATCTTTTTATTTATTTGTTTATTTTTTTTATTTTTTATATTTTTTGTGGTGGGAATGGGGGTTATCCAAAATGGTCCTCTATAATACAATTTTAAGATTTTCTTTTTACGAATTTTTGGTGATTCAACTTGTTAAAAATTGCTTCTTCAACCCGCCTCATGTTTTTTTCGCTTTCTCACGCTTTATCAAGTGACGGAGTGTTGGTAAGTGTGTGGTGGTGGGCGGGAATAGACTAGCTCAAAACCATTTCAAGTTATCTTTTAAGTGGGCAAAATTACCAGTAGGCCCTACGGAGATTGATAATGGTTTCACTCCATCTCCCAGTTTTGCTGTGTTTCAGGGAGGAGATTGGAAAACACTCGTAGTGGGTAATTGGGAAATTTTCTGATTACCAAAATGTTTTCTCCCTTTCCCTCTCCCCAACCTCCTAAAAGCAAAGATATTTCAAAATAGTTTAGGAATTAATAAAACATCATTTATTGTCTTATTTATTTGGAATAAGAATGTTTTCAAAATTGAAAGGGTCTTAGATTTGTCATCTAGACTAGTAATGCCTTAACTTGGCCGTTGGGTAGTGGCACATGTTTTATTTAAGTTTTGAAAATAGGGAACTTCGGTATGACGTCATAGCCCACTAGCCAATAAAAATGGTTGGCGTTGAATCGCCCAGCTCTATTTAATTTATGCAAATATCGCCAAATCCAAATCACTTTTTTCGCTTTACTTGAAGAAAAAGGTATCAAACCAATACATTTTTGAAAAGTCAAACATTCGAACTTTTCAGAAAACATGTTTGTAATGAAAATGGCTCGAATTTAGAATTAATATCCATTCTTTGAAAACACCAATATCAAAAAGGAATAACATCGATTTGGTTGATTTTTTGCAAACATTAATCATTTTTTACCGCTGATTTGTCTTGTTTTTATCAAATCCTGATTTAATGTTTTCTTTAAAATCTTATTATTATTATTATTATTATAGTAAAAAATAGGTTTATGTTTTGATTGTTTATGCGAACAAAATCGTTCGGTAATTCGGCATTGATAGTCTTTCCCAATCGCTCAAAATATAACCATTATAAATATATCCAAACAATATCTGTAACACTATGACAAAAAATTTCGGCATATTACAATTTTCCTTAGATGCCTAATGACATTCCCTTATTAGGGAATATTGATTCTTGAATGACAAGTGGTGTCATTATCGATTATTTGTTTGACAAACCCTTTCACCTTGTTGAAAAACAGTGAAAAGGTATTCGATTTGCGCTAATTGAACTGTTTGAATACAAAGTGTTCAAACTGAAGATTTTCTATGATGCTAAGAATTTTCCTTGACCGACGGATATCACGGATATGAATTCAAAGTCGGCTTTTAAGACAGGGACGAACGAACGAACGAATGTCTTTTATTTATTGCAAATTATAAATGAATTTGATTTTATCATATCTATGACATTTAACTTTCATTTGCCATGGTGGATACAGGATTTCTTTAAAGAGGTTTCGAACTTAAATTAAAGATAGTGCCTTTTCCCCTTAGTGCCCTGTTTAAATTGAATTACCCTATGATAATTGAATAGCACCCCCTTTCACTCCTCACTGCAAACCCGCCCTGGATCCGTCAATAATTTGATTGGTTGGAAGTCTACATTTCTGCTAATTATTACAACGATTACAAAAAGTACGTGATTTTAGTGACTGTAATAGTTCTATAATTTCAACGAGATAGGCCTTCGGAGGATTATAATCAGTCGAATGTTACAATTCTTTAGTTGCAATGTTTCGAAGCATGTGGAATAATTTGACTTTTTGTATGACAGCATGTTATTTCTATGTCTGATTAAGCATAATATTTGATGTGTCAACCAAGATTCACACATTGTGCTTTAAAGACTAGTTGTGTCAAACTGAAAGCAACCAAACAGTGGCATATGACATGGCTTATTGATTGGTGCATGACCACGGTCAGATGAAAGAAAATTAGGAACGTGATATAAAACGTTGCGTAAGAAAGGGCGATCTTTATGACCCGTGCACGTGTGTGTGTGATTAGCGGCTACCGTTTTATGACATTGACAATATTAATTTGCGCATCCGGTTATGGTCAGATCAAAGAGATACGCCGTGTAGTATAGACCATTTGGTTAGGAATGGCAAACTGTATGACACATGTTTGTATGATAAGCCCCGATGTTTTTCATGTCCCATAATGAAATTTCTCCGTTAGGGTTTTTAAACCTAACAGTATGTGTTCGAAAAGCCGTTTCATCCGAATATCTTGGATTTGCAACATTCGCGTATTATCTATCATGACCTTAATTTCTGAACATGTGTGTGTGTGTCCATCTCTATCAATTTGGATTTAATATTTAGACAGCTTTTGACGATTCTCAATATTCCTAGGTAAAAATGACTGGATTTATGTTGTTAAGACCATAAAGGATAAATATAAAACTTAAATCAATGTTTGGATGATCTAAGGCGGGATAAATATCGTAACTGGGATAAAGAAAAATCAACATTGAAATTCAAATTAACGCGGAATAGGTAGGATATGACCTATCTCGATGTTGAGTGGTCAAAATACCGTAAGTACAGCTTTATTCGTGTCCTATTTCCGATACTTTGGTTTCACAACTACGATTCATTTGGATTCATATGCCTCTACGGGTGGTTATATTGCGACACAAAGTATTCGTTTCAAAGACATTGTCACGTGATGACAACTGCATAATCAAAAGAAGGGGTGATTTATCTACATTTTGACACATTTTTGACTTGGAATAAATCATTACAAATGTATATTCTTACTACTTGAAAATTGGATTTTTTGCTCTTTGTGACGTCATCAATACCTGTGCCGAAGTCCCCTATAATGAACGACATTAAGGACAGAGTATAAATTTTAATAACCATACTTTCTTTTCTATCATATATTGCAAAATGAGTAATTTTACGTTACACAGAAATATTTGAAAAAATAATCACAATGTTTAATGATAACTAAATCCTTGTAATTCGAATTGATCATGATAAAGAGAATAGATTTATATTTTTCTGATTTTACAATTCAAACCGTCACCAAATAAAAACGTACTAAAAAGTAAACGCTTTCGATGTGACGCGTTTTCTTAATCCATTCATGAATGAAGGGTTTGGTTACACAGCCGTCGGTATACAATCGGTTGCCATAGCGTTGTCTGGGCATGTCATATTCTCCGAAGATTGACCTATCTTCAGGACCGTATCATTTATCCAGATTGGGATAAATATTACTACCTCGTACGCATAACACCGTATTCTATCGCCAAAAAGTAGTAAATGAAGAATTTTCTATTAAAACGTCCTTTTTGTGGAAATCAAACTTAATTTTGCCTGAAATTAATTGACAAAAATATTGGTTAAAATTACGAAAGTATATTTTTCTTAAAAAAAGTTGTACACAGTTTCCTAATATAGATTTTGGGGAAAACCGAATATAATGGCCACTGACTTTTTAAAAGTAGCTCGACAAAATCGGCCGAGTTGTCACCCAGAATGCTCAAATCAGATAGGTCAGTATTTGAAGAATGCCACCCATAAGATATTGGTTGCCATAGGGATTTAGAGATTTAAGTTATGGGGGGGTATACTGGAATCAGGTTGTCCGTCCGTCTGTCTGTCTGTCCGTCCGTCGGTCCGTCCGTAGACATACTTTTGTGTCCTCTTCTCCTCCCACAGTTTTGGACCAATTTTGCTGAAATTTCATCAGGTTGTTTCCTATCATATGAAGTTGTGCACCTGCAATTTTCATCCTGATCTGGTCATTAGTTTGAGAGTTATGCCACTTTGAACTTTTTAAGGAGGGGTACATTTTTTCTAATTTTGTGTCCTCTTCTCCTCCCACAGTTTTGAATCAATTTTGCTGAAATTTTATCAGGATGTTTCCCATCATATGAAGTTGTGCACCTGCAACTTTCATCCTGATCCAGTCATTAGTTTTAGAGTTATGCCATTTTGAACTTTTTATGGAAGGGGTGGGGGGAGGGGGGGGGGGGGGAGTAGTCAAAATTTAAAATTGTAAAACTCAGTAACCATAAGGGGAGTAACCAAATTGGGTAATTAATCCTATCATATGAAGTTGTGCACCTGCAATTTTCATTGTTTTGGGGTGACATAGGTCAAAAGTCAAGGTCACAGTAAATTTTTGTTTAATTTTCGTTTCCGGACTCTAAATCGAGAACCAAGCGACCTAGAACCATGAAACTCTATGTAAATGTTACTTATGACTCAAGGAAGTACCCTATTGTTTTTAGATCACATAGTTTAAAGGTCAAGGTCACATTAAATTTTTGTTCAGTTTTCGTTTCCGGACTCTAATTCAAGAACCAAGGGATCTAGAATCATGAAACTTCATGCAATTGCTGTATATGACCTCAATATTTGTTACAAATACATCTTGCACTTAAAGCACTTACATTTTGACAAAGTGCTGGTGGGGGGTATAGGTCCGCTTTGCGACAGTTCTAGTTTAGTCAAGGGGTATTTGAGAAGATTCGATACCCCTTGACTCGTGAAGATGGTAATTTAGTTACATCGTATGATGTTAGCGCAAAGGTACAATGACTTGAAAGACCTAAAAACAGTCTCCCATAATCGAGCACCTTGACAATTTTCATTCTGAGATCAAATTCTCATATCACACACTATTGAAACTGACTTACAAAATCAAAGAGACCTCTTTCTTTTAACCTAAAACCATTTTAAAAGTCAATTACATGATGTCAGTCGAGCAGCACAAATTTCAATTTAAGGGCCCCGAAATTTTTTTAAATGATAATAAAAAAATAGTAGGGCAGAAAAAGGAATTAAAGATAATTTAGCACTTTTGTAGCATTCTCTGCGCATATAATATTTTTGAAAAATATTTCTGACAATTTGCAAATTGTAAAAAAAACTTGAGACATCAGAATATCACCAAAAATAAGAATGATCGAATACAGGGGCCTGCTAAAATAGGGGAATCTCAATGCTACTTGTCAAAAGCAAGGTTTTGTTATTTAACTTTGTGGTCTGGTATCACCTTCATTTGGGTCAGTATGTTATTATGTAGTTAAAAGAAAAAGAATGGAAAGAGCTTGATATTAAAATATTTCACATAATTTTAAATATTTGATTAAACTTGACCATGTTCATTTACTGCATCCATAACCCCAGTGAGTTTGTTGGCCACCGGTTACTTTTCATTGTGGGTCCTTGTGATTACCAAGCTAACTGCCATGTCCATCCATGCTGCAGAAAACCTAGTCAACGCCTAACAAGTTAGCTTTCAAATTTCACTGACTTTTCATTGTTATTTGCTTGCTAATTAAGTTTTCACCAGTCTTATATTAAAAAAAATACTGGCAAAACAAAAAGATTTGAGTTTATTTAATCCATTCCCACACAATCTCTCTTCTTTCTTAACCAAAAGAAAAGAGGGTTTGGAAAACATTGAGGAAAAAGAAGAAATTGCTTGTTAATAGCACTTTCTTCATTCACCACACTGTTTTTCTACCAAAAAGGATATAGATAAAATATAATACTGTATTTCTCCTAACAACAGCTCCTGGGAGCAGCCGAGCTACACATAATACAGTCAGGGAGCTTTTATTTAGTATGCATTTTCTGATTTAAATAAAAACAACTTTAAAATTGATGTCTGTTAGGCTATTTTCCCTTTAATTTGAGGTAAGTTTCCTTTAAACAATCAGTCATATAAATGATTGTTTAGAGGAAATTCATCTCAAATTTGAGAAGAAGTCTCAAAAAGTTCCTAAAATTTAGGCATGTGAAGTGGGTTTTCTCAGTAAAAAATGTAGGAGTGCTACTATTAGGGAGGGCGCTATTGTCAAAGAAATATGGTATTTATGAATTTTCAATTGTGGTCTCTGCTACTTAGCTTTGACCAACTTAAAATTTTGTCCTCTTGTAATGGATAAATAATTATTTCAGATATTTGATTGCACTCCGACCATGGTCATTCACGGCATCTATAACCCCAGTTGTTCTAGGAAGTGTATTGGCGTATAAAGCTACCGGCCACTTCTCATTGTGGGTCCTTGTTATCACCCTGCTCACGGCCATGTCTGTCCACGCTGCGGGAAATCTTGTCAACACCTACTTTGATTATCAGCGAGGGATTGATGGACAAACAAGTGACGATCGAACATTAGTGGACCATATACTGAACCCAGATCAGATACAGTGGTTAGGCATGGTGTTTTATAGTATAGGTATAATAGGTTTTGTGATGCTTTATTTTACATCATCTGCTAAAATGGAACATCTTGCCTTGATGTTTTTCGGAGGACTTTCAAGTAGTTTTCTATACACTGGAGGGCTAGGTCTCAAATACATGGCTCTTGGTGATATAATCATATTCCTCACATTTGGACCTTTAACAGTAATGTTTGCCTTTCTAACACAAGCTGGAGAGTTGTCTTCAGTGACGTTGTTATATGCCTTACCAATTGCGCTCAACACAGAGGCCATTTTACACGCCAATAATACCAGAGATATGGCTTCGGACCAAAAGGCGAATATTGTTACAGTTGCCATTCTGTTAGGATGGATCGGGTCTTATGTTCTATTCATAGTATTATTATTTGTACCATTTATGTTGTTTGTACAAGCAGGATTGCATGTATCAAAATGGATGTTCTTGCCAGTGATAACAGTTAAAGAAGCATTCAATATTGAGAAGAAATTCCGCAGAAAGGATCTCATCAAAGTACCTCAAGGGGTCGCAAAACTAAACTTTCAAATGGGAATCTTGTACTTGGTGGCTGTGATACTGACTGACAAAACATTATTACCAACTTTACTTTAGCAAGGGTATAGATATGAGGGGTAACGCCAGTCTAAAATATTTATTTCTCATTGAACCCATATGTTGTGGGTACTCATTTGAATCGTCTCGAAAAGACGATTCCAATGAGTACCCACAATATAGAATTTGTGCAAGTATACTTGAAATAATCTAATTTAGTACCACCTAAGGTCACACTTCCTATCAGTAGCTCTGATTTAAGCTTTAATTACACATGAAAAAGAAGTTTTGTCTGTACATCTGTGCATTTGATCACATTTAGGCCTTTTCAATTTATGCTTTAACTGGTGTTTGGAAATCGGTTTCAAATCACAATCAATAATCGTTTTTTAGTTGGAATAGTAAATCAACTAATGATTGATTTGTGCAATCGTTTGTTTTAGAAATTAATGTACAGCACTCCCAGTAGCATCCTTTGAAAAATAGAATAGAACTAACCTTTAATGACATTTATTATTCCATTGTCACAATCGGAGGCCCAATATAACTGATTATCGATTATAATCAATTAATCTGCCAAAACTAGCTGTTACTCAAGCTATTTTAACTAGAGAAACAAAACTTACCCCTTCTCATGGTGTTTTTGTCATTTTTCTTGTATACAAGCTGGCAGCCTGATCTTGGTCAACACTAGGGATGTGGAAATACGGAATTTCTCCACTTGCTCCCTGACAAGTAAAAGATGATTTTCTACTTGTCCTGGAACAAAAATTACATGTCATCAAAAAAGAAAATGGATTGTTTTTGGAAAACATTGTTTTTAAGGAAGAAAATGCTGAACTCCAGCATTTTCATCATTTAAAAACATGTTTTTTACCCTTTGATATCAACATTATGATAAACAATCCCTTGGATCTGTTTAATACCATTCTGATATTTGTCCTGGTATTTACTTGTCCAGGGACAAGTGGGATAGAAAAAGTTCTTGTCCACAGGTGGAAAAACCTGTGCCCGACATGTTGGGAATGGGAATTCCACACCCTTGTCAACACTTTTTGCTTTCTATTGAATTATTGTGGGGGAAAATGAGCCATACTGGTGGAAATGTCTAATTGGCAATTTGTTGTAAACAAAATTTGAATTCAGCAGGATAAGGGTTAATATGAGCAGAGGTACTGATAGGAAAGCGAAAAACCAGTCCAAAATTTTTATTTCACAATGGATCTCTATACTGTGGGTGCTTATTTGAATCGTCTTGTTGAGACGATTCAAATGAGTACCCACAAATCAAGGTTTATTAAAGTAAATTTTGAAATATTTCATTTAAAAATGCACATTATTCTCCCTATCAGATTATTCCTCCTATCCGTAGCTCTGTACAATTGACTTGTATATCGAAAATTTAGTGCTAGAGTGTACAAAGTGTATATACAAATAATTGTATATACACTTAGTACATTCTTGCACTTAACCCTCAATAGGTGGAAAACTTTTTTCGATTTGGACCAGTCTAAAATTTCACAGAAGAGGAAAGGGTGAATCCTTACAAGTTACACCCCTGTATTTAAATGGTGTTGCAAGTAAAAAACCTATTTTTTGGACATTTTTAACTAATGTGGCTCAATATTGTATATGATTATGTAAAAGCAGGCTGTATAGGCTTAGATCAGCCTGCTTGTCTGTAGGGTAATCTTAGTCTTCTGTCAGGCAAAGCTTTATGTACCACAGAATTATGTTGTGAACAGCAACACTAAATACCATGGCACATTTTGGAGTTAAACAAAATAGATTTTAAACATCCTAATGTTAAAGGATAAAAAATGGTTTTAGCCTTTTTGCTGAATAAGAAAATTTGACCACATTGCTCAGGATGCACTAGATCTAGTTGTGTGTTTAAAAAATATATTTTAAACTTTCTTTGGTTCAAAAACGAAAATCAGGAGGTAAAAACAAAGATCAGACCGCACATTCGTGCAGACTGATCTTCGTCTATACATCCTGCCAAAGCAGAAATATTCCTGGATCAGCATGACAAGGGTTTAAACAGTACTCTCTCAATATTTATCTTTTCACTCTTTTGTGTGGACAAGTTCAATTTTAGTCTTGACAAGTAAAAAATCATCTCTTACTTGTCAGTGTACAAGAGAAGAAAATCTGTAGTTTCATGCCATATCCTAATGTTTAAACATAAATCATGGCAGAGGTAATAAAATTTCTCTTTCTTAATTCAAAATTTTCTCAAATTTCATCTCAGAATTAAAGCCATAATACTAATATAAATGCATAAATATCAAATTTTTTTGTAATGTATTTGGTTGGCTTTGTATGCATGTTCTTACATGTATATTGTGCATGAATGGGGCATTCTCATACCTGACTTGTTCAACTTGGTTTCTGAGGTCAGCAGACACATAGATTTTCATTTTAAACTTGTCCAAGGACAAGTAGAATCAAAATCAAATTTTCATACTTTCATTTTACATGTCATCTAGCCTTTCAAAATTCATTATGAATTTAGTGGGAATAGGAAGGCATTAGGGGAAAAAAGAGAAATTGTTTTCAAAATAACAATTCCTGTTTTTATCTTAATGATATCCATACTCCAGCTTGACAATTTATGCTGTTATGAAATAATATCTTTTCAACAAAACAAAGGTCGAAAGAAAGAATGACGGGAACTTTGGACAACTAAATCTTCATGTTAGACAAGTGAAATTTAACTGTCAACTTTTCCAAGGACACAAGTTAAAAGACTGTATCTAAAATACCTGGTTTTATGTATCATTATCTCAAACACCTTTACAAAATGCTGGAAATAAATGGAATCAGATTTGTCACATACCAATGGCTAAGTGCAAAAAAGTTGTAACTGCCTATATTTTTATAGGCAGTTACAACTGTTTCACACTAAGCAATCAACATTTTAAAAGCTCCTAGATATTACAAAGAGACATAAGCAGAAAATTTTTAACACTTTAAAATTGAATTTATGTTATTTAATCCAAGTTGCTAGTAAATTTGGAAGGTAATAAGTAACATGAGGAAACACAACTATGTAGAGCTATAATTCTTAGTGTATGAGGTTGTTTCCCTTGTAAGCAAGGGTATTTCAATGGTCCGTGCAACCAGACAGTATTCAGATAATTCCCCATAGCGGCATAGTTAGGGACCAAATCTTTTCATCTATTCTATTACAGTTAACAACATCCCGAAATTGACAAGGTGAATGATTTTGTAATTATTAAGGAATGAAATTGAATGAGTGCGTGGAGCAAGGTTTGAGTGAATTTAATGGGAGGTAATCCTATATCGCAAATTTTGTTCAGAATAAATGCATAAAAGCTATATACAGAGCTTCCTATTTCTTCAAGAACCTATGAGACGCTAACAATTTGAATTATGTCAGTGAAATCAGAATTTTTCTCTATCAAAATTTTGAATGACGTTGTTGATTCTATATTTTTCAATGGGTTTGATTGTTTTTGAATGGTTTGAGTGAGTGTTCGGAATTAATGAATGGAGCGCTGAGTGAGCGATTTACAATGGTTTTGATTGAGATGAATGTCAATTTCACGATGTAACTAACTGTATGCCCCCTCTTCGAAAAGGTCGCTGTCATAGTTTCGTCGTTGTGGGTCTGTCTGTCCATCTGTCAGTGTCAGCAAAACTTAACTATGACGATGAATTGTATGTTGTTTTGTGAACTTGGTGAAGAGTAAATGTTCTGTTGCAGAAATGAATTTGTCGTCTTAATCTTATGCCCAATTGAAATCATAGAATCTATATCCATCACCTCATGTCGGTGGATAAGAGGGAAATACTTGTAATTTCATCGGCCGTTACAACTGTTTTGCACTGAGCCGTCAATTTCCTTTCACACTATAAGCCCCTTTTGAAAATACATGTAATTGACAAACATTGTGGAAAGAAAAGCAATTTCAATTCCCAAAATGTTTTATACCAAGTAAGATTTCAAAAAATGATATCAGCTGAAAGTCGTCACCTACAACTCTTAATTCTTTATTTCCCCGCCAGAACCTCAATTTTCTGGGTACTCGTTCGAATCATATCGTTGAGACGATTCCAATTACTACCCACAATATAGGATTTGTGCAAGTATTGTAAAAATAATTGATTTTAAAATCCAAACTACTCCCTGTATCTGTAGCTCTGTCCGCATTGATTAGACTGGAAACATGTTCACTGTTGTCCATCTGTCATTCTGTAATTCCGTCCAGTTGCAAATCTTTATACAAAAGAACTATTAAACATTGTCATAACTGTGATCCTATTTACGTTACCTTGGTCATATATTTTTGCATCTTGATCTTGATAGATCCGATTCATATGCAAAACGTATATGAATCGACCTCTTTCGGTAGCTGTAGTTAAAGAGAATGGTCGCTTAGTACATGTTTTATTTACAAATTGAAACATTATTTTGATTGAATATGTGTGTTACTACAAATGACTCAATAATCCGTCATTGTTGTTAACACTCGTAAGAATCGTCTCATTGAAACGATTCTGATGAATTTTTATAAAACATCGGCTTAACAACATGAGATACATTTACAATAATTTTTAGACCAATGATATCTACTTTTTAGGACATTTTCATATAATGAAGGAGATTTTGAAAACGGTCGCTTGATAGGAATCGTCGCCTAATACACATGGTCGCTCGAGCAAGATGGACTGTACCAATATCAAAATCGTCTATCAGGGATTAGATATTTTACAAACAAGTCTTGATTGTTTACATGATACAAAGTGCGAGTTGAGCTAGTGTGATCAGTTATAATCCGTCGTTTGTCCATCTGCCTGTCTTGTCACAATTCAACCACTCAAAATAATACTTTGAAGTGATGTCTTTATTTGGTCAAGGTCTACCAAAATGTAAAAGAATTGAATTCCGTCAAAACTCCGGATTTCAGTTCCGTAACAACATTCGAAACATGGCTCAAACTTTTTAGTAAACTAGAAAGTAACTCGAGGGCTATTCCGTAGAATCTCCATGGGTTTACTGTTCTAAGCTCACCTGAGCACGAAGTGCACAAGGTGAGTTATTGTGATCGTGCAATGTCAGTCGTGCGTCGTCAATTTCTTTAAACATCTTCTCCTCCTAAACCAGTGGGCCAATCTTGATGAAAATTGGCAGGGATGTGCCTTTGGTCAAGTTCTACCAAATATTCGTAGAATAGGAGGGGGGGCTATTCCGGGCGTCGGTCTAATGCTTTGGTTAAGTTTTTACTATTCTAAAGTTTTACAATGTTCCTGATTATGTTGAAGCCGCAGAAGATTATGCTGTATCATGGAAAAAGGGTTATATTTCTATAAAGGCACTTGCGCCCTTTTTAATTGGAGCGTAATGATAAAAACAGGCGATTATTCCGTTGGGGCCCGAAAGCTTGAAAATTTACTGACGACAAATTAATTTATATTCGGTTTGAATTGCTTGATAACCCATAGTTTGGTTGTCGAATAAAGGTATGGAAAGCAAATGCCAGAATTTTAGACTGTATATATGTACGTCTATTAATGTTATATTTAAAGTTCGTAGCAATCTGCTGTTTTACGTCGGGGCTGTGACTTTGCATGAAGAATGAAATTTGTTATGCAAATGAGCTTAACTTGAAATTGATATAGTCCCTAATAGGGTCATTTTATATAGGAGAAATGAGTTTGATACTAATTGAGTTAACTTGTGTGAAATTAGATTGATTAAATGAGATTTTATAATTGGATCGTGCTTGAAAAATTAGGTGACCTTTGTCAAGTTTGACTCTTTTTCAAAGATACTCCACCTTTTTTAACGGCAAGTGGATATTACGAAAATGCGAGAAGAAGAGAAATTACTTTTACCGTAAGTGATTTCGACCTTTCCTACAATGTTTTGTTAGTCGTTGCGTGATTGTGGTGAACGAGACATGGCAATGTCGGCTCAGAGTATGCTCGATATGTCTATTTCCTTAATGAACTGCGGTGGGTAATCGAGAAATGACGATAGATTAGCTTTTGATAAACTCGCCACATAACCAGGGATTTTTTTAAAGAAAATATTCCCCGCTTTCGTTCATTTCAACCTGTCTGACGTTATCTAAGCGGGGCCGTATAAGTGATGTCATCTTAAAGTCACGTTCAAAATGATGCGGTAAAAGAAATTTGTCCAAAATGTTTATATTTGTCTCAGTTTTGCAACTAAGAAATAGAAAAATCGATTGTTTCAATATGAGATCGATTGATATTTCATTTCGTGAATAACAAATGCTAAATTTTCGCTCGTGGCTCCACCACTCGTGAAAATATAGCTTTTGTTTTTCACTCAATGAAATATAAGTCAATTTTACACTGAAATCGACGATTATCCTTGTAAATATCCACTTATTCAGATCACTCAACCTGAAAATTTGTCAGAAATTTTGCCTTTGTTAATTACCGACGAGGGTCGTCTGAGGTAAAAACTTAAAAATCATGAATCGTAAAAATCTTTTTAGGCACACCCCAAAATGCCAAAATCTAATGCCCCCTGAATTTGTCAGAATGTCTAGAGGAAATCTAGCTGGACACCTTATATGCCACATTTTGGCCTTGATAACATCTTGGACTGGTCTCAAGCTGGATGTTGGACCAATAACTACCGAGGTCACAGTCAAGTCTTAAGAAAAAAATGCCTATCCGGATATTCAGAATGCATGTGCTGATAAATTTCAGCACAGATTAGAAAATATTACAGTTAGAAACACCGCGAAATTGTCAGGTTGAATGATTTGGAATTATTTTGGATTGAAATTGATTGAGTGTGTGAATCACGTTTTGAGTTATTTTGAAGGTTGGTAAAACATAATCGCAAATTTCGTCCGATTCGACGAAATTGGCGATAATTTTTTACCCCCTAAAATCAAACGTATTTTCTATTTTTATTCACATCAATTGCCACCATCAATATTAAATGTTTTAGATGATAAGCGACCTCACGTACTCTTGTTTATTAAGTGCAGTATTCCACTGACCCTCCCCCCCCCCCAAATAACACAGACATTAAACTGAATTTTAAAAAAGCGCGTGCTTACACCTTTTCATTTGAAAAACACTGGTATTTACGTATATCGTGTCTGTTTTTCTTTGCTTTTCAATATGCTTTCGTAAGTCCGACACTGAAATCAAACTTCTGATGCTTCCTTTGTATTTGTATCTGAAACTGTGTCAAACATTTCATTTTAAAACACCTTAAAGTAATTAAAAAAAAACTAGCACTTATATTAGATAGTCCAGGTTATGTGTCGAACGACGAAAATGTGACTGATTCAATAAAACGTAGATCTCATGAGTTAGCAGATGAAAGTTTTATTAAAGAGGACGGTAATCAATTTTTGAAAAGGCAAGCCAGCCCTGCGTTCAGAAAAAAAAAAGAAAAAAAACCGTCAGCGAAGCGCCTTCGAAATGATACGTCGCTTTGCACGTATGTCACGTGCAAAGCGGAGTTTCATCTCAAAGTGCTCGCGAAATTTTCTAACATCCTGAACACAGGGCTGAAACTAAGTGAGCTTTTGACGTGTCATGAGTGCTCGCTTTTAAGGTAGTGGAGCTGTTAAAGTTTCAGCCAGTTTCGAAAGGCATGAACTTGAAAAGTGTTCATCGAGGTTTCCTAACGATTTCATTTGGAATCCTCGGTTCAAATTATGAAAAATCATGAGATCCGAAACGTTGCGCAACTATAACGGGTCTATTACCTTAAAACCTCGTCACGGTTTGCACCGCGCGCTGTTGAAATACGCCCACCTCAGAATGAAACGAGGGAAATGGGGTGTGCATTTTTTGTAATCTAATTACGCTGGTTTTAGTCTACGACAGACGCCGTCATCGGGCAGTTTGTAGCGCGTCGGACTGTCAATCTAGAGGTCCCGTGCTCGATCCCCGAAGGCGACATTCATTCTTTCCGACTATTTGTCTCTCACCAATGGGTTGATGATCGTAGACCTATGTGAGATAGCAGCTGGAGGCCTGGGGTCCGTTTTACCAATCATCTTACGTTCATTTTTTTTGTCTATGTCAGAAATTAAAGTTGCTACTAGATGAATAACTAAATATGGACTTCTGCCATGCATCATCTCATTTCAAACCTCTTCTAAAGACGATTTCAATGAGATAATACAAGGCAGAAATTAACAAGGAATGAAAACACCAGGTAAGATTTAAGATTTTGACTTACGATTTGTTTTTTCGCAAAAAGTTTAGTAAAACGGGCCCAAGGAAAGGATGTGATGGTGGTCCTTGTGAGAGAAATACCAGGAACTAACTCTTAGGTGCTCCAGCCGACCCGATATAACTGAAAAAATGTTGAAAGCGGCGTTAAACTCCATTCAATCATTCAATTTATTCTACGACATTTAATTTCATCTCAATTCTCTGAATATGGGCCAATACAGATGAAAAAAGGAAAATAATCAACTATCATATGGTAAGCAAAGACAAAGCCTTCTTTCATGTAAGATTTTGGTATCTAGGTTAATATGTATATACCCGTAAACCAAATGTATCTTTATCTCAAAATTAAAACCATAAATCTTGGTTTTAACTTTGAAGAAAAGCCATCAGACTTGAAGAACGTCTTTTCACCGTAGAAATTGATTTTTATATGGCGAAATCTCGATGACTCAGAGCGAAATACTTGTTACTGATATAGGCAGTTACAATTGTATCGCGATCATTCATCGATCTTATTTGTGGATATACGAGCTTCGGCAGTGAAGCTTTCAACACATTTTTTACAGATGCACTATTTGCGCCAAAAGTACCATTTACAAACAGTAGAATTGTCAAGATGATGTATATAAAAAATACACGGAGAAGCTAAATTAACTATAACCCTTCAGCCTTGAATTTTGGCTCGGGGTTTTTTATTTTATTTTTTTATTTTTTATTTTTTTTTTAATTTACCGAAAATACGATAATGTGAGAATGCCTCGATGGCACGAAAAACTTGTATTGCATTGTCAATGAGATTTATAACTACTCGTGTTGCTATCAGAATCCCCCCAAAAATGCTAACGATTGACAAACCTTACCCCGCTATGCAAACAAGTACACCTACAACACAGGATTAGATTTGTCAAACGTTCGCGAATGTTTTCATCTTAATCGTCGTGCTACTTTTCATCGAATTACAATTATTAACCCTTTCCTGTTTTACAAAATTTTGGACCTGTCCAAATTCAAAAGTTTTGCAGACGAAAATTAAAAGTGGATTTAATTTGAAAAATAACCATTCAGTAGGGTAGAAAATAGTGTGGAAAAAGAAGAAATTGCTTGTCAAGAGCAATTTCTTCCTTTTTCACAATGTTTTCTCAATCATGAAATCACAGGCACGTAAAAAGCAGGGATTAAACAGCGTAGGGTTAAATTAAGGAGTATTGAAATGGTTGATTTTTGGAGTCTTGAGAATAGGCCTATGTACAACTGTTCATTATTGCTGGGCGGCGGAAACATCGTAAATACAGTTTAAATAGGCTGTATTTACGATATTAAGCTCGCAAATCAACGGTAATGGATTAAGGTAGTTGACCCTTACTAGGTTCGCATCATTTCGGAACTTATAATTTTTCATGAATTGAAATTATAAGGAAACACTGTTAGAATCCGTGTCTTCCGAAACGCCGCGGAACTGTTACGGGTCCACTACCTTAAATAGCCCCCATATTTATTATGACCTACCAGAAGAACGTATTTCATTTATTACGCACCCACCCTATATCTGCGTTATCTATAAGTGACCCGTCTCGCGAAAAGGGGCCATCTGGGAAGTGCGTAAAGTATCGACCCCGGTCAGACTGCGCGATGTGCACAGGCTGACAGAGGTCGAAACTTTTCTTTTTTACACACTTTTCCGAATCTAGAATGAACACTCTATCTTTCTTTATAACTATTCTCAAAACACAGCATCTATCTAACCACTGCTGGATTCAATGTCTTTTCCAAATACTATTTTTTCCTTAGTTTCAAGTTTGTCCCTTTTCGCGTGATGGGTCACATGTGTAAGAAAGTAACTACCTAAGTAGTCCGGGCGACCGAGGATTTAGTAAATATCACGTGGGTACGATACAAAAGGTTCCATATCACTTATCTTCACAGTTTTCTACCATCGCCAACTATGAATCACAATAGGTAAGATTTTCGGTTCATTTTCATTTTTAGCTCGGCTGTTTTCGAAGAAAACCCGAGGTATTATAATCACCTTGTCGTCGTTCGCGTTGTCGTTGTCGTTGACGTGACAAACTTTAACCTTGGTCATAACTTTTGAATGGTAAGTGATAGAGCCCTCATATTTCACATGATTATTGCTTGGGACAAGACCTCACTGTAGGTACCAAGTTTAAGGTCATCAGTCAAGGTCATTTTTCAAGGTCAAATTTCTTAAAAAATGTATTGTTGGTCATAACTTTTGAATGGTAAGTGATAAAGCCTTCATATTTCACATGATTATTGCTTGGGACACGACCTTTATGTAGGTACCAAGTTCAAAGATTTACATCTGCCTAAGAAATAATTAACAGCCGAGCGTTGACACCCGCTTATGTTGCTCATGTTAAAAATTGTGATCCGTTATGTAAAAAACATATGAGAAGTGAGAAATCGACTTACTGCGCAAGCTGTGCGTTCTGACAAGGTCGAAACATTCGATTTTATGCTATTTCATGAATCTAGAAAGATAATTCTACCTTCCGATAAGATTATTTGAAATGCGACATTTTGTTAAACTTTGCTGAATCTATCCTCTTTAACAATTACATATTTTCCGGACTTCTCAGACGGTTTCTTTCCGCGTGAGGCGTGATGCATAAATGATATGGGCCTCTGCGTGACAATTCAAACAATTTGACAATGTGCGTGAGGTCCAAACATTGAACAGCCCTGACACACATTCAGTCCAAATATAAGGTTGTGTGACTTTTTCAAGACACTTCCAGGCCTTATCTATCTAAAGAGCGCAAAGTGAAGGCTCTGGCCAGTCTAAGCGGATGCACAGTCTGGCCAGATTCTTTGCTTGGAGCACAATCAAAATTAATGGAATTGTACTGCACAGGATCATATTCTTTTCGAAAGAATGGCAGTGTTAGCTCAGCAGTAACACAATGGGTTGTCAGTCCTAAGGTCGTAAGTTCGAAGCCCGACTCGACCATCCGACATAAATTTAACAAAAGACAATGTGACACACGTCATTTGTCTCTCACCAATGCGAATATGATAAGTACTAAGCCCGAGTGGGATGAGCAGCTGGTGGTTCAGATGAAATATCGTTGTTGTACTGGTGTGAGAAACGACAGAAAACCACGGGTGCAGCTAGTTACGTCGTGAAATTGACATTCACTTTAATCAAAACCATTCTAAATCGATCACTCAGCGCTCCATTCATTCATTCCAAACACTCACTCAAACCATTCAAACACGCTCAAACCCATTGAAATCAACAACGTCGTTCAAATAAACTTGGATAGAGAAAAATCGCGATTTCACTGATATTATGCAAATTGTAAGCGTCTACTAAATTCTTGAAGAAATAGGAAGCTATTTATAGATGTTGTATGTGTATTTCATTAAAGGGAGGTAATAAAGATCGCTTATTTTGTTCATCCAGAACAAAATTTGCGATATTGGTTTACCTCCCATTAAATTCACTCAAAACTCGCTCCACACACTCACTCAATTTCATTCCAAAATCATTTCAAAATCATTCATCTTGTCAATTTCACGATGTTTTCAACTGTACGTGCACCAGTGGCCACGATATAACTGCTTTAATGTTGAAAGTTGTGATAAACCCCGTAAAACACATTATTTTCGATAAAGAAAACTTACTTGGTAAGGTTTCTACAAAAAAAGACATTATTTTAATGGTTCAATTGGTCGCAGTGTAGTCTTAATTGACAGTCCTTATAGTGTTGGGCTTTTTGAAGCGTATGAAGCACTTTCAGATTCAGAATGATCCTTCGATTGAAATATGAGCCTATGCGTGACATTTCCAGCAGTTTTACATGTGCACAAGGCACACGGTTTTAGCAGTCTTGGCAGACACAAAGTACAAAAAGAATATTCGCTGACCTCCTATAGAGGGTTTGGGAGCTTTTCTTTCTACAGAGGGCATAGCAAAGACTCTGGACAGACTGTGCAGATGCACAGACTGGCCAGAGTCTTTGCTTTTCGCACCTATCAATTTGTTGAAAATGTCACAGACAGGCACATATTGTATGTGTGTGCAAAGATCTAGTTAATATTCGGACTACGAGGTCCTTTTTGGGTCTCTTCGGTGATCCTAAGAATAAACCTCAAGAAATAATCTGTATCTGCGTTAGAAACTAACCATGCGACCCGTCATGCAAAAAGGGACAATTCTGATCTCCCTAAATGAATATCAATTTTTTACCAGTAGAGGTTTGACTATACATAACATAAACATGCATTTCAAAATCATTTTGTGGAAAGATCGTTTATCATATTATTGCATAAAATCTGCGTTTTCGGGTCGTTCAAGACATACGATAACGAACAAAACCCGAGCGTTAACAGAGGAAATCGTGGATAAATAAGTAAATACACGTACCGCTAACGACCGGGGTTATTTTTTACTTAAATATCCTCGGACTGGGCCTATATTCTTGATATGTTTCTAGGTCTTACATTGACATAGAGCGTAAATGAAGAAGACGATCTTATAATCCCGCTTTAAATTTTGTGACGTCATAAATTAACCAATCAACGCCAGTATGAACAAAAGTGACGGTGCAATGCATAAAGCAATTTTCCGCTATATTAGTGGTTTTGGAGCTAGTTTTGGATCTTTTCCAATGATCATTTATCATTTATCATTTATCTTTGAATAATAACTATATAATTTTTCTTTTAATACAATAATGGAGACAATTCAGGTTCAGGCTCTCTCTCTATTGTTCTCTCTCTCTCTATCTGACCCTCTCTTTCCCTCTTTCTCACTCTCTCGTTCTTTTACTCTCTTTTCTCTTTTCTTTCCATTCCTTCTCATCCATCCTAATTCACATTGGAACAGCAGATAATAATACATTTGTAATTTGCTAACTATTCCAATTAGATGATAACTTATTTTTTCACTCCCTCACATCATTACAATAATGGAATTAATAACATGACAGAAAACCAGTTATGATATGACCTACGTCGCGGGAGTGAAATAACCCCGTTGAATATTTTTGATATTACAAGGGTGTTATTACACAAGTGGAATAACTATGCAGATGAACTTAAAGCGAATTGCAACGCTAGTTTGTTACTGCGAAAATGACGTCATAATCTATGTATTGTGACGTCAGTTTTAAACGGCGTTTTTTAATGATGATTTTTCGCAAAAATTTGGGTCGTAGATCTAATATAAATAAAATATAAAATTTGTGCTTATAAAATACCGAATTTAATTAACTCGTCATCTATAAACAGATAAAAACTCGGCGTAGCCTCGTTTTATTTGTTTAAAGATGACTTGTTTAATAAATTCGGTATTCCATGACCACTCATTCAATATCCTCTATGTCATGAAGGACAGGGCTCCCTCCAATGCCATCCTCTCCAGAATTGATAATTTAAATGCACAAAACCAATGTGATGGGTCACGGATCCGTAATGTGGTTAACATAAATTTTTATCATTCTTTAATAGATGGATGTTAGTGTGGGTTTGCGTTATCAAAATTAGACTCCAAATGAAACAAGAAATTCATGGGTTTCCTCAGAGACTACGGCATTTGTATAATTTTTCGGGGTTTAATTATTCATTTATTTATCTTTCTATTATTATTTATTAATGTATTTATCCATTCATTTATTTATGTATTTATTTATTTATTCGTGTATATATATATTTATTGGAGAGCACAGCCCCTTCTTCTCATTACTCCTCCAATCACTGGCATAAAGTCACCACACTTGTAATATGGAGAAACACGTTTTGAATCTATGAAAGAAATAAAGCGTTTTTCCGTGTGAGTAAAAACACAAGGTAATATATTGACATGTCAGTTTGTGTGACAGTTTATGAATACAAAAAATACAGAATATATACTACATAAATTTTAACTTTTATGTTTTGTAACATATTCTAATTTACCTTTATCTCACCTGATCACGATGTGCACAGTGATCTATTAGATCGTCAAATGTTCGTTAAGGATATGCATTCGTCGTCTTTGACGTTGCTTTCCGTCTGCAAAACGTTGTTGCCGGTACACATGATGACGTAAAAAAAGGTTTGGAGTGCAAGAGCTAGAGGGATATAAAAAAGTAATTTACATTTCATATTTTTTTCGGTGGATTATCGAAAAATAACAGTATATTATCATTTGATAAACTCATCGCCTAACCAGTGAATTAATCAAAAACTTTTAACAGGCTTTCGTATATTTCAAAACAAATCTTCTTTAAAATTAGTTACATGTACACCTATGGTTTAATGTCAAATTTTGACTTCATCCGGGCTAACATGTTTTATCTTATAACTATACAAGTATCCGTATGATAACAACCCGTATGATATTTTTTATGATATCACATAGTTATTTTTAGAACAATAATATCATACAGTTATTTTTAGAAACTAGCATTTAAGTTAGAAACATCGACTAAAACAAGACAAAAAGAGGTTATAAGATAAATATAATACGTACTAAGTGTATTGTATGAAAAAATATCTAACTCGGTTGTGAGAATTGGTAATTGTCTCGGCAGATTCTCCCAACCTCGTTAGATATTTTTTTCCATACAAAACACTAAGTACGTATTATATATATAATCTTTCGTATTCAGGCATTCTGAACGAGTCAGTCAATGTCGTATGTGTTGCTTCCTGTTTTAAAGGGATTTCATGGTCCACCGAAATTGTGTTGTGACCATGAAATCCCTTTAAAACAGGAAGCAACACATACGACATTGACTGACTCGTTCAGAATGCCTGAATACGAAAGACCGGTGGTGACTTCTTTTATTCACACTTCACACTTCAAACTTCAGACATATGATATTGAAATGTGAAATGTGAAGTGTGAACTATGAAATGTGAAGTGTGAAGTTTGAAGTGTGAACTGTGAAGTGTGAACTATGAAATGTGAAGTGTGAAGTGTGAAGTTTGAAGTGTGAACTGTGAAGTGTGAAGTATGAAGTGTGAACTTTGAAGTGTGAAGTATGAAGTGTGAACTTTGAAGTTTGAAGTATGAAGTGTGAAGTGTGAACTTTGAAGTGTGAACTATGAAATGTGAAGTGTGAAGTTTGAAGTATGAACTGTGAAGTATGAACCTTGAAGTATGAAGTGTGAACTTTGAAGTGTGAAGTGTGAAGTATGAAGTGTGAACTGTGAAGTGAGAAGTATGAAGTGTGAACTTTGAAGTTTGAAGTGTGAAGTGTGAAATGTGAATTGTAAACTAGGAAGTTTACATATATGGCAACTTTGAAAAAATTCAATTTCACATTTCACATTTCACATTTCACAGTTCACACTTCACACTTCACAGTTCACACTTCACACTTCAAAGTTCACACTTCATAGTTCAAACTTCACACTTCAAAGTTCACACTTCACACTTCATACTTCACAGTTCACACTTCAAAGTTCACACTTCACACTTCTTACTTCACACTTCATACTTCACACTTCAAAGTTCACACTTCATACTTCACACTTCATACTTCACACTTCATACTTCACACTTCACAGTTCACACTTCAAACTTCATACTTCAAACTTCAAAGTTCACACTTCAAAGTTCACACTACACACTTCACACTTCACACTTCAAACTTCACACTTCACATTTCATAGTTCACACTTCACGGTTCACACTTAACACTTCAAAGATATAATGTTTGAAATGTGAAGTGAGAAGTTTGAATTTAAGAAATGTCACCTCCAGTTCACGCTTCAGAGTTCACATTTCAAAGAAAATACGTTTGAAGTGTGAAGTGTGAATAAAAGAAGTCACCACCGGTCTTTCGTAGTTTTGATATTTTTATTCATGCTGATGTCGGAGCAAAGGACAAAAACAAGAAGCAGAACAAGAGCTGTCGTAGGACAGCGAAGCTCGACTTTTCATAGTGCTGGACGGTTAAAAGCAAATCAATATCGCTGTTTGAAAATTCCATTAGATGTAAATCAAAATTAATGAGTCTTTGTCTAAAGAATGCCATTACGGTGGGAGAAGTAGGTACAAAATTTCCAATCAAATAGCTTAAGCAGAGACAGATATACAACTGATATACAACAGTTGCACGTAAAACTTAACCAAGAATTTCAAAGTCCTAAAAAGGTTAAAATTTCACTAAATTCAATATCAGAGTAATGAAGCTTTGTCTTAGGGCTAATATAATGGTCATAGAAGCATGTGCAAAGTTTCCAAGGAACAGCTTAAGTAGAACCATGGATAAAACTGATATACAACAGTTGCACGCCAAAACTTAACCAAGAATATTTAAGGTTCATGTAAAGAGTTTGAGACCCAATATTTAGGGAACTTCATTAGCCAAGAAAAAGCACTATGTCCAGGTATATTATATATCAAAATGAAGCTATTCGTGAGCACAAGCGGTTAGGCAATATAAGACCGCCATAGCTATAGCGGTATAGCCAAAACATTGTGGAAAAGGGTCATTTTGTACAGAACAAGCAACTGCATGACGGTTGCATAAAATTGCCCCGTATTTTAACAAAGTACAGTCTGAAGTACCATCCAGGTAGTGCTACAACCTTAGATATAAAACTCGGTCTCAAAAGGCTCTTTTGAAACAATCAATTTCCATTTATTTTGTCAACATACATGTCAAACCGGTTTGGTCTGTTTTCAAAATAGATGTAAGGTATGGTGCAACATCCCACCATAATATTGTGAAATATTTTCTGAGATTTATTTCAAATTATAGTTTTTTTATTCAATGATCTACAATATAACTATATATTTATCATTCTGTGAAATAGAAATTGATATATTGCTAAACAACCTTACAGGTATATAAACAATAAATGTCTATTCATGTTGTGATAACACACCATACCCTAAAAAGATCTACACGTTTACAAAATTAGAATGACATAATTATATGACATATGTGTTTAAAAAATAAGTCAAAATAAATTGCTTGCATAACTACGTTTTGGGGCTGAGTTTTACACCAATGGTTGTAGCACTACCTGGATGGTACTTAAGGCTAGACTTTGTTAAAATATGAGCCAATTTTATCCAACAGTCATGCAGTTGCTTGTTCTGTACAAAATGACCCTTTTCCACAGTGTTTTGGCTATACCGCTAAAGTTATAACAGTCTTATGTTTTTCAACTGCTTGTGCTCATAGATAGCTTCATTTTGATATATAATATTCCTGGACATACTGCTTTTTCTTGGCAAATTACTGCCCTTAAAATTGGGTCTCAAACACTTTACATGAACCTTAAGTCCGAAAAGGGTTTAAGATTTCAGAGTAATGAATGTTTGTATAGAGGCTGATATTATGGTTAAAGGAACATATGCATAGTTTCCAAGCAATATCTTAAGTAGAAACAAAGATATAATACAATAGTTACACGTAAAAACTAAAGTCTGAAAAAAGGTTAAAATTCCACTAAATGAAATATCAGAGAATAAATCTTTGTCTAAAGGCTAATATTATGGTCACAGAAGTATGAGCGAAGTTACAAAGCTATAAGTAGAAAAAGAGATTTTAAACTCTTGCACGTAAAAACTTAACCGAAGAATTACTCCGACGCCGACGCCCGGGTGACTGGAATGCCCCCCCCCCCCCCCGTTCTACGAATAGTCTAGCTAAAATGGAAAATATATATATATATATATATATATATATTACAAATTCAGTGAACCATGGCAACTTTTTAGACATTGACTTGAAAATTTGTCTTTTTTAAAACTGGTGAAATATTTGTCAAAATTTCCATGCCTAATATTTTAAGAAAATCACATGTGCACAACGATAAGCAAGATAGACTCATGTGCATCCACACAGTCTAAACTGAGGATTCACTATACAGTCGATAATGCTCGAGCGACCACGTCTATTAAGCGATCAATTTCATTAAGCGACCACCATAAAAGGTTCCCTCACCGCAAGCAAATTCCCTGAAAAAGAGGACATCCTTAACGAAAAATTGGTTATAGTTGAATCTTATGTTGTTGTTACCCATTAGAATCGTCTCTATAAGACGATTCTAATGGGTTCAAACATCATAGGATTCACTTCGACTTAGTCGACAATCTATAAATGTTATCAAAATAAACTGTCACATTTATCATGGTTTTTCGTATTAAGCGACCATTTCCATAAACCACCTTTTTTGGTGGTCCCTTTAGTGGTCGCTTAACACAATTTTTACTGTATATGTATACGCGTTAAGTAGATTAGTATTCTGTGGATTTCAGGTCTTGCGTTTAGGGTGGAAAAATCGGTGTATTCTTCAATGAATTCCAAATTGTTGACTGTCTTGACAAACATTGTTATCACAGCCAAATCAAGCCTCGGATACAATGTTTTGCGAGGTAGTTAACAAGGTGTTACGTAGGGTCAAATATAATTAACCTGCGTTCTAAATGACATAGGGATTCTTGTGGCATTCAAAAAGGTAGTAGATACTATAAACCAGTGTGACAATCCGCAAGAAAAACACAATTAAAACAATTATTTGTAAAAGATTTCGGATTGAGCTTAGGTCGAGCAGAGAAAGCATTAAGCGTTTTTCAATACATATAAAAGTAGAATTGGCAGCATGGATTCAGAAAATATACAAGAAGCAAAAAGGTTTCCGGTCCAGATATGCCTGGGAAGGCAGTACGATTGCGCACTTCAACAATGGTGTGGTGAGGCTAGGGTCCTCGTCGCACATTTACTTTGTAATCGGTACCCCGTCAGTCAAGAAGGGGAAATCGTAAACTCAGGTCAGACTTGTAGTATATTGTAATGTACATGTATGTATGTAAATGCGCATGCCTAAAATGTAATTGATCAGCGTCCCATGCGCACTCACTTTTGGAATAGATTTCATTATGGAAGCACGCTTTGTGTATTTTGTTATCGTCCAAAGCCACAACATGGTGTCAGAAGTGGGATGGGCCCACAAGCTAAACAAAGTTGTAAATTTTCCAACTTTTCTTATTCTCTAAATCTAGAATAGTCGTTTTCCATTATGTATATTGGCGACCAAACCCCTGAAAGTCTTGCTTTTGTTAAATTGACCCTCCGCGAGCACTTGTTTTATAATCAGGGCCCAAGGTTATAAAACTTTTCTCATGCTCAAACGAGAATTTTCTCAAATTTAAATTCAAATCAAATAAATGAAAATAAAAGAAAATTTATAACAACTTATTGACATTATCCTTTATGTTAATACGTTAAAATGAATATTAAAAAGAATAACGTCTTCAATCTCAAAATGAAATTTGAGAAAATTTTGAATTGAGAATGAGATTAGTTTTATAACCGCGGGCCCTGATGTTTATAACATGTGCCTTATATAATAGATCTAGCCTTCATGACAAACATCGTATTGCATGCATTACATGTATATTATTGAAATATTTGACTAATGAATTGTCTAAGAGTATACAGTTATTTCATAGTGTTTCGTTTAACAGAGAAAACTGTGGTCCCGGGGTGGAGGAGCTGACGTTCTGAACTGTTGTCCGATGCCGAAGGCAGAGGGCAACAGTTCATAATGTCATCCCCGACACCGAGGGCAATAGTTTTTCATTGTTATACGAATGTCCATGAAATAACTGTTTCTTTATCTAATCATTATTTTATGAATTTATTTTATCATTCAAAAATGTTTCAAAAAGAGACATACAGAGAAGAAAAGTTGATTTTTTGTATATTTTCTAGAATACGTCACTCCGCACGTATTTTACACGTGCAACAAAATGACGTCATTTTTTGCAAGCGGGAATCAGTTCGGTGCCTACTGTGCATGGATGAAACAGTTAAAATTGTTTATCGGTCACGTGATGGATATTGTAATAAGTTCTTAAACAGTTCGAAATGGTTAATTTTTTTTAAATAGGAGATCTGGTAATAATCTGAAATGTATTACGCCCGATTAGCTCAGTTGGAAGAGCACCGGACTTCAAAACAATTGAAGTTCGACCGCATGGGTTCGATTCCCGGACTGGCACGCTAACAAAACTAATTGTCTTTCGGATGAAACGTTAAACCCCGTGAGACGGTGCTTTACACCGAGCACGTTAAAGAACCATGGCGGATCTCAGCAGGAGTTTCGTCAAGTATCCTTGCACTATCCCCCGTAACAACTAACCGTCTTCTGGGGGCGTCGCTCATATGGGCATGTCCTACGGTAGCGACGACAAATAAACGGAAATACACACACTCTGAAATGTACGGTTCAGTTTGACGGACCTTAGGTGTTAGTCACTCACCTTGTTGTGTAAATAGGTTTGGACAAATGATTTACAATGTAACAGTGCAAGGTGACAAGTCGACTAGTCTGAATTTATTATTTTGTGTGAATTCTTGGTTGTTGGTGTTTATTCGTGCACTCTTTTGATTCTGACATATTAACTCGGTTGTATTGAAAAAAGCAGAAAGATGAACAAAAATGTTGATAGTATGTTTGCGGTATTCAAGATCAAGATAGTTATTTGTTTCAGTGCAAAATTGAAATTTCATTAACGCTTTTCTGTGGTTCGTCGAGGAATAACGGTAGATTTTCATTTTGTTAAACTCAACGCCTTACCAGTGAAATCGTCAAAAACTTAAACCCTTTTCTTCGTTTCACACTATCTGACGTCATCTAAGCGGACCTCAAAAAGTGACGCCGTCCCGAACATTACATAGCAACCACATGCAAAATGACAGGCTTTAAGAATTATCCCAAAATTTTCACTTTTAGTCTCATTTTCATTTCAAAGGAATAGAATAATAGATTGTTTTGCGAGTATTATCGATTTATATTTCATTTTGTGAACAATAAAAGCTATATTTTCGCTCGTGACTTCGCCACTTGTGTGGATAAAGCTTGTGATGTTCACTCAGTGAAATATCAATGGATCTTACACTGATACAAACGATTATCCTCTATAAATTTCATTGAATGAATAACAAAAGGTACATTTTCACGAGTGGCGGAACCACGAGTGAAAACATATCTTTTGTTGTTAACGAATGAAAGACATAATTATTGGTCTTCAAATTTTCTTTATGCACGTCATTTTGCACGTGATTGATATGCAACGTTCATAATTACGTCACTTATTTTGCTCCTTTTAGATGACGTCAGAAAGGGTGAAATGAACAAAACTGGGGTATAAGTTGTTGATTAATCGTCAAGTTTATCATAGGGTAGTTTCAGCATTATACATAATTTTAAAGAAGAACAGACGCAGGGCTTATTTGGTTTCTGTCGATTTGTCAAAGAGCAAACAAATTGGGCAATGTATATTGATATTGACAAAGGGGTATAATGCCTTTCTAAGATATTTGTTTCTCAATTAAACCCTATGTTTTGGGTACTCATTTGAATCGTCTAGACGACTCCAATGAGTACCCACAATATAGAATATTTGAAAATAAAGTAGAAAAACTTAAATTTGAAATACAAAAAAATCTTCTCTATATGTAGCTAGGTTGACTGCGGCAATTTTAGATAAGTGGACTCCTTTAGACTTGTTAAAATATTACTCATAAATTGTTAGGTTATTCACATAGAAACTTTTAATTCGGTTGTCTATTGATAAGTCAAGACTTACATGACTAAAAATGCTAGCCGCTATGTTAAATTGTATTGAATAATATGGAATCATGTAGTACAAGCAAGTAAATATTAGTAAGCGGACTTTGAACTCAGTGCGTGAACTAATTGCTATCAGTCAAAAGGACCCATTGAAAAGAAGCTACTGTCAGTTTGTTTAAATATTTGTTTACCTTGGGTTGGAAGAATTACTTGGTATCATGGTGATGAAATCCTTTAAATTACAGGAAAGGTAAGAAATGGTATTACGTTTATCATAAATGACATAATTAACACGCAGAAAGAAACCATACAGATAGTCAGTGAACGTTTACGCTAGGATGTTTTCGGACAATAACCAAAGGGGTCTATCGAATTTATCAGCCCCTGTGTTCAGGATGTAAAAATGTTTTGCGAGCGCTTTGTGATGATACCCCGCTTTGCACGTGTACATACGTGCAAAGCGATGTATCATTTCAAAGCGCTTTGTTAACGTTTTCATCCTGAACGCAGGGTAGCTGTTGCTCTGACTTATTGGTCGCCTACTGACTATACCATGTATGTCATGTTATTGTTTGTTTCTTGATGGGTCACTAGCTTAATTAATGTTTTCTTTTTAGTTGTCTATATGTTTAAGTCACCGCAATGATAGAACGGGGACATATTGTTTAACCGGTGTCAGTCCGTCTGTCTGTCTTCTTAACACGTTTTACTTTACTTCAACACAATTTAATGTATAATGCCCACATTAGAGAGTGAGAGAGAGAGAGAGAGAGAGAGAGAGAGGGAGAGAGAGAGAGAGAGAGAGAGAGAGAGAGAGAGAGAGAGAGAGAGAGAGAGAGAGGGGGAGAGAGAGAGAGAGAGACAGAGAGAGAGACAGACAGACAGACAGACAGACAGAGAGAGACAGAGAGAGTGAGTGAATGAGAGAGAGAGAGAGAGTGAGAGAATGAGAGAGAGAGAGAGAGAGAGAGAGAGAGAGAGAGTGAGTGAGAGAGAGAGGGAGTGAGAGACAGAGAGACAGAGAGAGTGAGAGAGAGACAGAGACAGAGGGACAGAGACAGAGAGAGACAGAGACAGAGAGACAGAGAGAGTGAGTGTGAGAGAGAGAGAGAGAGAGAGAGAGAGAGAGAGAGAGTGAGAGAGAGAGAGAGTGAGAGAGAGAGAGAGGGGGCTTAAGTGTTTACGATCACATTTTATTTAATCATTTATTTATTATTTAACCATTGAACCTTCAATTGAGCGGTGAGAGAAGTGCATAATTTGTAATACAAATGGACATGTGACCCGTATTATGCTCACGCGATAAGCGCAATATTGTATATAAACACTGGATCAATCCATGTTATTTAAAACAGTGTTCATGTCGATTGGCTGTGTTTATTATTCTGAAAAAAAAAACATGCAGTAGTTTATCGGAGTGGCGTAGTCGAGTGGATAAGGACGACAGAATTTTGACCAAGCGGGCCGAGTTCAATTCTGCATTGCGACATAAAAATTACCTTTTTCAATTTATACATTTAATGGCATATTTTTTTTTTAAATGTAATATGTTGTGCTAATTTTGAAAATTCTTCAAAGGCTTTGTATTCTTTGGATTGAATAGATATATATACTATATTTACTTCACCGTCGGGATAGATATAAAGGCCACTTTAGATAGAGCTTGAAACTGCAATTTGACTATTCGAAGATTCCAAATTAAAAAGATTTCACGCTGATAAACCGAATGCAATAGCCAAAACAATTGTAGACCAAAGGCGATTGTTTTATGATTCGATATTTTATCGCATAGAATCGATAGAGGTTTCTCCGAACGGTATAATCCTGTATGTTTAATCCTATGATACATATCTAAAATATAAAGAAACACATAGAAAAGAAATTTATCTGCGTGTATTTGATGATGTAAAAAATTTAATTTTCTCGAATAAAACCAACAATAACAAAATGTGCCGATGACAGTATACGAACCGGGAGTGTTTTGGTAACAATCAGTCGATAGTCTAGCATGCGTATCCACTGAGCCATCGCAGTCATTTACATACGTGACGGTATTTTAATTATATTATATCAGGTTCTGTACAGGAAGTTAACATATTCGATAAGTTACCTACACTACCTATAGAAAATATCGATACAACCGTCTCAATGTTAACCTTATCGCGTGCAATTAAACGAAACTGATAAAAACATCCTGGTATTTACGCAAAATAAATATTTGAAAAAAGAGATTGGTTCTAGAAGACGTTGACTTGAGTTCGCATGTCAAAATTCTTTCACGTGAAGGTAAAATGGTTATTCAAGATATGAAAATCAGTCAAGTATGAAAATCATCTATCCTCATCAGCCTGCACAATTTGTGCAGTGTGACTAGGGTCGATAATGTACGCGCTATCCAGATGGTCCCTTTTCGCCTGACGGGTCAGATTTTGAACCAGCCCTGCGTAAAGGATGACAAAACGCTGCAGAATTTGTGCCAATTTTACTCCGCTTTGCACGCTAATGCACGTGCAAAGCGGGGAAAATTTGCAAACAACACCGTTTTGTCATCCTCAACGAAGGGCTTCCCTACGTTCAGGATGAAAACGTTAGCGAAGCGCTTTCGAAATGATACCTCGCTTTGCACGTATGTGTACGTGCAAAGCGGGGTATCATCTCAAGGCGCACGCAAACGCTTTTACATTCTAAACACAGGGCTGGTCAACATAGGGTTTATCTCGATGGCTAAATGAATTAGATAGGAAGTCGTTACCATGAAAATCATTTTAATTAACAAGATAAAATATGCAAATTAGCAATCATTCAACCTTAATTCGGGAAACGAAATTGAAAAAGAAAAGCTCATCAGAATGATGACTGACGGGAACTGCCTTCGTCGATAGGTATTCTGCAATATTACATTTTGTCGTAACGAGAGTGGCGAACGTGCTTGTTTACAGTTAGCAACATCGTGAAATTGACTTTCACCTCAATCAAAAGCATTCATAATCGCACACTCATACAGTACTCCATTCATACATTCCAAACACTCACTCAAACCATTGAAAAAAGGTCAACAACTACATTCAAAATGAATTAATAAAATATCGCGATTTCACTGACATAATTGAAATTGTAAGCGTCCGATTGGCTCTTGAAGAAATAAGAAGCCATTTATAAAACTTGAATGCTCATTTCATGAAAGGGGTTAATAAGTATCGCTAATTTTGTCGGTCCTGAAAAATAAAATCGATGTTGGAAAACCTCCCTTCAATATCACTCAATACTCACTCATCGCACTCATTCCATTCCAAAATCATTTCCGAAACATTCAACTTGTCGAATTCCACGATGTTGTTAACTGTACTGGTTTTCGGGGGAAAACCTAACGATTTGAGGCTTTCACTCGCGAAGATCATTTCCACCATTGTCATAGCGATGTTGGGCGAGTGTCGACCTCCCAATTATCGCAACATAATTGAAATTGTAGGCGTCGGTATGGCTCTTTATTGCTCATTTTATTAAAGGGAGGTTATAAATATCGCTAATCTTGTTGATTCTGAACAAAATTAGCGATATTGGATTACCTCTAAAATTTCAATAAACTCAAACTCATTGCAATCATTTCATTTCATTCCAAAATCATTTTCGGATCATTCACCCTGTCAATTTCTCGATGCTGTTAACTGTACTGATTTTCGAAAACACCCTGACGATTTGATATGCCTTTCACTCGCGAAGATCATTTCCGTCATTGTCATAGCGATGTTTGGAGCGCGCCGACCTCCCAATAATCGTAACATGGGTTTGATCCCCGACGCTCATACTGCATTATGATGGCGACAAGCGTTTTTGAATCCAGTGTTCAGGTTGTAAAAACGTTTCGCGAGCGTTTTCAGATGATACCCCGCTTTGCACGTGCAGATACGTGCAAAGCGAGGTATCATTTCGAAAACGCTTGGCTAACGTTTTCATCCTGAACGCAGGGCTGAATGCAGTACAGGATTGGGGATTATGGTCGTATGATGGATTCTGTTGACACTTAAACGCTACAAAGGTTAACCTAATGACTTTCAACTCGCATGTTTTATTTCACAGATGATGAATAAAGTATTTGACAAATTAAGATATATATATTATAACACTATAATTTATAACTTTCGCGTGAATTTATCGAAAAGTCTTTTTTTATTTTATAGGTTTATTGTCCTTTTTATTCCCAAATAATTTTGTCGTTCAGTTTCTGAAATATCTGTAGTACTCAGAGAGAGGGGTATTTGAATTTAAGATAAGGGTACATGAAGTTCAATATTTGTGGCACAAAACTTATGTTGTTGATACTCGTCTCGCCAAGACAATTCCAACGAGTACCAACAACATAAGGTTTCATCGAGAAATAGAGATTGTAGACAGGCTTTACCCCCTCTTAACTGTGCCTATGGTTTCATTTTTCTTATTCTTTGTATTTTATGAAAGATTAAAACAATCTTTGACCCAGATTGGGCAGACCCACATTTCAATGAAGTTAGATTAATCGTTCTTCTGCTGTTCTTAACATTTTCCTGTTGTTGCAGAAAGTATAGACTACGACTAGCCTGCACACGCGTGCAGTCCGATTTTGATCTAAACTGCCTGCTTTCTTCTCAATAATCGCGGGACAATCATTGAGTCTTATATGATGAATTACCAAAATGTTATCAAATCATTTGAAACGAAATTCAAATTCGGCGGAATAAAGTTTAATACATTAGATATCAGATAAGGGAAAGCCGATCGGAAGATTGATGTTTCAAATCGTCAGAGAAAGACTAAAAAGTTGAAAATACAAGCTGTAGTTATGATGTTTTGGTCGGTTTTTTGTTTAATCAGGATAAAACACGAGTTTTGGGATCACAGAACGCGTTCGAACGTTTTTATTTTGAATTCGATTTTAAAATAGACTTGTAAAAAGAAGGCACAATTTCTTAAACGCTTTTTTGAGCTTTTCCGAGTTCCGAATTTGGACAGTCCTACGTCCAAATTAACAAAATGTTGTGATTGTTCTTGGATTCACCGTATATGAGCCTGTGTGTGAGATTTCCAACAATTTCAAATTTTCTCAAAGCGAAGACTCTTACCAGCCTGTGCATCCGCACAGTCTGACCAGAGTCTTCACTGTGCATTTAGTAGATAGATAAGGTCTCAGAGTATCTGTAGACCATCAGGTAATCTTATATTTTCAGTATGTGCCTGTCAACACTTCTCATGGTTACACCTCACGAACATTTCAAAATGTTGGAAATGTCACGAACATGCTCATATGATCTTTTTTTCCAATACTATGTAGGGTATTATTTTTCAGGCACTCGAAATTGTTTCATTATCCCGAAAGAAAGAATGGTTTATGTTTGGATCTCTGCGTAAATTTGCATTTAACTTTGATTGATTCCTTTTTAAAAAGAATGGATGTAATTTATTTTCGTTTACATATTTTCCGTCTTGTTTATGCGTTTTTTAATCACCTTTGATACGTGATTTGCCTTTGTAATTCCAATAAAAGCGTAACAGTGCATAGAAGAATTACAATAAAAACAAGGTCGAATTAAATAAGGTCGATATATATTCGAGATTAGGGTCGATATTCGTCATTTTAAAATGTAGGTTGTCTTATTTGTCCGTTTAAGAATCATTTCTAAAATTGGCTAAACAGTAATTACAGAAAACCTTTTTTTGAAAATCTAAGGCTTTCTAATTAGTAACTCTATATTTGAATTTTACGTTGGGTGTTTATATTACATTTAATAAGACCAATGCAAATTAATCATGGTTAATATCATTGTAATACGTAGCCGGCGTTTCAGAACAGTATAGAATCGCTAACGTCACCTGATTTTGTATTAAGGTAGAATGTCGCCTATATAATCGTCTCGAAATCATAAATAGGCATCTGTAGAAAAATCATGATGTTGATATTTGTTAACCCTTTCCTGTACTGTCCCTTTATTAAACATCCCTGTATTTTGTAACTAAATAATATAATATAAACAAGAGCACCGCATACGGGTGCCTACGCTCGGCTGTCGAGTGCTTGGTGGTGGGAAAAATCTAAGTTGAAAAAGGGGCATAATTTGCACAAAATGCATCTAGAGTTATCCCCCTTGATAGTATAGCTTGCTCTTTTGACGGTGAACATATGTGCCAAGTTTCAAGTGAATGCCTCCAGTAGAACCAGAGATATAACAAAATGTCAAAGTTTTCGCACGACGACGACAACGGCGACGACGACAACGACGCCGACGACGACGACACGGAGGCTATAGCAATACCTCGGGTTTTCTCCGAAAACAGCCGAGCTAAGAAAGAAGCAATTGCTTGTTCTCAAGCAAATTCTCCTTTTATCACAATATTTTCTACAGCATGGTTCTTTTCAAGCTGCATCCTCTCTTTGTTCGAATTGCGCAAAATGGGGAAGAATTTATAAGAGTGCATCCTATATTCGTAATACCATGCTGAATAAGTCACCGGGGAACTGCATGGCGGAATTCAAAGAACCTTCAGTACCGAAGTGATACTCTGTTTTGGGTTTAAGACCTCGACATATGTAATCGTAGGGTAAACTTATGTTTGAAAATTAAATGTATAATCATGTCTAGGTTGAAAAAAGACAAATATCGAAGGCTGTGTAAACAATGGTTAGACTACACATATTTACAAGCTGATCTATGTCTTAATATCCGTCAAAACATGAAATAATTTTGGTAAAGGGTGGTAATAATAAAGAGTCAAAGAGGGATTTAATGGTTCCTAAATATGTACTTTAGGGTATTTTTTTAAGAGTTATCGTTCCTACCTCTCCAGGACGAACGCCCTTAATTTAACCCTATTATTATTTACAAGAAGTCTTTTTGATCAGAATTTAAATCTGTATTATACCGATGAACCCGCAGGTCACTGAAGAAAGAAAAATTCTGAAAGATCAGTCATAGCATATAGGGCAACAGATACTTTAATGCAATTTGATTCAAAAATACAAATGATACATATTAGAAAATTTTGTAATCACAGGGCCTGGATGTCCTTGATGGGATGTCTGATTTGGCACGATCACCAAACAACCAAAAAATCCGGTCGTAGATATATCTTTCTTCAAATAAACAAAATTATAAGTGATGTATTTTGTTAGCTATGAATTTTAAGGTAGACTTTTCTAATCTTTATGAATTTTATATACAATCGAATCCGTTTGTCGTGAGTTAGACAAAGTTGTATGTGCGTTAGTGCGTCAGTCCGGCTGATTTTATTCGACCCATAGTGCCTTGATTTATAAATGAATTAAAAAAAGCGAACGAACCTCTTCTGTATGCAAACTATTTGATTATATTGGACAAATTCAAATACAATTTTGTAAGAAAAAAGGAAGGTTCGAACAACAGGAACTTGAAATTATACAAATCAAAGATATCTAATGTAAAAGGAATTTGAGGAATTAGTCCCATAATATCCCTATCTATATAAATAGGGATACAGATAGCTCCATGGTGAAAGTCACAGCACAAGGTCAAAGTATCAGATTTTAGCATGTCAGGAGCATTTTTTACACAATTTATGGATGGCTGGCCACGCCCCATTGGCCTCAGTCTGGACACACCCCTATGATATTGAAACGCCATTTATCAGCAAAATATACTGAGCGACTTTAAAACGCAATACCTAAAAAAAATTATTGAAAATGGAAAAATACATTCACCGACTCGGATCAAACCCCAATAAGTTACCTTAAATTCAACTTTTATCTCATTTTCAAACATTCTCCTTTATTCAAGCTACGGAAACAATTTTAGACACACCCTTCGAAATTGAAATTTCTCCAATGCCCCACCGTAAGTACGATATTTTCCTTTGGAATGAATTAAAGGCCAAAAAATTTTTAGAGTTAATTTAAATGAACCAAGGGACCAAACAAATCAACAATACAGTGTTTTAGCACGTTTGATCCAAAGACGGCACCAAAACGTCACCTTTCTTGCCAAAAATGACGTCGCTTACATCCTTTTCTATCCCTTTCGTAAAACCATAAATGTTGTCTATGTGAATAGTTATTCAGTACGCAAGGTCTATTCACGTTTTCCCACCCAAAAATACATGCCGTTTAAGATTGAACAGGAATTTAGTGCGCGGCTACGGCACTATAGTTCCACAAGCAAGAGTGAGGTTAGACTGGTAAACCTGTCCCAATCTACGCTACCCTCCGATACTATCAATATCGATAGATTGAGACAGGCTTGTCAGTCAAGAGTGAGATTCGAGAATCCGTTATCTCCTACCATTTTCAATGTAAAATTGATCTTTGATCGCTCACTTGAAATTACTGGTTTATACGCTAACGTCAATCTGACACACATGGTCTTCTGAAAATCTTTATAAGCATGTCCTACCTTACAGATTTTCATAACTTGATGGAATAAATCAATAATTTGTGAGTTTAATCGATGTCAACGATGTACCGATTCAAAAATTACCCTTGTGACATACTCGACTCTGGACACCGTCGTTTGGAATTGAGTAAGTCAATTTCATTTTATTTAAAAGTTTTTGAAATGTCTATCGTTATGACTCACTTCAAATTTAATGAAATTAATCAACCGTGAAAAATAATGACAAAAGAGAATTGAATCCTAGATTGATGTGCCGAAACTAAGCGAAACGTCAGATCTAACAAAAATTTAGTCGATCCAACAGAGCATCTTCCTTGGTACAATAATTCTTATATTTAGCTAAAACAAAATACATGTAATTTTTCTGTACTATGATATCGTTTTTACTTTGTTTTTAAAGTCGCTCAGTATATATTATCAAAGACATGAGACAAGCAGCAAATCATGGGAGGGAGACCTTAACGTCCTTATTACAGCTTATTGAACATTTTGCAATGATCTTGGTGGGTCCACACGGGGCCTACAACACTCTACACGGAAATTAGGTTTAAATAACGCAATTTGCTCTTGCCATATTTTGAATAATGTGAATAAAGTTTTTATTCTCAGGTATTTATAAATTATAATACAAAAAAATGCGTGAACAGAGGAATAGTGTAGTTGATTAAATTATTCTCTTCTAATTCATTTTTTTCTCTCAAAATTATTAACCATTTGGAAAACAATTAGCCAGTCGGTACCTGTCAAAATAATGCTGTAACTAAGCAATTCGGTACCGCCGGTGTAAAATACGCCGATTTGTTTGGCTGATAATGCGTGGTTGAAAATTGTCGCGTACTCAGTCATTCTCTGACGAACGTGTTAAATCCAGGATGTTGAACGGGAAAACTTCGTATAGCTTTGGAAATAGGTGGGTGGGGTTTTAAGGATAAAATAAGATCAATTTGTTTAAGTATCAGATTTAAATCGTATCGTGGGTTTTTTTCTCGATTTTTTTTAATCCTGTACATATAACTGTATTCGGGATTTGAAGTTTCAAAGATGCTTTATTTTTTCGATGATCACGAAAAATATTTTCTGTCTAGACGAATAACCACATAAATCTCGTGTATATCTCTTGAATATCTTCATTTTCTTCAGATCTTAGTTTGCTAAAATATTTGCTACGTTGACTTCTAAATCTAGCTATTACATTTACTTAAGGTACTTTTTATACAATATGTGTTATTCATTTTAATCAAGAACATGTTTTATATTGCTTATGTTCATAATCAACTTCATGTATTTTGCAAATTCTTTTTTTTTATTTTGTCTCTCATTATTTCTTTTTTGTTTCTTTTAAATTAAGACAAACAGTATTGTGACAATATTTTTTTTTTAAATCCTTGGATGCGTTCAAGGTGTAAACTTTTAAGAAACAGTATCACGCTTTTCACGTGCGCTAACATGAAAACCTGGTTACCACTTGTTATCGTTCATGAACGTCTAGTCATTCTTAACGCAAGGATAGTGCACAATATTTCCTATCGCTTCATTATACTTGTGTTAAGCGTAGACGCTGATCATTAGGACATTGAAATGCATCAAGTGAGCAATCAAACTTTGAACATCCGTTAGCTAAGATAAGAATAAATGTGACCTGTCACGCGAAATGGGACCATCTGAGAACTCCGTAAAATAAACATTCGAGAGAGAGATAGGTTCTAGTAAAGGCCAACCAGAAGCCCCCTATAAAGATTCTTTCACGTGTGGGGTAGATGTATTATTCTAGATTCAGAAAAATGTGAAAAATCTCGACCCTAGTCAGTCTGCGCAGTCATCGCAGTCTGACTTTGGTCGATACTTTACGCACTTCCCAGATGGTCCCTTTTCGCGTGACGGGTCACATTTTTGAAGATGATATCTTTTGACAGACGGTGTCAAACTGAAATGCTGCATTCCGTTCTAGAGTAAAACGTTCGCGAATCGTTTAGTAGATGGTTCTTCGCTATGCACGTGTGGACATGCGTAAAGCATAATATAATTTCTTAACTTTCGCAATCGTTTTACATCCAGACCGCTGGGCTGGAATAAGAAGGCTAAGACCCTACTGGAGTTTTTCTACTTGGCGAATATTTTAACATTCCGGAATCTCAAATGGTTTGTCAGGGCAAGACTTGGGATCAATGAAGTAGGTAGGATCGGAAAGTTGTGTTCAGGGAGAAAAAAATATTTCTTCACGTCTTTTCATTTGTTTTATACGAAAATCTTATTAGCGTCCATGGGCCCGTTTTACTAAACTTCTTACAATATATATTTACATATATACATATCCATATATCGTAAGTCAAAATCACAAATCGTATCTGGTGCTTTTATTCATTGTTAGATTCTGCCTTGCATTCATCTCATTTGAATCGTCTTTAGAAGACGACTCCAATGAGATGAGGCATGGCAGAATTCCATATTTAGTCTCTACTGCTGAAGCAACTTTAATTTTTGATTTACGCAAAGAATGATCGAAAGATGTTTAGTAAAACAGGCCCCTGGTTCCTCGACTTATCAAACTTTCGTTTCACAAGACGACTTATTAGGTTTTCGGTCCAACCAAAATTTTGGATCCGTTCATGTATACATCTCAATGATTAATATTGTTCCTCTGTCATCTTTATGTCGTACGATTTATCTTTAAGATGTATACTTTCAAATACCATTATTACATCTATGATATTATATCTTTTTAAGTCATTAGTCATTTACAACCCTTGATGTTTTATTCAAGTCTGAGCATTTCGTCGTTTGGTGACCAACTTATCGTATCGTCTACCGTCAACAATTACTTCGATGGCTCCCTTAAAGCCACAATCTTCATGAACTTGGTCATAATGTTCTTCTTTGCATAAGGAAGAATCCTAAAGAAAATGGAACCGACCCACCGGATATCACGGGAAAAAGGGATCTTAATGATAGAATCCTTGATACATGCTGCTCTTTAGAGGCTATAATTTTGGCTCATGCTTTGTGAAGCTTATTCGAAAAAATTGTCTAATCACAAGGATGAATCCTATGGAAAATGGGAACATTCCATAGGAAATAACAAGAAAAGAGGCCTTACTGACATAATTCTTGTTAGCACTCTAGTGGCCGAAATTTTAGCCGTTCATACGTTATGAAACTTTGTTAAAATGTCTAGTCTAGTGACAATTATAAACCTTTTAGAAAATGGAAAATTCCCATCGAAAAACACGGGACACTGGGCTTTAATAAAAATCTTTGTTAGCACTCTAGGGGCAACAGTTTCCCCTGTACGAAACTTAGTCAGAAATATTGCCTAGTCACAGGTATGAACGCTTTGAAAAAGGGGAACGTTCCACCAGAAATAACGGCAAAGAGGCCTAACTGACTAAATCCTTGTTATATTTATATGAGCAAGATTTTTTACTTAGTTGACATGACAGCTTCCTTTTTTAAAACTTTTTGTATAATAAACTCTGTAAACTATAATAATGGACTTTAAGTCTTCTTCTGCAATTCAGTAGAAAACTTTTTACTCAATCGCCCTGACAGTTTCTTTGTTAAAATTTTTTATTAAATGTCTTAGTCAATTATTTAAATTGACTTTTAGTCTTCTTCTACAAATCGGTAGAAACTCCTTAATATCAATAAGATGTTTATTATATAATCGAATTATTTGGACGTTTTCTTAGACGAGTACGTTCGTAACATACCCGTCCAGCCGACGGATTGCTGGCCACGTTCTCTGTCCTTAGTCTTAAAAATTTCGGGAATTTTGAGACGATCTCAATAAAACCGGAATAGTGTCTAGATAAGCTTCGGAAGTCCTCATGCTCGAAAACGTTGGCAGATTCATCGACGAATAATCCAGAGGTCAAAGTGAGCACTTGGGGGAGGGGTGTGTGTTTTTTTTTTCAAAATTGATCTAGTGTCTACTGCAGAAAATCAAAATGTTAGTGAAATAAAAAAGCAACAATTACAAAAATCAGAAATACCCTGGCTCAATGCTTAGTGGCAAAAAGGAATTGTCGCAATGGTTACTAGATCTACAGTTTGATAAACACAAAATGTTTTACAAAACATTTTTGGATTTCATTATCCGGTCAGTGATAAAAAAAAAGATTTGATCAAAACCGAACGTGAAAGGAGAAGCATCAAAAGAATGATATACGATAAAGATAGTTTAAAAACGTATTTGTTCGCAATTTAGAGAAACCAACTCTCTTTTGGCCTATCATGATCATCGTCACGACACACCAAGGGATCGACACTAACACAAGTGCTCGGTCCCGAGACCTGTGCATTTTAGGGATGACTGGTAGCAGCAACCTTTTAGCAGGTCCTTGGGCCTGTAGTAATGACCATATCGTTTCCTGGACTGTCCAGTTAAAAAAAAAAAAAAAAAAAAAAAAGCTGCCTTTCCCATATTTTTAGCTCACCTGAGCACGAAGTGCTCATGTGAGCTATTGTGATCACCTTTCGTCCGGCGTCCGTCCGTCGGTCGTCGGTCGTCGGTCGTCGGTCGTCGGTCGTCGTCCGTCGTCCGGCGTCCGTCAACAATTTCTTTAAACGACATCTCCTCCTAAACTACTGGGCCAATTAACTCCAAATTTTACAGAAATGTTGCTTGGGTGGTCCCCTTCAAAAATAGCTAAAAGAATTGAAATCCATGAAAAACTCTGGTTGCTATGGCAACAAAAGGTGAAATTTTAAGAAAATCTTAAAAATTCTTCTCCTTCTCAACCAGTAGTCCTACAGACTTAAAACTTGGCATGGATGATCAGTTCATAGACCTGAATAAAAATAGCTAAAATTATAACTTTTGGGCCACCAGGTGCGGAGCACCAGGGGGGAGGGGGTAGTACTTTGGGTAAATTTTGTAATCTTTAAGTTTCTTCTTCTTCGGAACCAGGAGCCCTACAGACTTGAAAATTGGCATGGATGATCAGCATATGGACCTTAATATAAATAGCTAAAATCATGACTGTAGGTTCACCAGGTGCGGAGCATCAGGGGGGAGAGGGTAGTACTTTTGTGAAAATCTTGTAATCTTTAACCTTCTTCTTCTTCTGAACCACAAGCCCAACAGACTTGAAACTTGGCATGGAGGATCAGCTCATAGACCTTAATAAAAATAGCTAAAATAATATCTGTTGGGCTGCCAGGTGCGGAGCAACAGGGGGGGAGGGGGTAGTACTTTGGGTAAATTTTGTAATCTTTAAGTTTCTTCTTCTTCGGAACCAGGAGCCCTACAGACTTGAAAATTGGCATGGATGATCAGCATATGGACCTTTATATAAATAGCTAAAATCATGTCTGTAGATTCACCAGGTGCGGAGCATCAGGGGGGAGAGGGTAGTACTTTTGTGAAAATTTTGTAATCTTTAACCTTCTTCTTCTTCTGAACCACAAGCCCTACAGACTTGAAACTTGGCATGGAGGATCAGCTTATAGATCTTAATAAAAATAGCTAAAATAATATCTGTTGGGCTGCCAGGTGCGGAGCACCAGGGGGGAGGGGGGAGTACTTTTGTTAAAATTTTGTTATCTTTTACCTTCATCTTCTTCTGAACCAGAAGCCTGACAGATTTGAATATTGGCATGGATGATCAGCATATGAACGTTTACATAAATAGCTTAAATCATGTCTGTAGATTCACCAGGTGCGGAGCATTAGGGGGGAGAGGGTAGTACTTTTGTGAAAATTTTGCAATCTTTAACCTTCTTCTTCTTCTGAACCACAAGCCCTACAGACTTGAAACTTGGCATGGAGGATCAGCTCATAGACCTTAATGAAAATAACTAAAATAATATCTGTTGGGCTGCCAGGTGCGGAGCAACAGGGGAGAGGGGGTAGTACTTTGGGTAAATTTTGTAATGTTTAAGTTTCTTCTTCTTCGGAACCAGGAGCCCTACAGACTTGAAAATTGGCATGGATGATCAGCATATGGACCTTTATATAAATAGCTAAAATCATGTCTGTAGATTCACCAGGTGCGGAGCATCAGGGGGGGAGAGGGTAGTACTTTTGTGAAAATTTTGTAATCTTTAACCTTCTTCTTCTTCTGAACCACAAGCCCTACAGACTTGAAACTTGGCATGGAGGATCAGCTCATAGACCTTAATAAAAATAGCTAAAATAATATCTGTTGGGCTGTCAGGTGCGGAGCACCAGGGGGGAGGGGGGAGTACTTTTGTTAAAATTTTGTTATCTTTTACCTTCATCTTCTTCTGAACCAGGAGCCTGACAGATTTGAATATTGGCATGGATGATCAGCATATGAACCTTTATATAAATAGCTAAAATCATGTCTGTAGATTCACCAGGTGCGGAGCATCAGGGGGGAGAGGGTAGTACTTTTGTGAAAATTTTGTAATCTTTAACCTTCTTCTTCTTCTGAACCACAAGCCCTACAGACTTGAAAATTGGCATGGAGGATAAGCTCATAGACCTTGATAAAAATAGCTAAAATCATGACTGTAATGCCACCAGGTGCGGAGCACCAGGGGGGGGGGGTAGTACTTTTGTGAAAATTTTGTAACTTTAACCTTCATCTTCTAATGAACCAGGAGCCCTATAGACTTCAATATTGGCATTGATGATCAGCATATGGACCTTTATATAAATTGCTTAAATCATGACTGTAGATTCACCAGGTGCGGAGCATTAGGGGGGAGGGGGTAGTACTTTGGATCAATTTTGAAATCTTTAACCTTATTCTTCTTCTGGATCAGGAACCCTACAGACTTGAAAATTGTTATGGGTGATCAATATATGGACATTAATAAAAATAGCTAAAATCAGAACTGTTGGGTCACCAGGTGCTGAGTGTCTTGGGGAGGGGGTAGTACTTTGGATCATTTTTGAAATCTTTAAACTTCTTCTAATTCTGATTGAATAAGTGAAAATCTCTTTTTTCTGTGGTTGCATGGACATACCTAGGTAATGAAGCTTTTTTCTCAGGTGAGCGACCCAGGGCCAACGGCCCTCTTGTTCTTTATTTCATTACCCTATAAAACATTGTGGAAAATTTGCTTGTCACAAGCAATTTCTTCTTTTACCATACTGTTTTCTTTATAATTTACCAATTCAATTGCTAATTGAATAGTAATTTTCATGGAGGACCTGTTTTTATCAGGGAGAACCTGTGAGTGGCTTATAGGTCCTTCATACTGTTGTCAAAAAGAAGTTAGTGTTGACCCCTGCACACCGCATTCAGAAAGACAGTTATTGACCATTTGTATGTTTTTTTTAATACAATATCGATAATTTCGTCCAAATTGGACGAAATCATCGATATTTATTACATCCCTTTTTTTTTACAAATCTACGTACTTTCCAATTTGTGTGTCTTTACGGACAAATTAGGCGCTTTAAAATCTATACCATCCAAAATAGTGGAAAAAGCTCGATAACTCACCGAAATGCTGGTCGTTGTGAACGATTTCAAATTGCTTTTAACGGTTTCCGAGCGTTTTTGAATGGCGTGAGTGGGTGTTTGGAATGAATGAAAGGAGCGCCGAGGGAGCGATTTGGAATGGTTTTGAGTGAGGTAAGTCATTACACGATGGTACTATCAGTAGGCCTATGAATTTATCTGCAAAATATCGATAATGTTGTCCAATAGCGAAATAAGCGATATTGTATTACCTGCCTTAAAAACACTCAAAACTCACTCTATACATTCATTCAAAATAAATTCTAAATATATTATTTAAAAATCATTAAAGTTTTTAATTTAACGAAATTTATACTATTAAGTCGTCTACTAATCATAACATTTGAAAAAAATGGCGGGGAATGACGGAGGTAAATCGGCAGTTTTATCCTGTAAATGAATTATTATTATAACTAGTATCATTATTATTTTTGTGTGTGTGTGAATCGATATTTAGTCTATCAGTTTTTGTCCAAAATAGAAACTTACTAAAAACTAAAACAATGGGCGTAGCTTTTTTTAAAGGCCAATGAAATTGATGCCTACGAAAAGATGCTGTCCAAAGGCTGCATCGGATGCTCAAAGCAACGCCGGGAGAGGGTTAGTGGATGTAAGCTAGCTTCTAGAACGTAGCATATAGAGGTAACACTTCTTGCATATAGTGTTCTTGTGCCTCTCAATACAAAATTTTGGTTAAAGCTCAATACAATAAGCAATACCGCATCATAATCGCGGGTACTCAAACCCCAGCGGATCGAGGGTCTTAGCTCCACTGAGTCACCGGTTTATATACCATCGCAAGCCAAACAATAAGTAGAAGGTCTTTTCAGTCCTGCGTTCAGGATGACAAAACGGTACAAACTGTTGGCAAATTTTATCCCACTTTGCACGTGCATTAGCGTGCAAAGTGGGATAAAATTTGCAAACAGTTTGCACAGTATTGAAATCCTGAACGCAGGGCAGGTTATAACCTTAGTTGTTATTTAATTAATCGCGAATTTGTGGCATTTGTTCCTATTACAGACATGATAGACCTATGCCGCTTTTAAGGTAGCGGACCCGTAATAATTCCGCAACATTTCGGAACACATGATCTTTCACAGTGTTAACCGAGGTTTCCTAATGAAAAGCATTAGGAAACCTCGGTTAACGCTGTAAAAAATCCTTACTGCCGATCTATAACGGGTCCACTTCCCGTTCAACCATTCATTGTTCTAGAGAATCTATATAGTCCGGCAACCAAACTTTGGGCCTAACTTAGGATGTAGATCTACATGTATGCAATGACCGAACTTCGTGGATGTTTTCGTACGCCGCTAAACCCGGCAATGCAAGGAAAAAATAATTTGTCCCTTGACTAAATAGGGCAATCTACATAGAGCGGTGCTTTTTGATCGATGGAGCGGAACGTCACGTCTATTTTTAGATATTGTAAAAATCTACATGTGTTATCATGTATACCCGTTTACTATGCTATGGAGTGATACAAATCATATTTACATTTACATTTAGCTGCGCATGTGTTTGTGTATGTTTTATGGTTAAATTTCGGGCTTTAGAAATGTGGAAAAGGATTAGTTGATTTCATGAATTGATTTTATGACGCATATTAAAAAGTTTTACGATAAAACTTTCGATGATAAGTCTATAAATATATATGTATTTTTATGATTTCCTTGTGTAACAACCCCGTGGTTATAGGCGAAGATCAATAAATAGATCTATATGAGTGTGTCCGTATGGTCTGCATAAATACCTAGTTTTCCGCTAGTTAAACCATTTGGTAGCTATGCTTGTTTCCAAATGGCTTATAAAAGACGTGGGAGTAGAAGCCATGAATGGAGTTTGCTAGATGACTCGGACTCAAAGTAAGTTCTTCTTGAGTTAGTGGACCCGTAAAAATTCCGCAACGTTTCGGAAGTAATCACTTTAACAGCGTTAACCAAGGTTTCCTAATGATTTTCATTAGGAAACCTCGGTTAACACTGTTAAAGTGCATTCCTTTCAAAATGTTGTGGAACTAGATCTATTACGGGTCCGCTACCGTAAGTCCAAATATAAGACACGTGATTTTTATTTTTTCACGTTTTATAATTCAGAGGGGTTTCCATGGGGATCCAATTCAATCGAACCACCCTCTGAGGCCTTTTTTTACTTCCCCTGAGCACTAAGTGCTCAAGGTGAGCTATCTTGATCACTCCCCATCCGTCCATCGTCTGTCTGTCTGTCCGTCCGTCAACAATTTCTTTAACATCTCCTCTTAACCACTAGACCAATCAATCTCAAACTATGTTCCTTGGGTAAATCTCTACCAAAGTTATTAAAAAAGAAATTAAAACCATCGAAAACTCTGGTTACCATGGTAACAGAAAGGCCGAAAATTGATGAAAATTTTAGAAAAAATTATTCTCTATCATGATCACTTACCGTCCGTCTATCGTCTGTCTGTCCGTCAGTTAACAATTTCTTTTAACATATTCTCCTAGAACAATGGACCAATCAATCTGAAACTTGACATATATGTTCCTTGGGTGAAGCTCTACCAAAGTTATTAAAATAATTAATTTCCATCATAACTGTTGTTTCCATGGTAACAAAAAGACGGAAAATGCAGAAAAACTTAGTAAAAGTTCAGCTCCTTAACCACGGAACCAATCAGACTGAAACTTGGTAGGGATGTTCCTTGGGTGAAGTTCTACCAAATTTGGTTTCCATGGTAACAGAAAGTCCAACAATTGATGAAAATCTTGGAAGAAAATCTTCTCCTTTACCACAGACCACATCCAGCTGATACTTGGTAGGGATGTTCCTTGGGTAAAGTTCTGCTAAATTTGTAAGAAGAATTTACTTTCATCAAAAATTTTATTTTCCGTGGTAACAGAAAGGACGAAAATTTGCAAAAATCTTAGAAAAATCCATCTCCGCCTAAACCATTTGGCCAATTAATCAGTGAAACTTGGTAGGGATGTTCCATGGGTGAAGCTCTTAAAGTTGTTTGATTGCATCCATTACTCTATAATTGCCATGGTAACAGGAAGGCCGAACGTTCGAGAAAATTAGAAAAAAATCAAATTCAAAAGGGTCTGTCTCTTTTAAAACCATCATTTTTGTACACCAAACAATCTCTTGTATTTATAACCAGGTTGGTAAGTTATGAGTTGACTTACTCAGGTGAGCCATTGAGGACCATGATGGTCATCTTGTATTCATTGTTATGGGAATATTCAATCAAAATTGGGCAAAAGTAGAAAAACGGGTCGCCGGATTTTTGCAAGGCGTCATCAAAAAGGGTCCTTAGGATTGCTCATTAAAAAGTTAAAGGCTCATGCAAATTTCTCTGGATAAACTACACAAGGAGTTAAATAGATTTGTATCATTGGGTATCAACTTCGGAAAAGAATTGGAGAATTTAATATTCTGGAATAGAATTTCCAGACCTACATCAGATAGTTTTGAGAGTCCTGTCTACTTATTTTGTGCGTCGCCGACTAATCTAACCTCGTCTAAGCTGCATCTCAATTGGAATTTGTATGTTCGAACCCCGTTTACAGAAATTCTGTATCCGCCGATGCTTAACATTATTTGGCATGCACATACAGGATAAAAGTCTAAATATAAAACTTATGCCAGGTTTATTATTATCACTTAATTAGATAAAAATCTTAAAGTCTATGAAAATTCTTTTGACCCAAACATGAGGCAATTCGTCGAATTATTTTAATAAATGCATACGAATGTAGGTTCACTGTGAGACGTCGCAGTAACGTCGGGCTTTTTTTATGAAAATCAGTCATATTTTATTCAATTTTAAAATAAAATAGTTGTATAGGCTACAACAACACATTATCGTACATCATTTTAAAGCGATTGAAAAGCTCTATCTTACAGACACTAAATTCTGATACCCATGGCTGTGAATGAAAAATATTATCGAGCTTATCATAAAAGAAATCGCCAAAGAGCGCATGTAACGCGTTACATGCTTCTCTTTCAATACATGTTCAAAACGCCATAAAATCGCGGATACGCTCTTTATCATCGTAAAATTTTACACACAAATACCAAAAATACTAGTCCTTATGCAGTGTGATTTTTGAAAGTCTCAGATAAAATTTTGTGAAAATCTTATCACGTAAATAAAATAGCGGAAAGTGTAACGCTGCTAAAAAATAAGCAAAAAATGACGACTAAAAATTTTC